>QLTV01003669.1:1842432-1877494 GCA_003457575.1 Thermophis baileyi
AGATAAGTGACTGTCCAGTCTCTTCTTAAAAACCTCCAGTGATGGAGCGCCCACGATTTCTTGTGGCAAGCTGTTCCACCGGTTAATTGTCCTCACTGTTAGGAAGTTTCTCCTTAATTCCAGGTTGCTTCTCTCTTTGATTAATTTCCAACCATTGTTTCTTGCCCTGCCCTCCGGTGCTTTGGAGAATAATTTGACCCCCTCTTCTTTTTGGCAGCCCCTCAAATACTGGAACACTGCTATCATGTCGATCCTAATTCTTTTTTTCTTTAGACTAGCCCAGGGGTCGGCAACCTTAACCACTCAAAGAGCCATTTGGATCCGTTTCCCACAGAAAAGAAAACACTGGGAGCCACAAAACCCTTCCCATGCCTGACTATTTCCTGAGCGGCCACAGAACTAGCATATGTATTTGAATTAAATGTTCTGTTTTCTTCTGAAACTTTTCTTTTCTTGTATTTATCTATGGTTGGCCTACCGGGGCTCGAAAAGCTTAATAAATTGCGCGTCGGTGGGTGTCGCACGTTGGCAGTTGTGACGCATTTTTTGAGCGACAGGGAGCCTTGGAGCCGACTGGCAACAGGGAGCCGCAGCAGAGCGATGAAAGAGCCACCTGTGGCTCCAGAGCCGCGGGTTGCTGACCCCTGGACTAGCCAAACCCAAAACCTACGGCCATTCTTCATATGTTTTAGTCTCCAGGCCTTTGATCATCTTAGTTGCTCTTCTCTGAACTTTTTCCAAGGTCTCAACATCTTTTTTGTAGTATGGTGACCAAAATCGGTTGCAGTATTCCAGGTGTGGCCTTAGTTGGGTTTAGTAAAGCGGCACTAATACTTCACGTGATCTTGATTCTATGCCTCTGTCCAGGATTGTATTAGCTTTTTTGGCTGCTGCTGCACACTGCTGGCTCATATTATATAATTTTTCACTAATTGACGCTACTTGGATGTCTTCTTGCTGCCTTCATCTTATTATAAAATGTATGTTGACAAATATACTGGTGGTGTTGATTTGCACATCTCTACCCTGGGCCAAGCCAGAGAATCTGCGGAAGTCTTTGGAGGCTGTTTAAAACACTGAAGCAAAATCCCCTTCAGCTCATGTGCTACAACCTTAAATATTACACCTGCAATTCATCAGTGTCTATCTAGATGGCAGCACCTAGCCAAATATTGGCTGGTGACAATGAGCTAAACTGGGTGGAAGTTACTTAGAATTTGGGATGGGAGACCACCAGAAAACAGCACATCTATAGATTGGACCTAAGAGGTCAAACCACTGCCGTCCTCATTATTCTAGAAGAAGGGAATATCCATTGCCAATAAAACTATACAGATCTATTGATGAAGTACAGGGGTGGGTTCCTCCCGGTTCGGACCGGTTCTCCCGAACCGGTAGCGGCTGCTGGTGACATCATGATGACATCACCGAACAGGATCGGTCGGTGCCGGTCCGTGGGGGCTGCCATCTTTTTTTTGAATTTTTTTTATTTGTTTTTGAATTTTTATTTTTGATTTTTTTTTATTTATTTTTTCCTTCTGAGCATGCGCAGAAGCCGACTTCTGCATGTGGTCGCCATCTTTTTTTCGGCTTTGGGGTTTTTTTTTCAGATTTTTTGTTACTGCGCATGTGTGCCCACGCGGCGCGGGAGGGAGCGAACTGGCAGCGAGGGAAGTTGGAACCCACCCCTGATGAAGTAGATAGAGCTGATATTCTTTTTGTCTTCTGTTCAATCATGTGGAGTCTAGCTAAATTCAAAAGAGATTTTGCCTATCTTCATATTAACAGTTCTGGGCATCTCGTATTAGCATACCTGCTCCCAATCACCTACTTGGAAAAGAACATGGATTGGATACATGTATCTACTGCAGGGGTGTCCAACCTTGGCAACTTTAAGATGGTGGACTTCAACTCCCAGAATTCTCCATGCTGGCTGGGGGATTCTGGGAATCAAAGTCCACAGGTCTTAAAGTTGCCAAAGTTGGATACCTCTGATTTGGATATTTTTACGCTTAGTTCAGGGGTGAAATTCAAAATTTTTCCCTACAGGTTCTGTGGGCGTGGCTAGGTGGGCGTGGCAGGGGAAGGATACTGCAAAATCTCCATTCCCTCCCCACTCTGGGGCCAGCCTGAGGTCAGGGGAGAAATGCTCCCGGTTCACTCGTGCCTGTCGGTCGTCGTAGAGCCGGTCGCCAAGGTAGCGCGAGGCTCCGCCCACCCACCCGGATGCTGCCATTTGGGTTCTTTTACCCTCTGCGCATGCGCAAAGCATTCTGTGCATGCGCAGAGGGTAAAAGAACCCAAATGCCGGCATCTGGGTGGGTGGGCGGAGCCTCGCGCTACCTTGGCGACTGGCTCTACGGCGACCGACAGGCACGAGCGAACCGGGAGCATTTCACCCCTGCCTGAGGTGGTATTTGCCAGTTCTCCAAACTACTCAAAATTTCCGCTACCGGTTCTCCAGAACCTGTTAGAACCTGCTGAATTTCACCCCTGTCTTAGTTGTATACTCTCGATAGTCCATGCCTCCTGAATTCTACTCTGTTGGTCTATTTCTGATGGTTGCTGCCTAACCAGAAAGACTTGGGCAGAGTCAGTCCACAGCATATCCCTTCATTCAAAAAATACCAACTATCAGGAGCCAGGAAGGGTGCCTTCTAGGCAGGGGTGGGCTGCTGGGGGTTCGCAGGGGTTCAGGAGAACCTCTAGCTAAGATTCTGTGCAGTTCGGAAAACCCCCAAATCCCACTCCTGGCTGGCCCCGCCCACTCCTCCCCTCCCAGGAGTCCCCACGGCGGCCCGTTTTGGAACCCGGAGAGGGCAAAAACGCCCCTCCCGCCGTGGTGCAGGAGGCCAACCAGGCCACGCCCACCATGGCCACGCCCACCCAGCAACTGGGCAGAGAACCCCTTGCTAAAATTTTTGAAGTTTACCCCTGCTTCTAGATCTCAGCATCTGCCTTCTGGAATTATTATAAGAGCTGAGGTGGCGCAGTGGTTAGAGTGCAGCACTGCAGGCTACTTAAGCTGACTGTAGCTGCAGTTCGGCGGTTCAAATCTTACCGGCTCAAGGTTGACTCAGCCTTCCGTCCTTCCGAGGTGGGTAAAAGGAGGACCCAGATTGTTGGGGGCAATATGCTGACTCTGTGAACCGCTTAGAGAGGGCTGTAAAGCACTGTAAAGCGGTATATAAGTCTAAGTGCTATTGCTATTGCTATTATATCTCCCAGAGATTTGGGCCGCCCTCATCCTGATGGTATTCCGGAACAGGGGTCTCCAACTTTGGCAACTTTAAGACTTGTGGACCAACTCCCAGAAAGCCAGCTTTGCTGGCTGAGGAACTCTGGGAGTTGAAGTCCACAAGTCTTAAAGTTGCCAAGGTTGGAGACCCCTGCTATAGGTGATGTGTTTGTTATTAAAGGAAGTGAATTTGTCCAGCCACACAGGATTTTCTTGCTGTTTTCCATTGTTTTCTTTCCTGTTTTTACCTGATGTCAGCCACCCAAAGACATTTAGAAGTTGGACAGCTTCTAAGTTCTCAGACACAGCAAAATTGGTAAATGAAGACTTTGCATTCTCGAAAAAAGTTTTGTTTTGGTTTGTTGAGCTATTTCTTCTGAAACTATTCGGTTCATTTGTGTTTAATGATCTCCATTTGTCTTTTAAGCATTTTCTTTTGTGGCTCTCTTTGAAGCTCTAACTCCAATTTCTTACACTCGTCTTTTAACATCATAGTCTGTTGCTTTTTTTCTTTATTACTTTACTAAAAAGTAAATGAATACTGTAGGATCACTAGAAACCCAGGACATACATTAGAAATATCCCAATATCCCAATACAAACTAGCAATCTTCTCAGATCATCATTTATCAGTACACAGTTAGATAGACGTGAGAAATCCCTTTCACCTGGAATTCAATTATACCAGCCTGAGGTTTTTGACTGAATGAATCACTCAGGTTCTTATTATTTTCCATTATTTCGGAATACTGACTGAACTACCCTTTCGCTGTGTTCATACCCTACCTTCCTTTAACAGATTCAGAGTTGGAAGGGACCTTGTGGGTCATCTAGTCCAACCCCCTCCCCGCCCAAGCAGGAAACCCTACACCATTTCTGACAAATGGCACTTCCTGTTCCATTATAGGTAATGCTTGAATTCCGACCATATATTTAACAACCATTCAAAGCTGCAACAGCACTGAAATGAGTCCTCACACTTACGACCATTGCAGCAGCTCTGATGTGACATGATCAAAATTCAGGCGGTTAACAACCAGCATGTATTTACCATGGTGGAAGCATTCCAGAGACACGTGTTTGCCATTTGCGACCTTCCCAAGGGACTTCCCACACACAGAGTCAATGGGGGAGGCAAGGTTTGCTCAACAACCATGTGATTCACTTAACAACCATGGGTGAAAAGATTGCAAAATTGGCCAGGACTCATTTAATGAATTGCTTAGCGACAGAAGTTCTAGCCTCAACTGTGGTTCTAACAGAGGGATACAATCAAGATCAAATGAGGTACAAATACCACTCTATAAAGCCTTAGTAAGGCCACACCTAGAATACTGCATCCAGTTTTGGTCACCACGCTATAAAAAAGATGTTGAGACTCTAGAAAGAGTGCAGAGAAGAGCAACCAGGATGATTAGGGGACTGGAGGCTAAAACATACCATAAACGGTTGAAGGAACTGGGCAAGGCTAGTCAAGTGAAGAGAAGGACCAGGGGAGAAATGATAGTAGTGTTCCAATATTTGAGGGGCTGCCACAGAGAGGAGGGGGTCAAGCTATTTTCCAAAGCACCCGAAGGCCAGACAAGGAATAATGGATGGAAACTGAACAAGGAGAGATTCAGCCTGGAAATAAGGAGAAATTTTCTGACAGTGAGAACAATCAACCAATGGAACATCTTGCCTTCGGAGGTTGTGGGAGCTTCATCCCTGGAGGCTTTCAAGAAGAGATTGGACTGCCATTTGTTGAGGATGGTGTAGGGTCTCCTGCTCGGGTGGTGGGTTGGACTAGATGACCTAAAAGTTCTCTTCCAACTCTGTTAATCTAACATCTAACAAGTCAAGGACTACCTGCATCACATTATCCTTTTTTCCCCCCCTTTTCAAGTTGCTAAGAGTAGCAAAACAAGTTTGCTCTTTTCACACTCCCTTGCTCAACACCCCAGCGGGCTTAGCTCAGCTGAAAAGAGGCACATGTAGAACCACGTGTTTCATACCAAGGTTTGCTGGATAAACTGCAATAGAAGCATTTCGCATAACAGGCTAAGCCCCAATAATCAAAGCAACCTTCCTATAACATACTGCGATATAAGCCTTGAGAAAAACAAAAATCACTCAGTCAACCCAGGATATGACACAAGATCTTCTGAACGCTAACCACAATGTCTTGACTTCTAAAACCACCGCACAAATAAACACTCAGTTATAAAACAGCTACATCGACGTGGCACGGAGCGGTAATCTGACTGCGCAGCGAAGAATTTTGTTTCCCCTACTTGTGATGACACACGCTTTGCTGGAGTGCAAAGACGCACACAGCTGCTTGCCAACCTCTCATCCTATGCCACAGACATGTGCTCATGTGCCCATCATTTGCACCTGCCAAAATTCTGTACATGCACACCTATGCACTTCCATGTTTATAAAAAGGACACACACATAACTGTTTAGGGCAGTGTTTCCCAATCTTGGCAACTTGAAGATGTCTGGACTTCAACTCCCAGAATTCCCCAGCCAGCGAATGCTGGCTGGGGAATTCTGGGAGTTGAAGTCCAGACATCTTCAAGTTGCCAAGGTTGGGAAACACTGGTTTGATTTCAGGACTCCTGTCCAAATTTGGCAAAGCCCCAGTGCAGTTCTTGGTGTTTGTCTTCCTGCAGGAAGGATGCAGGATGACTCTTTCCTGGGGCCATGAGGAATTCAACCTGACAGGTTTAATAGCCGTCATTAAGCAGCTGGCAAAGTGCAACAAGGAATCAGCCAGTACAGTGTGTGTGTGCGTGTTTGTTTGTCTGTTTGTTTGTTTTTCAAACCTGGCAACTTGAAGATGGGCAGACGTCAATTCCCAGAATTCTGGGCGTTGGAAAGTCCACACATCTTTAAGTTGTCAAGATGGAAAGGCACCAGGCCAAATAGGACCCCGGAGTTGGGGGGAGGGCTTTAAATCTGACGGAGGAGACCAAATCCCTCCTGTCCGGTGGGCAGAGAAAGGGACCTTCTACGCTGCAGCAAATCGCTTCCCTTCCTTCGGCCCTCTCCACAGTGGCACCCATTATGCCACCCATCCTGGGAAAAACGTCAACTCCACCTTCTGATAAGAAAAAAAAAACGCCACTGCAAAATTGGTTGCACCGGATCCGGTGTCCTAAAGAAAGAAGTTGGGGAGGGTTGTGCGTGGAAGGACTGGGATAGGGAGACGACTTCCATCCTTGCCCTTGCTTGTCCCATTTCTCCTTGTTTGTTTATGGCACATTTCAACCCGTTTGCCTCGGGTCTTATTTCTATTTATTCAATCGGCATCCGGGTTTGTTTCTCCCCCCCCCCCACCACCACCAACCAGACCATTCAAAGAACCAACCAGCTTATTTCCTCCACCCCTTTGCCCAACGCCTTTGCCCACACAACAACCCTGTGAGGTGGGTTGTGACCCAAGCGCCAAGAGCCGGAGGGTCTTCCTCCAATCACTGACCCCCCCCTCCCATCCACCACCCAGGGGATGAAGCCAGAGGCTTGCACGCCCCCCTCCCCCCAATCCAGGGCTTGAAGGCGACCCTCCAAGGTCACCGGAGGATTTGGGCGATCCAATGCCCTCCTCTAAAGCAGTGCGAGCCCCGGCTGAGGATGATGGGTATCAGGAAACAAAAGGCCCCAAAACGCTCCGCGCACCGCGCCTCCTCGCTGCGCCCGCGCTACCCTCCCTCTGGCGCAGGAGTCTCGGCTCGCTCGGGCTTTGCAACGCCGCCTTACCTGGCTCCGCAGGAGGCGCCGGACCGCTGCGAAGTTAACGTGGCTGCGGCGGCTGCGGGGGAGAGCCAGAAACGGGCAGGCAGATCCCGGGGAGACGAAGAGCAGCGCTCGCCCCCCAAAGGCGCGCAAGCCTTTTTCCTCCCGAAGGTCCGCAACAAGGCAGTCACGACCCCGGCGAGCCCTTGCGACGGTCGCGGCGGCTGCTGCTGCGGCTGCGGCGGCTGCTTCCCATGCCAGAAGGCCCGCAAGGGGAGGAGGAGAGGCTCCGGCTTAGAACCGAGCAGGCAGACTGTGCCTGGGCTGCGCCGCCGCGCCGCTCAGGATCCCGATCCGGAAAGCCACGCAACCTTGCCGGCAACCCTGCAGAGCCAAGCCAGCCGAGCGGGACCAACCTCCGGCGCGGCATGCGGAGAGGAGGGCGGGGCGGGCAAGAGGAGGAGTCCCCCTCCCCTCGACCAATCGCCAGCCGACCTGCCGAGCATCGGGGAGGAGCCAAGCTTTGGCACCCTTAGCCCCTCCCCTTTCTCTCTCCAGCTCCCCCCCCCCTTCCCTCCCTCCCTCCGCTTCTTGCGCGCCAGGCTGCGGTCGCTGCGCTTCTGCTGCTCCCGGGGTGGCCAGGATCGCGCAGCCCGGAGGAGAGAGCTGCCTCGCGGAGAGGGGGGGGGAGGAGGGGGAAAGCGCGCAGGCAGGCGGCTGCTGGAGCGGAACGAGCGACCAGTCCCCGAGAAGCGCCGCGGATCTGCAGATCGCCGCCTCCCGCATAAGCGACCTGCAGATCTCTGCGTAGCGGCCTCGGAGCGAGGTAGCCCCGGCGCGATCGTCCCACGAGGCTACGGTAGCGCGTATCCTAAAGAAAGAAAAAAAAGGGGGGGGGCGAGTAATTTGGGAAGGTCTCCTTCCCATAAGCCCCGTCGTGCTATTTGGCTGCGGTAGCGCGTATCCTAAAGGGAAAAAAAGAGCGTGGTTAATGTGCGAAGGTCGCCTTCCCATAAGCCCCGTCGTGCTATTTGGCTATGATAGCGCGTATCCTAAAGGAAAAAAAGGGGGGACGGGTAATTTGGGAAGGTCGCCTTCCCATAAGCCCCGTCGTGCTATTTGGCTGCGGTAGCGCGTATCCTAAAGAAAAGGAAGAAAAAAAAGGGCAACTAATATGGGAATGCCGCCTTTCTGGATCTCCAGAATTCTTCATCGAGGTGGATGTGAAGCAGCAGACGGGCGCCCGAGAGAAAAGGGCGTCGTCGTTGCTGCACCAAATGGGGTTTCAGGGACTCATCCAGAGGCCAGATTTGCGCTAATCATAAGACGACGTGGTTGGTTTTGGTTTTAGCTTAGTGGTTTTGTCGGTCCGCCCTGGCAGCTTGGGATCTGTGACTGGTAGCCAAAGATGTTGGGGATGTAGATTGCAATAGCAATAACTTTTGTAGATGGTCCATAATGCTTTACGGCGTTCTCTGGTTGGTTTACAATAATACCAGCATTGTTTGCATATTGCCCCCATTTTACAGACAGAGAAGGCTGAGTCAACTTTGAGCCCTGTCGGGATCGAAACTCCAGGCTGTGGGCAGAGTTTGCCTGCGATACTGCAACTTTAACCGCTGCGCCACCAGGGCTCCTGTGGCAGTTTCCTGTTGTGCAATGCTAGCTAGTTGCAGTTTACTCAAACAAATCACAATTAATCCCAAGCTTAGTGCATTGTGTGGGACCCAGATGGACAAGAGCGGGACCCACTGGTGATCAAAGCCAGCATGCTACCAACATGCCTGCAAGCCGGCTGCTGAATTGAGGTCAAGAATTGAGTTCCACCAAGAACAGACATTTAGATTCAACTACTAGTATGTATGCGGTGGCTCAGTGGCTAAGGCGCTGAGCTTGTCGGTCAGAAAGGTGGGCAGTTCGGCGGTTCGAATCCCTAGCGTTGCGTAACGGAGTGAGCTCCCGTTACTTGCCCCAGCTTCTGCCAACCTAGCAGTTCGAAAGCGCGTAAAAAATGCAAGTAGAAAAATAGGGACCACCTTGGTGGGAAGGTAACAGCGTTCCGTGCGCCTTCAGCGTTTAGTCATAGCAATAGCACTTAGACTTATATACCACTTTACAGTGCTTTACAGCCCTCTCTAAGCGGTTCACAGAGTCAGCATCTTGCCCCCAACAATCTGGGTCCTCATTTTACCCACCTCGGAAGGATGGAAAGCTAAGTCAACCTTAAGCCTGGTGAGATTCGAACGGCCAAATTGCAGGCAGCCGGCAGTCAGCAGAAGTTGCCTGCAGTACTGCATTCTAGCCACTGCTGCACCGCGGCTCTTATTTATTTATAGTCGGACTTCTGAACTATTTACTAGTTGTTAGTGACAAATATTCAAGTTCAGAAACCCAATCAGGAGGCTGTGAGTTCGATCCTAGGTAGAGGCAGATATTTCTCTCTCTGAGCACACACTGAGAATGTATCTGCTGAACAAAGCTCCACATTGGCGACAGGAAGGGCATCCGGCCAGTAAATACTCAGCTCCATTCAGTTGCCCAGACTCCACCCCGCAAGGGATTATGGGGTCGTTAAAAGAGGATGATTAGTATGTCTGGCTTCTGTGCATGGGCTAGGGTGGAGAGGCCATCTTGTCATTTGAATCAGACAAAAACCATTTGAACTCTTCTTCCTTGTTGAAGCTGATGCTCACCAGATAGGGTTGGGAAGTAGACCACATATGGAGAGCTCCAAATTAAGAAGGGCTGGCTTTAAAATTCCTTATACAGTCCAGGGCAGAGTTAAGCATGTGGAGTGCTCCCCAGAGGTTCATCAAGCCAATCAATCAAAAAAAAAAAATTCTTTTAATGACCCCGTAATCCCTTGTGGATGGAGTCGGGGCAACTGAACGGAGCTGAGTGTTTACTGGCCGGATGCCCTTCCTGTCGCCAATGCGGAGTTGTTGTTTTTTTTAAAGCAGATATATTCTCATTGTGCCCAGAGAGAGAAATATCTGCCTCTACTTAGGATCGAACTCACAGCCTCCTGATCAAGAACTCAATTAAAATCAATTGATGCATGCAATTCACTTGGTTTTCAGCTTCAGTATATGGAGGTGAATTCAGTAGATGGAACTCAATCCTTTACCCTCAATTCAGCAGCTGGCTTGCAGGCATGTTGGTAGCATCCAGGCTTTGTTCACCAGTGACTCCTTCTGCCCATCTGGGCCCACACAATGCACTAAGCTTGGGATTAATTGTGATTTGTTGTCGAAGCTGTAACTAGCTAGCATTGCACAACAGGAAACCGCCACAGGAGCCCCGATGGCGCAGTAGTTAAACTGCAGCTTTGCAGGCAAACTTCCCACAGCCTGGAGTTCGATCCTGACAGGATTCAAGATTGACTCAAGCCTTCCATTCCCAGGTTGGAATAAAATGTACCAAGGTTGAGTAGAGATGTCCTGCTTATGATTCCAACCAGATAAACCTGGCTTTTCTGCCCCTTAATACCAGACGCATACTGGTTCCAGTCCCCCCCCCTTGAAACGTTACCCCAACATTTCATATCCATTGAACATAACATCCCTTAGGCTAGACACGTTTCATGTAATATTTGCTCTCTCCTCTATTTCCACGCTTCATCATTCATGTTCACAAATGACATGTGCCAATATATAAGGTGCATTTACATGGGTGAATTGGCCCATTATGTTTTCACACTCATCTGGGATCAGAGGAAGGAAGGAAGGAAGGAAGGCAATCCAGTTTGGGTGCCTCGTTAAAACGATGCTTCAATTCAGGATCGCAGGACAGCCAAGTCAGCACAATTAATGGAGAAGCACAGCCGTATCCACTTCAAGAGGATAAATGGACAACATTCTTGACATTGAAAAACTGGAAGGAAAACTGGTTAGTCTTCCGAAATGCTACCTTGTTGCTCTAAGTGTTGTTGTTCTTCCAACAAAAGACCAGTGTGGGACTCCTGGGTTTGAATTTTTGCAGCAATATTCAAATCGGCTTCCTCAAATATGTGAGTCTTTCCTGCTTGATCCCCAGTTAGAATAGAATACAGAATAACAGTTGGGAGGGACCTTGGAGGTCTTCTAGTCCAGGGGTCAGCAACCCGGGGCTCTGGAGCCGCATGTGGCTCTTTCATCCCTCTGCTGCGGCTCCCTGTTGCCAGTCAGCTCCACAATTGATAGGGCTTTTGGTTAGGACAGGTAGAGGAAAAAGGATGCTGCGCTAGGAGGTGACTCTATGGTGGGGGAACCGGACTTCCAGTCGGCAGAGGAAAAAAAGACGCCACGCTAGGAGGAGACTCTATGGCGGGGGTGGACGGGGGGCTGGGGTGGACTTCTGGTTGGCTCCAGAATTGAACAGGGGGCTTCCAGTTAGGACCTTTGTGGCTCTTTGAGTGTTTAAGGTTGCCGACCCCTGTTCTAGTCCAACCCCCTGCTCAGGCAGGAAACCCTAAACCAGAGTTCCCCAACCTCTCTGGCTTTGCGGACCGGTGGGGCCCGGTGGGGGGGGGGGGAAGGAGATGGTTCCACACGAGTGGTGGGCACACACACACACCGCTCATTCAAATGGAGCGTGTGTACATGCTCGCGCAAGTGATACGCACATGCGCTTGCCTGCAACTTCCACAGCCCTTCCGAACGGCTCAAGGCTTGGTAGTGGACCGCGGCCCAGGGGTTGGAGACCCCTGCCCTATACCATTTCAGATGAGGATTCTCCACCTTGAAGCCCCTCTAGATGTTTTGCAACTGCAAGGTAGCCTATCAGTTACCTAGACACTTTGGAAGATACCACAGTGGAGAAGGTTGGGTTAGAAAACTGTATTCAAGCACATCCTTGACTTACAGATGTTCGTTTAGCAACCGTTTGAAGTTACAACGGCCACTAAAAAAAATGACCAGCCTGTGCACTGATGACCATGAGAGCGTTCCCATGGTTACATGATGAAAATTCAGACACATGGCAACCAGCATGTATATATGATGGTTGCAGCATCCTGAGGTCATGCGATCACCATTTATCAGTGGTGGGTTGCTGCCGGTTTGGACCGGTGGCGGAAATCTGCACCCGCTTGCTGAACCGGCAGCGATGGCCGGCTGTCCACGCCCCTGAACCGGTTCTCCAGTCGCCGCGGCTGGCAAAGAACCCTCTCCACATGTGCAGAGGCTTCTGCGCATTCGCAGAGGGTCATTTCCCTGACGTGACGTGACTTCCGTCGCGATGCGAACCGGTAGGGAAGGTAAGTGGAACCCACCCCTGCCATTTATGAGCTTCTGATAAGCAAAGTCAAGGGAGGGGAGGGGGAAGCTGAATTCACTTAACAACTGCAATGATTCGTTTAACAACTGTCGCCAAAAAGATTGTAAAATTGGGCATGACTCACTTAACAAGCACTTTGCTTAGCAACAGAAATTCTGCCCCCAGTTGTGGTCATGGGTCAAGGACTACTGCACCTCTCAATCATTTCAGCCTGTACTATACACAGTTGGTAACTGTGAGAGTGATCTTGGAGTCTTAGTGGACAACCAATTACATATGAGCCAACAGTGCGGCGGCAGCCAAAAAGCCAACCCAATCCTAAATCGCATTAACAGAGGGATACAATCAAGATTAAGGGAGGTACTAATATCACTCTATAAAGCCTTAGTAAGACCACACCTAGAGTACTGCATCCAGTTTTGGTCACCACACTATAAAAAAGATGTTGAGACTCTAGAAAAAGTGCAGAGGAGAGCAACCAGAATGATCAGGGGACTGGAGACTAAAACAGATGAAGAACGGTTGCAGGAACTGGGCATGGATAGTCTAGCGATCAAGATCAAGGGAGGTACTCATACCACTCTATAACACCTTAGTAAGACCACACCTAGAATAGTGAGAACAATCAAGTGAGAACAGAAGGCCAGACAAGGAATAATGGATGGAAACTGACCAAGGAGAGATCCAACCTGGAAATAAGGAGAAAATTTCTGAGAGTGAGAGCAATCAACCCGTGGAACAGAAGTTGCCTTCAGAAGTTGTGGGAGCTTCATCCCTGGAGGCTTTCAAGAAGAGACTGGACTGCCATATGTCAGAAATGGTGTAGGGTCTCCTGTTTGGGTGGGGGGTTGGACTAGATGACCTACAAGGTCCCTTCCAACTCTGTTAATCTGTTAAATCCGTTACATCTGCAGAGAAATAGAAAAAAAAGATACAAGCCCTGACATTTCATTTTAGCCACATACAGTAGTTTACATTTGCCTAACCTGTACCAATGCAGGTAAGGTTTAGTCCAGGAAAGTTTATACAGCACCATCATCCATTCCAAATGTAGGGAACTGTATGCTTTTGCTTTTGCTTTTGCTTTTGCTTTTGCTTTTGCAGTTGCTTCCTTCTCCAGAATTCTGAAGGATTCTTCACGAAGCAACAACATTTAGGGCTTCTTCTCTTGCTCAAATGTTTCTCACCCAAATACACACATCCTCCGCTTAATGGATAAGCACATCCAATCTAATAGATAAGTGTCACTTGGATGTTCTGAAGAACTTCATGGTGGGCCACCAACCATATGTCAATGTCTGTAATGAGAACAATGTAGCTGCCTCTTCAGGCAAACGCACCACTCTCTGGAAAGGGAAACCATGGAAGTGGATAAGATTGATTGATTGATTGATTGATTAGATGGCATCAAGTTGATATTGATTCTTAGCAATCACATACGGTAGATTTTCTCCAGGGGACCTGTCTTATGACCTGGTCCTTCAGAGCTTCCAACAGCGTTTCAACCCAAAGTTTTCTATCCAACTTCTTCAGCGTCCAATGAGGATTGGAACCTATTAAAGTATCCGTATCCCAGTATTAAGCAAAGAAAAACACTAGGACTTCTAGTACAGGTAGTCCTTGACTTATGACCACAATTGAGCCCAAAATTTCTGTTGTTAAGTGAGACATTTGTTAAGTGGGTTTTGCCCCCATTTTATGACCTTTCGTGCCACAGTCGTTAAGTGAATCACTGCAGTTGATAAGTTAGGCCACACGGTTGTTAAGTGAATCTGGCTTCCCCATTGACTTTGCTGATCAGAAGGTCACAAAAGGGGATCACATGATCCCGGCACACTGCAACCGTCATAAATATGAATCAGTTGCCAAGTATCTGAATCCCCACATGTTCATGGGGGTGCTACAAAGGTCGCCAGTGTGAAAAATGGTCAAAGGTCACTTTTTTCAGTGTCGTTGTAACTTTGAACTGTCACTAAATGAACTGTTGTAAGCAGAGGTGGGTTCGGACCGGTTCGGACCGGTTCGCCCGAACCGGTAGCGACCCGCTGGTGATGTCACGATGACATCACCGATCCAGTTCGGTTGGTGCTGGTTGGTGGGCGCCGCCATCTTTTTTTTTGAATTTTTATTTATTTTTTTGGAAGTTTTTTTTTATTTTATTTTTTCTTCTGCGCATGCGCAGAAGCCGAGTTTCCGGCACTGTGCATGTGTCGCCATCTTGTTTTCGGCTTTTTTTTTTTAATTTAATTTTTTATTTTTTTGCACTGCGCATGCGCGCGCGCACAGCCACGCAGTGCAGCCACACGGCGCGAGAGGAAGCGAACCGGCAGCAAGGTAAGTTAGAACCCACCCCTGGTTGTAAGTCGAGGACTACCTGTCCTTGACCCATCATATCAACCTTCCATCAGAGCTGACGATAAGACATGAAACATCCATCCTGCAATAATCCACTTTTCCATTTTCACTCTGCCATTTTGGAGTGGAAGACTGGCTTGCTAATATCAGCCAGCCGCTCAGTGCTTTCCAAGATGAAAAGCAAACTTACATACTTTAAGTTGGGATGTGCAGTCCTTTTTTACCTGTGGATTGCTGTAGCCTCGGGAGTCGCACAGACAGCGTGGTAAGATTACCGTAGCTGCATTCTGATAACATGCTTAACCTGTTCGCTGAATTAACTCATTTTCTGGGCTAAGTTCACACGATAACGGGTAAACCACAAAAACAAGCCAACCAAGGTTCCTAATTAAGTTTAGTGTGCTGTGCAAATGTAGCTGCCTCAGTTCGGTGTTTAGTGGGAACACAAGCAATGCCATTACTAGGAAGGGCAGAGTTGATAGTTTCGTCCTTGTTGTTTGGGGGCGGAGGGAAGAGGTGGGTTGTTTTCAAGGAACTCTGTTAACTCGGTCTGTCGTGGTTTAACACATCTGTTTTGCTTCATCAAAATAAAGCTGAAAAACGGCCTTATGGTATTTTGTATGTATACTGTAGCTGGTTGCCATTAGATTTTAACTTTATATTCTTAAGTGGGAGTTTTCCCGAAGTGTAAAAAAACAGCAAAAAAGCTGAGGTTACAGGAGCCACAGGTTGCCCACACTTGGATTAATTAGACTTAGATTTAGAATAACTTTATTGTCAGCATACATTAAAATGAAATTTCGTTGCATACAGCTCTCAAAGGGCCGTCACTTCCAATATACACTACATAAACATGACAAAATAAATTAAAAAATACAAAATTATGCATATACCCACATATATGACACGGAGAAACAAAGATTAATTAAATAGATAACACCAGTAAGCTTCAGTTCTTTCCACACAAAGACCATCAAAGATGGAAGTGGCTTATCCTCACATATGCATGGTTGGTCTACCAAAACATCATAACCCTAACAGATTTTGAAAAGCTATAGGTTGTGCTTGATTGGGAAAATATCTGCAAATCATAGGACTTTAGAAAGGAAATTAATAATTACATGAGGCAGTTTTGGGCTTCCGGATTAATGACTGTGATCTACACCAGGGATCTCCAAATTTTGCAACTTTAAGAGTTGTGGACTTCAACTCCCAGAATTCCTCAGACAGCCATGTTGGGGAATTCTGGGAGCTGAAGTCCACGAGTCTTAAAGTTGCCAAGTTTGGAGACCCCCTGGTCTACACAATAGATTTTCTGACATGTTGCTGGTCAGTGGCTGGCATTTTCAGAGGGAAGCTGTTGTGCAATGAATCTGAGTACCAAATCTTTGCGGAACTGGTGTATATTTGTGTTTGTGCAAGGGGACGGTGTAATGAAAGTGAAGATGTCCACTTTGCATTTGCAGAAGAAATATCAGGAAATCTTGCCTAGACCTCCCTCCCAAGAAATATCAGCTGTGAAAGCCTACACCAACAACAACATTATATCTGTCTATATCTATAACAACCACTGTCGCTATAATTTTGAGGACTATTCTACATAGGTAGTCCTCGATTTACAACCATTCATTTAGTGACCATTCAAAGTTAAAACAGCACTGAAAAATTGACTTAGGACTGTTTTTCATTCTTATGACCGTTGCAGCATCCCCATGGTCATGTGATCAAAATTCCGATGCTTGGCAACTGACTCACATTTATGACGGTTGCACTATCCCAGGGGTCATGTGATCCCCTTTTGCGACCTTCTGACAAACAAAGTTAACGGGGAAGCCAAATTCACTTAACAACCGCGTTACTCATTTAACAACTGCAGCGATTCACTTAACTCTGGCAAGAAAAGTCGTTAAAAAGGGGGAAACTCACTTAACATTCTTATTTAGCAACATAAATTTTGGGCTCAACTAGGGTTCTAAGTTGAGGGCTTACAACTTATTTTCAGCTTATTTTCCAAAGCACCGGAGGGCAGGACAAGAAACAATGGATGGAAACTAATCAAGGAAAGAAGCAACCTGGAATTAAGGAGAAACTTCCTCCCAGTGAGAACAATTAACCAGTGGAACACCTTGCTTCCAGAAGTTGTGGGTCTCCATCACTGGAAGTTTTTAAGAAGAGATTGGAGAGCCATTTGTTCAGAATGGCATAGGTCTTCTGCTTGAGCAAAGGGATGGTGTCAGGGTTCCAAGTAACATACCCACAACAAACAAAACTCCGAGGCAGGAAGATTCCTCAAAGAATAGTTTTATTGGATATACCGTATTGGCACAAGCTGGTGAAAACCGACTCTAAACGTTCCCGCAGTTTTCACCTAATTAAAAGTAGACGTTTTTCACTCCAAGGTCCCTTCCAGCTCTATTATTGATTGATTGACTACCTGTACAACTTGAACATAAAACGTGAGGTTGAAAGCCCAGCAGTCTGAATTCCCTACCCCATCAGGGAGGCTCATCGATTCTCTCGGAAGGCAAGATCAGCACTTTGCTAATCCTGCCTCAGTTCCAAATTCTAAGCTCGCTCTTTCCTATCGGCATTTGGATTGGATGATGATTCACCTCTGTTCTGTAGCTCCTCACCTGTATTGCTCCTTACCCCTCAAGTCTACTAGCACATTCCTTAAAGGGGTGTGGCCCTCCCAGGCCCAGATCTAGAGGGTGGCAAGTTAAACTTGGATAACCAGTTTGGCCCATTCCAGCAATCTCTTTTTCACAACCCCAGACTTGCAGGATTGGAGACATACGAGATAGATCATTCAGACTGACCTCCCTCTTAATTACGCAATCCATTGCGCACGGGCGTACATACACTGCACCCCTCCTGAAACTCAGATTCAGTGCAACAGCAAAGGAACCACCAAAATAGCATCTTGCAACTTTACCCAAAATGTCAACATTTCTCAAAAGATACCTTAAAATTAGCCAATAACATTAATTAATGCAATGAAAATTCCAAAAGGCAGAAGAAACAACAATCCCCAAAAATAAATACTGTTCATTAATCAGTAAAAAAAAAAAAACTCTGCAAAATGCAATCCTTACTCTCAAATACTGCAATTTCCCAGGGTCAGATACAGATTAACAAAGTGGGAAGGGACCTTGTAGGTCATCTAGTCCAACCCCCCCGCCCAAGCAGGAGTCCCTATACCATTTCAGACAAATGGCAGTCCAATCTCCTCTTGAAAGTCTCAAGTGTTGGAGCTCTCACAACCTCCAAAGGCAACTTCTGTTCCACTGGTTGATCGCTCTCACTGTCAGAAAAATTGCTCCTTATTTCCAGGTTGAATCTCTCCTTGTTCAGTTTCCATCCATTATTCCTTGTCTGGCCTTCTGGTGCCTTGGAAAATAGCTTGCCCCCCCTCCTCTCTGTGGCAGCCCCTCAAATATTGGAAGACTGCTATCATGTCTCTCCTGGTCCTTCTCTTCACTAGACCAGCCATGCCCAGTTCCTGCAACCGTTTGGATCCTTTTCCTTGAAATAAACATTTAGTCTTGACAGTGGTCCTCTCTTTGGGACCTTCCCTTCTGAGGGAAGGGACCAAGTCTTCTGAAGCTTGACCATCATACAGATTGTCCTTGACTTACAATAGTTCATTTCATGATTGTTCAAAGTTACAATGGCACTGAAAAAAGTGACTTATGACTATTTTTAACACTTACAACCATTACAGCATATCCATGGTCACGTGATCAAAATTCAGACACTTGGCAACTGACTCATATTTATGACAATTGCAGTGTCTGGGGTCATGTGATCAGTTTTTGCAACCTTCTGACCAGCCACGTTAATGGGGAAACCAGGTTCACTTACCGTAACAATCGTGTGACTAACTTAACTACAATGATTCACTTAACAGCTGTTGCATGAAAAGTAGTAAAACGGAGCAAAACTCACTTACCCCACCCGCAGGTCGCTACTACCGGTTCGTCAGAACCTCTGCTCTACACCCTTGAGAAGGAAAGGAGTAAGAAATAAGAACGCCATAAGTTCAAAGGACTGGCACCAAAGCAACTATTCCCCTTCTCGCTCCCATTTCTCAGGCCACCTGTAGCAAGACAAGCAGGGAAAAGAGAAGGAGGGGAAAGTGGGAAAGGGAAGACGTCTATGGAGATTCTCCATCATCTAAGTCATGGTTGTCCCAAAGGTGCATTTCCAAAAGGCAGCTGGACTTTCTTGGGGTTTTTTCCCCCCTTTGGAAATATTTCACTTCTCATCCAAGAAGCTTCTTCAGTTCTTCTTGGATGAGAAGCGAAGCGTTTTCAAAGAAAAAAAATCAAGAAAGTCCAGTTGCCTTTCCGAAAAGCACCTTTGGGACAACCATGACCTGGATGATGGAGAATCTCCATGTTCTCTCCCAGCTGCCGAACCGAGAAAAACAACACAAGCAATGTACAAACAAACCTTGTTTAATACTCTTTAAACTACTAATACTCTCTTAGCAGTCGTGTTGGTTAAAGTCCTTGAAATCATAAATAAGTCCTTTCGGTGCACCAACTGTTAATTAAGAGTCCAAGCACAAAGAATCAAAGAAGTCCAACGAATTAGGCTATCTCACAACAGGCACTCGAACTTACTGAAGTTGGCAGAAAGCCCAGACTTATGAGCAGGAAAAGTAATGCCGTTTGGAATCAGGAGCTGAACAGGAGTTTCAAAGACCAAGGCAATACGTGGAATGAACGGAGTTGTTTCCAGCAACGTGGTTGAGCGTGGTCATTACTTAAATAGGCTAAGGGAGTGGCCAATTAGCCCAAAGCCTTACTCCTAAGGAGACCTCCTCCTGAGTAACCATTCTTGCCTCTTAGCAGCTCTGCGTGCCCGTGCATTAAGAATAGGCTCCTCCTCTTCTTCCTCGTCACTGATGGGAGCTTCTGGAGGTTCTGAAGGCCCTGGCTGAATCTCCGCCTCTGCACCGAGTCCCCCCCAACCCCCTCACTGTCCGCCTCAGGTACCAGCTGCACAGGCTGCTGGCGTATCACCACAACAGCCTCTTCGCTGTCGGAGTTCGCAACCAGCTGCACGGGTCGCTGGCGGGCCACAACACGCCATAGACGTCTTCCCTACCCCAACTTCTGCCATCAATGCTTATGGCTTAGCATCTTGCACGAGCACTGTAGCTTAATTAGTGATTGATTGACTGATTACAGTATGTGCCATTATTTTCCACTCCTCGTGACCACATGGACACATTTGTCCCTAACCTGGTCTTTCAGGTCTTCTAATGGTAGTACATCTATCGCCTCTGTAACATGAGTTCATCCACCTTGCTGCTGGTCAGCCTCTTCTTCTCTTTCCATCTGCTTCCCCCCCCCCCCTGTATTCCAGCCATCTTCATAAAACTAGATCTTCACATGATGTGTCTGAAGCAGGATAATTTGAGCCTGGTCGTTTGTGCCTTGAGTCAGAACGTTGGGTTGATTTGTTCAATGATCCGTTGATTTGTTATCTTGGCTGGCCACAGCATTCTCAGGAGTCTTCTCCAACTCCAAAGTTCAAAAGTAGTCTTCCTGTCCTACTTCTTCAAAGTCCAACTTTTGCTTCCATAGGACGTCACCAGGAATAATGTTTGTTTCAATTCCATTTATCCCTGTGAAGCAAGATGGTGTCCAGAAGTGTTCTGCTTTGTATTCCGGTCAGTGGTGGGATTCAAATTTTTTTACTACCGGTTCTGTGGGCGTGGCTTGGTGGGCGTGGTATGGCTTGGTGGGCGTGGCAGGGGAAGGTTACTGCAAAATCCCCATTCCCTCCCGATCAGCTGGGACTCGGGAGGCAGATAATAGATGGGGGCGGGGTCAGTCAGAGGTGGTATTTACCGGTTCTCCGAACTACTCAAAATTTCCGCTACCGGTTCTCCAGAACTGGTCAGAACATGCTGAAACCCACTTCTGCATATCCCTCAATCATTTAGAAGTCAGAAATCTCTAATGCAGAGGTGTCCAACCTTGGCGACTTAAGACTTGTGAACTTTAAGTCCACAACCTGGCTGGGGAATTCTGGGAGTTCACAAGTCTTGAAGTTGCTAAGATTGGACACTCCTATCAGTGGTGGGATTCTGTGGGCGTGGCTTGGTGGGCGTGGTGTGGCTTGGTGGGCGTGGCTTGGTGGGCGTAGCTGGGGAAGGATACTGCAAAATCCCCATTTCCTCCCCACTCCAGGGAAAGGTTACTGCAAAATCCCCATTTCCTCCCAATCAGCTGGGACTCGGGAGGCAGAGAATAGATGGGGGTGGGGTCAGTCAGAGGTGGTATTTACCGGTTCTCCGAACTACTCAAAATTTCCGCTACCGGTTCTCCAGAACTGGTCAGAACCTGCTGAAACCCACCTCTGATTCCGGTAGAGAAATATGGGCTTATGTACATGCACTTAGGACATTTACTGCCTGCTTCAGATCTGATGGTTTCCATAGCCACATTATTTTTAGGAAGCTGATTCATAATTTGAACATTGCAAGATTGTCATTCTATACTTCTAGGTCATCTCATCTGACCTTACCACCAACATAGTTCTGCAAACTGATAATTAGGAGAAAACAGTATTTGGCAGCTTCGCAGTACATGATGCATTTCCAGGATGGTCTTGACAGCTGAAGAAGAATCTTCTTCCCACCAGAACAGAATTAACCTAAGACACCACACCAGGAGAGAGAAAAAACAATGGGAACACTTCTCACTCTTCTGTCAAAGAATGAGTGGCTATCTAAGCCAGGGGTCTCCAACCTTGGCAACTTTAAGACTTGTGGACTTCAACTCCCAGAGTTCCTCAGCCAGCAAAGGTTATTTGGACACCTGAAGCAGAAAATTCCACACGTTTCTCCCTTCTCCCCGGTAGTAATAATATAATGATGACACATAAAAGAGATAATAAGTTTATTACCCTTCTAGGATGCTGAAAATCAGCCTAACACCTTTGCCAAGACTGCCCAGAGTCGTGCACAACGCAAGGGATTAAGGCAATTTTCCACTAGCTGGGAAGCTCTCCAGGTCTGTGGGCTTGACCCAGGTTTTCCTGGCCAACCATTGCAGAACTGGGAATTGGAAGGCAGAAGGCCAGACGAAGAATTTGCAAAGCCTTATCTGATCTTGTTGGACCTGATTGTCTGTCACTCCCTTAGGAATTGAAGAAGAAGAAGAAAAAAAACACACACGCTATAAATGCTTTTCTGAGGGACAGGATTAGCGTGAATTGATAGATGTATAATTTTTAAAAATCCTTCCTGGATCAAGTTAGATTCACATCTCATGCGAAACTGATTTGTTTTAACTAAGGTGTGCTTTAATAAAGGTATTACAAATATTTAACGTTGCTAAATAAAATACTTAAAATATTAAGAATAAAAATAGCCAGTTTGGTCTAGCAGTTAAGGCTTCAGATACAGGTACAGATTAACAGAGTTGGAAGGGACCTTATAGGCCATCTAGTCCAACCCCCCGCCCAAGCAGGAGACCCTACATCATTTCTGATAGATGGCAGTCCAGTCTCTTCTTGAAAGCCTCCAATGATGAAGCTCCCACAACTTCTGAAGGCAACTTCTGTTCCATTGGTTGATTGTTTTCACTGCTAGGAAATTTCTCCTTATTTCTAGGTTGAATCTCTCCTTCAGTTTCCATCCATTGTTCCTTATCTGGCCTTCAGGTGCCTTGGAAAATAGCTTGACCCCTTCCTCTCTCTGGCAGCCCCTCAAATATTGGAACACTGCTATCATCATCAGGCTAGAAACCAGGAGATTCTTGAGTTCTAGTCCTGCCTTAGACATGAAAGCTGACTGGGTGACTTTGGGACAATCTCTTTCTCTCCCTCCCTCACTCCCTCCCCCCTTTCTCTTCCCAACCCACCACACAGTTACATATAAAGCAGGGGTGGGTTCCACTTACCTTCCCTACCAGTTCGCATCGCGACGGAAGTGCGCGTTTTGCATGCGTGCGCCTATGTCACGATGCGGAATGACCCTCTGCGCATGCGCAGAAGCCTCTGCCATTGCGCAGAGGGTTCTTTTTCCAGCCGCGGTGACCGGAGAACCGGTTCAGGGGCGTGGACAGCCGGCCATCGCTGCCGGTTCGGCGAGCGGATGCAAATTTCCGCTACCGGTACAGGAGAACCGGTCCGAACCGGCAGCAACCCACCACTGATATAAAGTAATAATGGTGGGATAAAAATCTAAGTAAATAATATAAAATAAAAATTGGTTCAATGAGCCTAGTATTCATATTACAACCATAGTGTTGGAAGAAATGTCCATCTGGGTTCAGTTCCAAGTGGGGAGAAAGACACTGGAAACATGGAAGCTGCTTGGAAACATGGTTTAATGGTGGACAGGACCACACGGTTTGAGGTCCTAGGCAAAAAGGCACAGGGGTGTGAGAGAGAGAGAGAGAGAGAGAGAGAGAGAGAGAGAGAGAGAGAGAGAGAGAGAGAGAGAGAGAGAGATATACCCTCTGTGGGGGTGTGTGTGAAAGTGACTCTTGCTGGGTGATGATGTAATGAAAGGGCTTTGGGCAATTCCTACTATGGCTCTGCCTGAAGGAGGTAGATCTTTGTTATGTAGAATAGACTGGCCCAGGCCTTAATGGCCCATTGACAAAGGTGGGGTGGGGTGGGGGTGAGTTTCTGCCTCCCTTTTAGGGGAAATATTCTGCCCTTTTAATATTTCCTAAAATATCTCATTTTCCTAGGAGAGGGGTGGGTGCTAACTTCCTACAATAGTAATAAATCCTTAGCCAACCAACCCCTTTATACTTTACTGCAGTCAATCCCAAGGGTTCTGCTTGTTCTGTAACTCTTTTCCCCAATTAAAATCCTTGAGAAAGCCCACAAGTAAGAGGGAAAAGCCATAGCTATATCTTCCAGGAATAATCTTTTCACACGTATTGTTCTGAATATGGATGGTGCCATGCAGCCACCCTTCACTGAAACATGCAGCAGTTGGCTGGAGCTTCTTGGATGGAAACATTTCACCCAAATTCTTCTCGATTCCTCGGTTCATGCATGATTCATATCTGAGTCCTGAGGTTAAAAATCAGGATCCAGAGCAACACACTCCAGAACCCATCCCCAAGTCAATTCCTGGAATTCCTCCAAAGAGCAACCTGGAGAGAATTGGCTGACATTTCCCTTTGCAGCAGGAAAATACTAATCATCAGGAAATGCCTGAAAATAGCGATGATTCGAAAAGGTAGAACGTGTTTCCAAAAATGAGGAACCTAAAAAAAATTGTATTTGTTTCTTCTTTGCAATTGTGGGAGAGTCGTCAACGAATCTTGGCCCTGCCTTGATAGGGCTTAATTTGCATGGCTGGAGACACTCTGGCAGTTCCAAGTTCCCACATTTACTGGCTTTATCTTCTCAACATCTTGCCCGACTGAAAGTTTTTGAAACTTAAAATTGTTTGGCCCTGATTTTGGGACAGCTTTCGTTGGCTGAAAAGAGTCATTTTCCTTCTCTCTCTCTCTCTCTCTCTCTCTCTCTCTCTCTCTCTCTCTCTCTCTCTCTCTCTCCCCCCGCCAAACACAGCTAGTAAAAATTTGGACATATTTAGCATCACCTAGCAGAAACCAATTTTTTTTAATGCTTGAGCAATTAATTTGTCAATTACATGGAAGAACTAAGAATAAATGAAAAACCAACCAACCACTGGTTGCATTCATTAAATATTCTATGAATAATTCATATTGCTTTAACCGAATCATCACTATTTGGATAACATTGTGAACTATGAGATAATTACTGTTTATTGGCTAGCCAATTGCAACTCACAAAAGTTTATGCCTTTTAATAAAACGGATTAATAAGAAAGGTGCACCAGACTCCCGATTTGGAACTCTTAATAGACTAACATGACTCTTCTAGATTACCCATATTGGCTAGGTATACTCAAGATGTTTAGCCATGAAAAAACTAGCCAAAGTCAACATTAACCTGAATTTAGAGTGTGTGATTGCAGCCAATATTTTCTCCTTCCACACAAGACTTTCTACCTAAAATGATATGGTATCCATTTTATTATTTCTTCAAATTATGTTGTAGTATTTGGAAAACAGGTAGTTCTTGACTTACAACTATTCCTTTAGTGACTGTTCAAAGTTACAAGAGCTCTGAAAAGAGCGAATTATGACCATTTTTCACACTTAACGACCGTTGCAGCATCTCCATGGTCACATGTTCAAAATTCGGACACTTGGCAACTGGCATGTATTTATGAAGGCACAATCACTTAACAACTGTGGCAAGAAAGGTCGTAAAATGGGACAAAACTCACTTAACAACTGTCTTGCTCAGCAACAGAAATTTTGGGCTCAGTTGTGGGTCATAAATCAAGGACTACCTGTATAGGCAGCCCTTAACAATTTCTTAATTCTAGACTAACATGAATGTATATTTTTATTTTATTTCTTTTTACTTTACCTTTTAAACCGTTAAAACTACTTTAAAACTACTTTAAAACTTTAAAACAACTTTAAAACTTTAATTCACTTTTTGAACAGATATCTTGTAATTTTCAGCTATAAAAGCTGCATGGTGAAATGGTGTTGCCTCCAAATACAGCATCTAGATCAGTAGTCACCAACTGGTGGTCCGTGAGAAAATTTTGGTGGTCCGCAGAAAAATTATTTGCATTTTTTATATTGCACTAAATCAGGGGTCCTCAAACTATGGCCCCTGGGCCAGATACATGCAATGAACGCTTGTGTTGCTGCAGAGAGTTTCCCCCTTCGGGGTCTTTTTGTGCGGGTCGGAGCGGGGCAGAAATTCCGACTTGGGGTCTGCTCCGGCCTCCTGGTGCGGGGCATTGGGCGAAGGCTGGAGGGAAGTGCCGCTGGTGGCGAAGAGCCGGAGGACCTTGTTCCAGTGGGACTGCACCATGGCCTGGAACTGGCTGACCATCTCAGCCCACTGAGCCTCCAGGCGCCGGTACCTGGCCTTGCACTCCCACAGGTCTTCCCTCTGCTTGGAAAGCCAATGCTTGTAGTCCTCAGTGAGGTGCTTCTGCTGAGCCTCCTTCTCGGTCAGATCCAATTTGAACTAAGCCAGCTGTTTTGCCAACTCTTTGTCATGGTGGCTGCTTAGCTCCAACAACTGCTTCCTGTTGGGGCCCTAAGAAGCCCGGGCGGACAGGCGAGGAGTGGCTGGGAGGGGAGGGGTGAGTAGAGGCCCGCGAGGCGCCCCTCGATGTGAGTGACATTGAGTTGGCCACACCCACCCAGTCACATGACCACCTAGCCATGCCCACCCAGCCGGTCATTAGGCAGATCGTATTAGTGGTCCGCGGGATTTAAAATTATGAAGTTAGTGGTCCCTGAGGTCTAAAAGGTTGATGACCCCTGATCTAGATTGTCGGCTGAAGGCAATCCTGATGATGGGATAAATCCTTCACAGGACTTATGGGACAGGGCATGTGGCCCAGGGAAGGTTTGATGTCACAAGCAGCTTTATCTTCCACCATTTTTCCTAGTCGCACAGAATAGCTGCTTAATAGTATATTGTCCTCAAGCATTAATCTAGCTGTCAGACAGCCCAGGACAAATGCCAAGGAAGCCCAAGACTTCCGTATTTCCTAACATCTGGAAAACCATGTTTTGACAGGAAAGAGATGATTTTTGCCTGAGGTTTAGCCTTCCTTCAACCTCTGATTGTGAGGTGGAGAACACGGTTTGGAATTGGCGGCTTCATTGCAACCATTCATTAATAAAATGTTGTATAATACTGCAGGTGACTAAATGAACACGTGCATTGTGAGTGAGCTTGTATGGCATTCTTCACATTCTTCAATTATGTGATTAAATTATTTTCAAAGCAAACATCCTCAAGTCACCAACCAACCGAGAATTAAAGACTGACTTCCAAGTAAAAAAACACCCAAATATTTTTATAGTACATCACATGTCAAACAGCCACATCCTGATTTCAAGCTTCCCACATGCATTGGGTCTGTTTATCAGAGAATGCCTGGATTAGATATTTATTATTATTATTATTCTAATGGATAAACTGTATCTAAACAATTTGAAAGAATAAGTCTATCATCCAGTGAAAATCTTGCAAATCTTAGGTTTGTGAAAGCCTTGGAAACATGGCCTCCATAGTCTATGCACTCCTGTGACTTTGTTACTGTTGAGAGAAGCTGTAGAGATGCCATATTAATTTTTTCCCAAACTGTTTTTTTCCCCTAATATATATTCCGTAATACTAGTCTTTTTTTAGTGCATAGAGTTTGATATTGAATGTGGGTAATTGTGACAGTTCACATTCTAAGCCAGTGTTTCTTAAAATATGGTCAAAGGACCCCTGGGTGTTTCCCCCCCCCCCGAGACCCTCAGGGGCCAGAAAAAAATAAAAAAATGGTCATATATTGAATATATTTGAATTTTAGAAACATGTTCACTTTTCTCATTTTTTGTTAAAAATATAATTTTTTTCCATGAAAAATATGCTAATATCTGATGTGTTTAATATTCTTATTTTTATATGAGGACCCAGATTGTTGGGGGCAATATGCTAACTCCGTAAACCACTTAGAGAGGGCTGTAAAGCACTGTGAAGCGCTATATAAGTCTAAGTGCTACTGATATGAGTCAATAAATATTCTATGAATGCATCAGTTTTAATTTTGAATATTGATAAAAAATAATCCATAGAAACAAAATCTCTTTTGGGGTCCTCCATTATTTCTAAAAGTGGGACTATGTCTTGAGAGTAAAAAATGTAAGTAAGACTGCTCTAAGCCATTCTTTGCTGAACGAATGCTGGTGCTTGAATGAAGTCCACAAATGAATTCATTAATCTCGTTTATAACCCGTTATCTGACTTTATTCAAACCCCTAATGAAGCAGAACACATTGCTCCTTTGGAGGTACATCCTATTAAATTTAATAGGACATAAAATGCAAAAATAATATTAGGAGGGTGGGGAGTTTTTGCGTTTACTCTTTGTATATTGGGGGTTTTTTTATTTTTGTAAGCCGCCTAGGGTCACTGAAAGTGAGAGGGCGGCCGTAGAAATTCTCTATAAATAAGTAAATAAACACAAATATTAGATCCGTGTAGGAGGTTAGGTGTAGGGGGACTGTACTAAACGCGCGCTTTGAATCGTAAAGTCAATCGTTTTTTCATGATGTGACTTTGCTCGCACTTTCGCATCCCTCCTCCAAACGGGAGAACACACTCTCGATCATTCAATGCAACGTAAGCGCAGCATCCGCCCGCGACAAAGATGGCTGATTGCCCTGCTGCTTTTCCCCTGTCAGAAGGGAGGGGCGGGGCGGGGCGGGGCGGAGAAGAAGCCATGCCCGCGACAAACATGGCGGACGACCCTCTTTGGGAACGCGTAACACTACGTGGGAGCGTAGGCAAAGATGGCGGCTGAGCGGCGCGCGCATGCGCCCTGAGAGTTTGCCGAGTTTGCAAGGCCGGCGGAGAAACCTGAACGGGCCGGGGAGGCTGAAGCCGTCTTGGGTCGGCCGGGAGAGGAGACGAGGCGAGGGGGCGCTTTCCGTAAGGGCGGCGTGAACGGGAAGAGGGGGAGGGGGAGACACTGCCGAAGCTCTTGCGGATAGCCCGCAATGATTGGGGGGGGGGTGGACTGGCATCCCTGGTGCTTCTCCTGGTGGTCTCCAGTCCTTTCTTTAGCTCAGGAGAGGACCCTGGACCTTCTCTTCTCGGCGTTAGCCGGATGCGTGGGACGACGGGTCCCATTCTCCGCAGCGCCCTTCCCGAGGGGTGGGACCATTGCCGCCCCCACTGGTACCCTAGGAGGGGTGGGGACGATGGGATCTTTAGTCCCTGGGAAAGAGCACAGGGCAGGGCGTCTGAAGGAAATGTGTGGGGCGTTGGCTCCACACCTGGGAATGGTGCCAGCCCAGTTCGGGGCCTCCTGTTCCACGACTACGAAACCCATCGTCCCCAGCCCACACGGGGTACCGGTGGGGACCGCAAATGGTCCCACACCTCGGAAAGGTGCTGCGGAGAATGGGACCCGTCGTCCTACACATCCGTGGGGGCAACTGAGAAGTTTCGTCTTGTTTGAAGGGTTTTTTTTTCCAGCCAACTCTTCTTCTCTTCGGCAGGTCCTGCAAGATGTCCGAAGGAACTTCAAGTGGCGATCCCGAGAGTGCCCGGCCCTCACTTCCTGCTGCTCGAGGGTTAATAGGGAGAAGGACTCCTGCGCCGATCTCGGCAGGCCGCCTGCCCTCCATCCGCTCCCGAGATCTTACCCTTGGTGGGGTCAAAAAGGCAAGGGTCTCTTGCTAAGGAAGTATCTTTCAGCAGTATTTTTTATTCCTAGGATGCAGTTAGTCTGTTTGGTATGGTGGTGAACGCACCAAGCCAAAATACAGAGACCGTGAGTTCTAGTCTTGCTTGGGCACAAAGCCAACCGGATAATAGCACTTAGCAATAGCACTTAGACTTATATACTTATATACCGCTTCATAGTGTTTTACAGCCCTCTCTAAGCGGTTTACAGAGTCAGCATATTGCCCCCAACAATCTAGGTCCTCATTTTACCCACCTCGGAAGGATGGAAGGCTGAGTCAACCTTGAGCCGGTGAGACTTGAACCGCCAAACTGCAGCTAGCAGTCAGCTGAAGTAGCCTGCAGTACTGCACTCTAACCACTGCGCCACCTCAGCTCTTGGGCCAGACCTTCTCTCTCAGTCTTAGGAAAGAGGCACTGGCAAATCCCTTCTGAAAAACCTTGCCAAGAAAATTACATGGACCAGCAATTGCCAGGAGTTAACACTGACCCAAAAACACACATTCACACAATAGGACAAGTTAAGGCTGCCTCGTTCATGGACTGGGGTTACTGTGCCTCTTTAGAAATTGTACAGGTTACAATTGTTTGTTTAATGACCATTCAGAATTACAACAGCACTGAAAATAGTGACCCATGACCATTTTTTTCCACACCTGTGACTATTGCAGTATCCCTATGGTCACATGATCAAAATTTGGGTGCTGTCCTACACTTACGACGGTTGCAGGGTCCTGTGGACACGTGATCACCTTTTGCAACTTTCTGACAAGCAAAATCCGTGGGGAAATCAGATTCACTTAACAGCTGTGTTATTAACACCTACAGTGGTTCACTTAACAACTGTGGCAAAGGTTGTAAAATGGGACAAAACTCACTTGTCTTACTTAGCAACAGAAATAGGTGCAGAGGTGGTTCATGTTGTTAGAACACTGAGTCAGAAGACCATTGAGAGGTGGACGGCTCAGCAGTTCAAAACCCGAGAGCTAGCCATGTGATGGAATGAGCTCCCGTCAATTTGTCCCAGCTTGGGCCCACCTAGCAGTTCGAAACCATGCAAATGCAAGTAGATAAATAGGTACCACTTCGGTGGGAAAATACCAGGGACATCGAGCATCCCCTGGACAATGGTGATGTCACCAGCTAGTCCTTTCAACCCAGAAGTGCCTTGGTAGGGGCTTCCGACATGAACATAGTAGTAGCAACAGATTATTTGGGCTCAATTGTGGTGATAAGTCTAGGGCTACCTGTATAGGCTCAGTAGGGGTGGCAATTGTGGGAGCTACATGGAATATTGGGGGATTAAGGGTGCAGTGGGTAGAACAGTATTGAAAAGTAAGTAGGGCTACATCACATAGGCAAGCAAACGAAAGTTTTCTCCCCTCTCTTCCCTCCCAGGTTGAAGGTAGAATTTTAGGACTCTTCTTTTGTCTAACCATTGCAAACTTGAGGCTGCACTAAAATGTTCATGTTTTTCTTTCGAAGTGGTAAACAATGTGTTGATTTGGGGTTTTTTTCCCCCAGAAGTGTAAGAGAAAGTGCATGGATTATATGTGCACTTCTTTGAGATAGGAGCCTCTTATGTTTTCTATATTTTCCAAGCTTATTTCTGTTGAAAACAATTCCATTCCCTCCAGTTTTGCTCTTTTTACTGCATGTTTTGTCCCCAGTAGAGGTGAAATATTGACTACTAGCTGATGCCCGTGCTTCGCTACGAAACTATGTGATGGGGCTTGATAAATTGACACTTAAAGCTTGAAAATTAATGAGTAGTTAAAAAAGGGACTGTATTATTTCGTTAGAGATGGTAAGCTAAGTTTCTGTTACAGATGAAGACATTATTTGCATAGCATAGACTTTAAATTCGTCCCTCAGATGAATTGCTCAGGACCTCCCTGTAAACAACATTCCTGGTTTTGCTCTCTGGCTGGAGGATGACCAGGCTGTCAGGTGAACTGACTCTGGAGCATGCCACATAGAACTTGCCATGGGAGAAACACGCAGCTTCCCTTACTTGTGTTTTCCTAATCGCATCTGTAAATCTTTTCCTGCGTTTTTTGCCTCTTTTCCCTTTAACTGGTGTTACAGTAGAAGGAACAGATTCATCAGAACTGGGGAGGAAAATAAGGGAAAAAAATCTGTCTCTGCCTACCAGCATCCATTGGTATTCATCTGGCTAGCGTGGCTTAGCTCAACTGTTCTGTAGTAAAGCTGCTTGCTGCTGTGAAAGCAAAAGCGAAACTGAAACTTCTCTGCTTGTGGTTTGCATTTGGAGCACATTTCTTTTCAGGTGGGGAGGGGAGAGTAGAACTCCTTAGCATCAGAGCTTGTTAATAATAATATAAGAAATACTCATGCTCCGATGGTCATTTTGAAAAATCCTTTCTTAGTGAGCACCTAGAAGCCAAGAGGAACATACGTGGCAAATTTCAAGTTTGTAGGCTTTACGGTTCTGGAGATTTCGTGATTAATGCATGAGTGGTTTTCGCTTTTATATATATAGATGTGAAACTCTTCTGATGTTTTTGGTTCTTCTGCGAAAGCATCAGTTGAGACAGTCTATTTTCTGCGCCATTCCTTGTTCCAGGCCTCATGTGACTTGAGAGTTGATGAGTTATTTAGCTCAGAGAGACCATTCATCACCAAATCTCCATTCAGTAAAAAACTAGAATATTAAAGCTAAATATGCTGACTTTTAATTACAAGATAAGGACACTTCTTTTCAAGAAAAGCAGGATTTCTTTCTAAATATTAGGCACAGATGCTTATCTGCATGAACATAAGATTGCTCTATTTGGCAAAACCTGTCCCACTTTTGGTCATTATTAAGTTAGAAGAGCCATGAGGAATACTAACAATCGTGAGAGATGGGAAATTGCTGACTTTGGAGTTTTATTTCATTAAACGTTTTATCTCATTCAGTTTAATAGCAGCGATACCTATTAACTTTTAAAAAATAGAAACAGGCTATTGTCTGGATTCTAAATGTTCCTTTTGTTTCTTTGAATTGGTTACGCAGAAACCAAGCTATCTGGAGGATTGTGAAGTGGCTGTTTATGTCAAGGATATTTGATTCTATGCGTAAACACCACATTTTTATGATATAGAACGGTCAGTTTTAGTTGATGTCTTCTGATGCTGGTATTCAAATATTTCGAGATGTTGGTATTTGTTTTGGAAAGAGACCAAAGAGAACATGTCAATTTTGATTAAGCCGAAAGCGTACCGTGAAGCCAAGAGCTTAGTACTGTAATGTTAAGGAATTCAGAATATTTGTGGCCCCTAAATATTGAAACACTTTAAAAGAAGTGTCTTCTCCAAACAGTGCAACTCTGAAGAATGCTAAAAATATTCTCTTCCCTCAGAAATGTCAGAATCTCAAGTATATTTATATATTTTATTGTAAGCTACCTAATGTCACGTCAAAGTAAAATGGGTAGCTATACATATCAAATAAATATTGGAGTTTCAATTTTAGCGCACTCTGTACTCTGAGGAATGTCATAAACAAAACCTTGTGCCTAATCTATGCTGCTTCTCTTGTCTTCTTTTTCTTTTCTTTTTTTTTTAGAAAACCTTTGCCCCTAACATCATTAGCAGGAAAATCAAAGAAGAGTAAGTTCCCTTTCAATGCTGTTTTCATGGAATGTATTAATATAAATGAACTGCTTACTGATCAATAAGGCACTTAGAAGACCTGTCTTAATGTGTGGTTTCAGCCAGGGTGGATTTGATTTAAATCAAGTCGATTTAAATCATAATTTTTAAAGAGCAACTGTCATCTCTGTCCCGCAGCGGCTCCTCCTCTGACCCGCTGTTGACTCACCGACCGTCCCAATATTGCAGAATATGCAGCCTCATGCTACATAACTAAGCTCCATTTCATGCTGAATAAACTAAATTATTAATGTATCTTAAATAGAAAACTATCTTTAGATAGATTTTTACTCCAAAAGCATTTTATTAAAATAAATTTGATAAAAATCAAAAAAATCAGATTTAAATAAAAAAAAATCGATTTAAATAAAAAAATTCGATTTTTAATTTTTTTTAAAAAAAATCATTGATTTTTATATAGCAGATTTTTTTAACTCCAACAGCATTTTATTAAAATAAATTTGATAAAAATCAAAAAAATCAGATTTAAATAAAAAAAAATCAGATTTTTTTTAAAAAAAAATTAAAAATCAATTTTTATCCACCCTGGTTTCAGCCTTAACTTAAAGTTATCCTATGAACGCATGTTCAGGTTTCTAACGCTTGTTAGATCTCAGTTACTTTAAAGCCTTCCCTTGTGTACTACCTCCTGAGATGCTATATTTTAACATTATTTGGACTGTTAATCAAACCTATAATTTTGCTCTAAGGGCTTATTTGGTCAATTTCTTAAGTTATTATTTGGGGAAAAATTAGCATACAGTAGTTTAAAATCTTACTGCCCTTGCCCTTACCGAAGCATAGTTCCTGCACTGTGCTTATCTGCTGTCTTATTTGCTCTCTTTAGATAATACAGTTGTAGCTTTTTATGCGTGGATGGGAGGGGTGGGTATTATACTATAGTGTGTTTCTTATTTGCCCAGGCAACCAGTTGTTAATAAACAATTAAAACTACATGATGATTTTGTGGAAAGATACAGACCTTTAGAATGCTTGAGTCTTTTTTCACAAGTAGTTTTTGTTGATCTTTTCATTTATATAGTTTCTTTCTTTTTCCTTTCCTTATCTTCTTTTTTCCCCTCTGTCAACTGCAACTTTCAGCTATCTATTCCCGACAATCAGGGGTGGGTTCTGGCTTACCTCGCTGCCGGTTCGCTTCCTCACGCGCCGCACGTGCGCCTTGCGCGCCGGGCGGGCGTGCATGCGCAGTACTAAAAACCTGGCTTCTGCGTGTGCGCAGAAGCAAAAAACAAGATGGCGGCGCCGAGAGAGCCAGTTCAGGGGCATGTCCAGCCGGCCATCGCTGCCAGTTTGGCGAGCGGGGGAAATTCCCGCCACCGGTTCTATAGAGCCGGTCCGAACCGACAGGAACACACCTCTGCCGACAATTCTCCCTGCTCTCTGACCCCTCCTTATTAGCAGAACACATATGAACCTTTTGGTCACAGCCTCCATCTTCAGTATGAAATTTCTGTCACGGGAATCCCTATCCCTCTCCCTGCATGTCTGAAAGAGGTTCAATCACGAAGTCCTTATAAAGCTACTGATGCAAAGGGCCTTCTGGAGATTTTGGAACCTTTAAGTCCTAAAGACAAGAGGTCTGGCAGCTCTCACTGAGCAATTGAATACATTTGTTCTTTTTTTTTTCCTCTTTAGGCCCAAGGAGGACCTTTCTGTCACGAAAGAGAAGAAGGACCGCGATCGAGATCGGCAGAGGGAAAGTCATGGACGAGGCAGAGGGAGGCCAGAAGTTATTCAGTCGCACTCCATCTTTGAGCAAGGCCCAGCAGAAATGATGAGGAAGAAAGGTTTGGGAAAGATTTAAGCTGGGGCAGTCCAAGGGCGACTGTTTGGGCTTTTAAATTTTCACTCATCAAGCTTTCCTTGAGACTCTTAACCCACTGGTTCCCACCCTGCCAGCTTCAGCCATTACAGTACGCAGTGTGGATCCCAGTAACTTGTGAAATAGGATGGGATAAATTAGTACAATTGGAATGTGTTGTATCTGATAGAAAGCTTTTAAGGAAGCTGTGATAAAGTACTTAGTGTGTCTTGGGGGTCGGTTTAGAAATCCTCAGCATCAGAGCTGGTTGAGCAAGTCCATCAGAGATGTCAGTGTTCAGTGGAGGGTATTTGGGATAAAGTGGACAAGATTCTCTTTGACCTATAGATTGGATTCCTATTTTTCTGGTTGGTAAATGCCGCCAGAATGTAACAGGAAGCTGGGTTAGACTCGGTACTTACCGTATTTTTCGGAGTATAAGACGCACCGGAGTATAAGACGCACCTTAGTTTTGGGGGAGGAAAACAAGGGGGAAAAAATCTGCCTCTGCCTCCCAGCAATTTGCCTCCCAGCAAACAGCACAGAAGATATACACTGTTTGCTGTGTATTTCTGTGCATGTGTGCCTGACCCATAGAAATAGCAAAGAATTGGAGAAATGTACATTATGGCAGTATATTAATGCCAGAAAGTTTTCTTAAATGTAGTCACACTAACTCCTCCCAATTATTTAAATAGATCTACTCCAAACATGACTAAG
>QLTV01003669.1:1877696-1889338 GCA_003457575.1 Thermophis baileyi
CATCCTTGCATCCAGTTTCAGAAGTGATTAAATGCAGAAGAAAATAAAATTCTGCCTCTGCCTCCCAGCAATTTGCCTCCTTGCAGTTCTAGTTTCATTTTCGTGGGCCTGCCTGCAGCCTCTCAGCTGATGGTCGGGAGGCCAATAATCAGTTGCTTCTGCTAATCAGGCTCTGAGCTGTTTGCTGCAAGGAGGTAAATTGCTGGGAGGCAGAGGCCAAAGGGTGGGGGTGGCTGGGTGGGGCTACATTCGGTGTATAAGATGCACCCAAGTTTTCACCCTCTTTTTGGGAGTAAAAAGGTGCGTCTTATACTCCGAAAAATACGGTAATTCATCCTCGGGTGAACGGGTGATGCTCCCCTACCCAAAAACTCTTGGTCAAACCAGATATCTTTGAAAACGGTTAATCTGTCTCCAGCGTGTTGCATGAACAGAGCTGTCCCATTGATTTTAAATTAATCACAGTGTTCTTCAGAATCCTCTTTTTCCTTATTCCTTCTCCTTGACTTTTCTTCTCTTTCCTTGTTTGCATAAACACAGATGTATCCACTGGTGATTCTAATAAAGCCTTTTTTTGACTTTAATGAAATGTCTGGCGCAGGTGACTTGGCTATCCAGGATCTTCTCAGCTGGGCACCATAAAGTTGCATTATGCGATGTGCCACTTGCAGTGATGCTGTTCTTGCTTTCTATGCAGGTACCTGGGATAAGTCTGTGGATATGTCTGACTTTGGCCCATCCCACATCATCAACATAAAGAAAGAGAAGAGGGAGACGGATGAAGAGACTAAGAAGATCCTGCGCATGTTGGAGAAAGATGATGTGAGTTTGAGGATGGCCACACTTGGAAGAACCATCCATTAACTCCCGAAATCATATGGACTTTATCCTCATAGGACTCAGCCTTTAAGGCAGTGGCCCCCAAACTTTTGGGTGCTGTGGACCCGTTCTGTGGAGAGTGGTTTTTGCGTGGACCGGGGGGGAGGGGGCGTGGTTTCATATGCTGCCTGTATCCCACGCGTGCAGGGATGGGGCTTCGCTTGCTTGCACAGACCGATTCCTGGCAGGCTGTGGACTGGTGCCAGTCCATGGATCAGAGGTTGGGAATCCCTGTTCTAAGGCATTGGTGGGAACTGTTGCTAGCTGAAGTTGAGGGTGTATATATTGAATATGTTCCTTGAAATAGGAATGTTTCAGTTCATTGTAATCTGATATGATTTTTAACACAAGATGACATTTTTCTGTTCATTTTTCCCCCCACCTATAGTTCTCTATTCCTTTGTGATCTCAGCTGTAAGAATGAAGGGCAGGTTTAAGAAGTTTGTCCCTGTGGAAACTTTTCTCCACACATTGATACGTTGCCAGTTGTTGATGAAATACAGGCTAAACTGTGCATACAAGATAACCATATGCACTTCCTTTGTTTACATAACATGATATTCCCCGAACACATTTAACTGTTAGGGCTTGAAGTAGAAACGTGCAAAATGTTTAGTCTCAAAACAGTTTGAGCACAACATTTCATGAAGTGTTTCCCTCTTAATTGCAAAATAAACTGGTTTGAACTTTTTGGCAAAATGTTTCAAGCAAAGCTGTCCCAAGCTCAGAACATTGTTTTGCATTTGCAGCAAGAGGTTTTGCAAAGCTTTGTGCTGGGAACAGCATACGCAGCTTGAAGGAAGGGAGCTATTCCCTCAACAAAGTAAGAATGCATTCTCATCTGACATTGGATCACAAACTCCCTCAACACTCTTTATTGTTTGGTTGGCTTGTTCATTCAATTCAGAGGCTGAGAGATCCCAGACAACTGGCCAGCTTACATTAAAAAAGGAACAATTTAAAAAAAAAACAACCATAATCATCGTTGTCCAGAAAAGAAACTCATGGGATAGCATGCGAAGTAGTCTCCAGGAATGGTTCTCTTCTTTTAACCTGCCGTTTTCTCTCTCTCATTCTTTGGTCCCAGTTCCTGGATGACCCAGGCTTGAAAAATGACATTCGAAACAAGCCAGTTCAGCTCCCTCTGGCACATTCTGGTTGGCTTTTCAAGGAAGAAGGAGATGATCAGGAAGACGGCAAGCTATTGAACGCCAGCCATAAAGAGGAGGAGCTGGAAACAGGTGTATCTTCAGTGAAAGGTAGGTGGCTCAGGTTGGCCTGGAACAGATGAGTGAGCAGTGTCAGCCCTGGAGGCCATCTTTCCTTTTGGATCTTCAGGGCTGCCACACTTAGTGCTCTGGGAAAGTGGGAGGGGGGTTTGCATGGAGTCGGTAGAAGTAGTTAGCCATAACAACATTCTTTTCTCTGGGAGCCAAGGACATTCAGCCTGCACCTGGAGAGGGCGTGACTGGGAGGCATCTCCAGTTGGGACGGTGGATTGATTGGACCGTGTGATGGACATGTGGGTGCAGGGGAAGGGACTTCGACTTTCCTTTGGGTGGGGAAAACCCAGGGTGCTTTCAGATTCGGGTTTCCCCAGACGTGCCAATATGACATCTCTAATAAAATGGAACTTTGAGGAACTGCTTGCCTCGGAGTCTTCATTGGTTGGGGGTGTTACTTGGAACCCTGACAAGCAGATAAAGTGGGCATTTTGCAGCCCTGAAATTATATGAAGACCCTGTTCCCTCTTAATTTACTACAAGAAGAGAGGAGTTGGGGAGGGTATGATGGTGGGGGGGGTTACTAAGGGGACAGACCATGAGATATGGCTGTAGTCATTTGGTGTCCTGGTCACCAAGAAGCAGCCCTGCGGCGGCTATAGAAAATGGGATGCTGAACCAGCTGGACTCATGCTCTGATTGCTCAAGGCAAAGAGCAGTCATGGTGCTGCTGCTGTGCCAAAGCACAATCAGGGTCTATGACAATTCGCCGTGGCCAACTCAACGTGGCCAACTCCCCACAGCCACAACTCACTGTGGGACAACTTGCCACAGCCAACTCGCCCTAGGACAACTCACTGCGGGACAAGAGTTTATACCAGGGGTCGGCAACCTTAAACACTCAAAGAGCCACAAAGGTCCTAACCGGAAGCCCCCCGTTCAATTCTGGAGCCGACCGGAAGTCCAGTTTCCCCACCATAGAGTCTCCTCCTAGCACGGCGTCCTTTTTCCTCTACCAGTCCTAACCGAAAGCCCTATCAATTGTGGAGCTGACCGGAAAACCCGCCCCTTGCCATAGAGTCTCTTTCTGGCACACCCTGCTTCCCCCCCCCCTAACCGGAAGCTCCTCTCAAAATTGTGGCACCGACCAGCGACGAAAGAGCCATCCAGAGCCACAGGTTGCTTACCCTTGGTTTATACTAATATCAAAGAAATGGTGGAATAGAATCATTAAAGAAAGGATGCAAAAAGAGGGACAGAATAAAAAATGAATGGCAAAAATGAAAACATTTATTTATTTATTTAAAATAATTAAATAGAATTGTTAAATTGTCCCGCACCGAATTGTCCCATGGCGAGTTGGCTGTGGCATGTTGTCCCATTCCAGGACAGCTGTGCTGTGCTTGATCTACTTGCGATGTAACTCATCGAAAACATGGTCTTCCACGTCAGCCCTCTCACAAGCTCTTAATATCTTCTTCCGGCTTGCTATAAAAATGGTCCTTCCATATCTACAGGTAGTCCTCGACTTACAACAGTTCACTTCGTGGCCGTTCGAAGTTACAGTGGCACTGAAAAAAGTGACTTATGGCCACTTTTCACACTTGAGACCATTACAGCTGTCAGGGTTCCAAATAGCATCCAATTTTAAATCAGAGTCCGAGGCAGAATATTCCTCAAAGTTCCAATTTATTAACAGAGCCATGTTGGCATATCTGGGAGAAACCCGAATCTGAAGCTGCAGGGGTTTCTCCACCCAGTTGAAAGTTCAAGCCCTTGTCCCCACACCCTCAAGTTCATCACGTTAACCAATCTTCTTCTGCCAGCGTGGCAGCTACTCCCATCTCCCATCTCCCATCCGTGCAGGTGCAGGACAAAGGATGACCTTGACAATCCAGAAGGAATTTGTTATGGCTACATGCATACATCCCTCATGCAATGACCCCTCCCAAATTCCCCTAGCAAAGAATACATTTTTAAAAAGCATAAAGTGTGGCAGGCCAAGACTCTGACTGTAATGGCTTCGGCCTGACAACAGCATCCCATGTTCATGTGATCAAAATTCAGATGCTTGGTAACTGACTCTTATTTATGACGATTGCAATGTCCCGGGGGTCATAAGAGCCGAGGTGGCGCAGTGGTTAGAGTGCAGCACTGCAGGCTACTTCAGCTGACTGCTAGCTGCAGTTCGGCGGTTCAAATCTCACCGGCTCAAGGTTGACTCAGCCTTCCGTCCTTCCGAGGTGGGTAAAAGGAGGACCCAGATTGTTGGGGGCAATATGCTGACTCTGTGAACCGCTTAGAGAGGGCTGTAAAGCACTGTAAAGCGGTATATAAGTCTAAGTGCTATTGCTATTGCTATATGATTCCCTTTTGCAACCTTCTTCCGACAAGCAAAGTCAACGGGGAAGCTAGATTCACTTAACAACCGGATTACTAATTTGACAACAGTGATTTCACTTAACAGGAAATGTCGTAAAATGGGGGCAAAACTCATTTAACAAATTTCTCACTTAGGAACATAAATTTTGGGCTCAATTGTGGTCATAAGTCAAGGACCACCTATATATAAAGCAAGGAGAGTCCATTGATGCTCCATTTTTCTAATCTCAGTTGGCTGCAGCTTGCAGTGCACTGAGCTGGCAGTGTAGCTTTAGGACTGTGTAGCTTTAGGACAGCTCTAGTGATCCTCAATCCATCGGAGTAGAGCTGGAAGAGACCTTGGAGGTCTTCTAGCCCAACCCCTGCTCAAGCAGGAGACCCTACACCATTTCAGACAAGTGACTATCCAGTCTCTTCTTAAAAACCTTCAGTGATGAAGCACCTACAACTTCTGAAGGCAAGCTGTTCCTCTGGCTAATTGTCCTAAAACTTCCTTGTTAGGAAGTTTCTTCTTAATTCTAGGTTGTTTCTCTCCTTGATTAGTTTCCATTCATTGCTTCTTGTCCTGACTTCTGGTGCTTTGGAAAATAAGTTGATCTCCCCCCCCCCACTTCTTTGTGGCAGCCCCTCAAATACTAAAATACTGTTATCATGTCACCCCAGTCCTTCTCTTCTCTAGACCAGGGGTCTCTAACCTTGGCAACTTTTAAGACTTGTGGACTTCAACTCCCAGAATTGGCTGAGGAATTCTGGGAGTTGAAGTCCACAAGTCTTAAAGTTGCCAAGGTTGGAGACCCCTGCTCTAGACTGACCATACCCAATTCCTGCAACCATTCATTGTATGTTTTTGTCTCCAGGCCTTTTATCTCCACATCTCATCCTGACTCTCTCTCTCTCTCTCTCTCTCTCTCTCTCTCTCTCTCTCTCTCTCTCTCTCTCTCATTCTCTCTTTCTGTCAGTGAAAGAAGAACCCCACGATGAAGAGGAGACGCCATGTGCCCAGGCTCCAGCACCCACAAAAAACCCTCCTCCCTTCCCTCATGACGTCTCCCTTGCGGAACTGCTGCCACGCTTGAGTCTCTCCAAGGAGGAAGAGTTGCTCTTCCTGCAGCTGCCAGACACGCTCCCGGGACAGCCGCCCACACAGGACACGAAGCCGCTGAAAACAGAAGTGCAGAACGAGGATGGGCAGATGATGGTGATAAAACAGGAGAAAACGCAGGTACGACTCCTGCTGAAACAAGCAGCGGGAATCTGCAAGTGCTACTGCAATGCGTGTGGCGTTTATGGCGGGAAACGGAGACCTGGAAGTCTGTCGATAGAAGCCAGGATGTTGGCATTTCGGTAGAAAAACAACAATGGTCTAACCGTTGGTTACAAATGTATATTCTGAGACGGGATGGCAATGCTCGAACCTCGACGTTTTCCCAGAGTTGGGTTTTCATCGGCATAATTATCCTAAGATTTACACTATACTTGATCTTAGCCAAAAGGCCGAGAGCCAGATTTAATATCTTCCCCTCAGCACTCCTTCAGGGCAGGTATAACAAGACCAGGGGTGGGATTCTACCGGTTCGGACCGGTTCGGGCAAACTGGATGCTCCGACGTTCAGCTGGGAGCGAACCGGTTCGCTCCGACGATCAGGTGGGCCCGCCCGCCCGCCCGCTCCTGCGCTTTACTGACCTATATTTTCTCAGCTGATTCGCGCGGCAGAGCAGATTGCCGCGCCTCAGCTGTGTTTCTCCCCAGCAGTAACGCGGAAGGTAAGTTCGTGAAACTGCATACGCGATCACCGAACTGGTGGTTAAAGAAGGTCTCTTCGAGACCGCCTTCTGCCACATAGCTCCCAGCGACCGGTAAGATCCCACAGGGTTGGGCTCCTCCAGGTCCCGTCAGCTAAACAGTGCCGGCTGGCGGGCCCGCGGGGGAGGGCCTTCTCTGTGGCTGCTCCGGCCCTTTGGAACCAACTACCCCCTGAGATCCGGACTACCCCCACCCTGCTGACCTTCTGGAAAGCAGTGAAGACCTGGCTGTTCCGGCAGGCTTGGGGCTGTTGATCTCGCCTCTGTAATTGGCGAGGTCCGGCCATGAAACGGTATGTATGAGTTTTTAACTGTTTTTAATTGTTTTTATTATGTTTCTTTTAATGGTTTTTTTATATTGTTGTGAGCTGCCCAGAGTCCCTTGGGAGTTGGGTGGCATACACATTTAATAAATAATAAAAAAATAATAATAAACCGGCAGGATCCCACCACTGAACAAGACCCCAATAGCAGAACAAGTATGTATATGTGGTAAAGGAGAAGTCGAAGATATCACACGTGTTTTATTGCACTGTGAGTTATACAGTGCTTTTAGAACAATACATATTCTCCCCTTATTAGAGAGATTACCAGACAAGTTTTATGTAGACTTATCTCCTCCGGGACTCAAACCCTGCTACCATGCATAGCAAAATTCTGTGCAGCTGCAATGACCACAAGGAAAATTCGATTACAGAATTAAAGATGTTTATTTCCACCAATTTTTCGTAGATATCTCTTAACAATTTTTAGAGAATCTATATTTACACACCTACTTACCTGCTCTCCCATCATGTAAACAAGGGCAAGAGCCATACCGTTTGATACCTTGTATTTTATTATTATGGACATTACTACTTCTTAGTAGTAGTAGTAGTAATATCTTTTAACACTATTGTAGTGATAATTCTTGTCTATTGCTGGTCTGTGACTGTAATTAAGTTATTATTATATACTTTATCCATTATACATGAAACTCAGTCAACTGAACATTTAAAAATGTATCACATATATTGTTGACTGGCACTGATGGTTGATACGGGTTGCTGCCAGCATCCTACCGTGTTTGCCCGAAAATAAGACCGTCTTATATTTTTTTGAACCCTGAAATAAGCGCTTGGCCTTATTGCCATGCACTCAAAAGCCCGATTGGGCTTATTATCAGGGGATGTCTTATTTTGGGGAAACAGGGTAGGTATTGACCAAGTATTTTCTTAAAATATACAATGTTCTGAGTAGCACAGGTGGGTTTTTTTTTTTTTTTTTTTTTTTTTTAAACCAGCAATTAAACGACAGAAACCGGCAAAACCCATCACCAATTGCAGCCAAGCGAAATACTGGTTAGTAACTTGTGAAATTCTTGGACATGGTACCAAGTGCCCCGATGACAATGGGTATCATGGTTACATGTTTCATCCATAATCGAGTAGTTTCGATGGCCAGGTCGCGATATTTCTTGATTTTTTTTACTACTACTACTACTATTACTATTATTACTATTATTATTGCTATTATTATTACTATTATTCTATAATTAGTGGAAGGTAAGGAAGCTTCCCCCCCAAAAAAAAAAGGAATTTTCCTGTTTTGCTTCTATAGGCACCTTGCCATTCAACTCCTCTTTTCCAGGCACAGAAAATAGGATTGTAATTATGTTTTAAGGGAGAGCGCAGAGGGAGTTTCCAAATCCTCTAGCCTTGATTTCTCCCCAGCTCCTCAACTGGTCCACTTCTGCTTTTCCAGGAGATCAAGGAAGCGGAGAATACCTGCACCCTGGGGGACCTCTCAGAAGGGCAAGTGGGGAAGTTGCTGATCCGCAAATCAGGAAAGGTGCAGCTTGTTCTTGGCCAGGTGACTCTTGATATAACCACGGGAACACCCTGCTCCTTTCTTCAGGTATGCCTTGCTCTTGTGGGACGTGGCCTCCCTTCAAAGGCCATTTCAAATACGAAGCATTCAGAGGCTGTGTATCTGGGAATAGCAATTGCAGGAAACAGGCAGCTAGAAAAGGGCTGGGGTGACCCCTCCTCCCAAATGCTGCCGTCAAACTCTTGTAGAGATGATTTGGAAATATTCGTGTTCTTATAGGCAGAGGTGGGTTCCTGCCGGTTCGGACCGGTTCTATAGAACCGATAGCGGGAATTTCCCCCCGCTCGCCAAACCAGCAGCGATGGCCGGCTGGACACCTCCCCGAACCGGCTCTCTCAGCGGCGCCATAGGCGTCGCCATCTTGGTTTTTGCTTCTGCGCACACGCAGAAGCTGTATTTTGCTTCTGCGCACGCGCAGAAGCTGGGTTTTTAGTACTGCGCATGCGTGCCTGTGCGGCGTGTGAGGAAGCAAACCGGCAGCGAGGTAAGCCAGAACCCACCCCTGCTTATAGGGTGTGGTCTAGGCTTAGGGACTTCATAGCCATTAAGACTGATAGGAGACCCAAAGGTGCTTTTTCAGGAGGCAGCTGGACTTCCTTGTTTTTTCTTTGAAGACGTTTTGCTTCTCATCCAAGAAGCTTCTTCAGCTCTGGCAGGATGGTGGGGAATGAAAGGATTTATATTCCTTGCAGACAGCTGGTCATTTGCATCCTTTTAGAGGGTCATTGAAGCACTTGGAGGTTTCTCTGTGTCTTCAGGGTCACCTGAGTAGTGCTAATGGTTCCTGTTGTCTGCAATTTTTTGGAAATCCGTTCCTACTCCCACACCATTCGAAGGGTGTTCATCCCAAAGGACATAGCTAAAAGTCTGTAGAGATTCTCAGTCATCCAGGTCATGGTTGTCCCAAAGCATACCCTAGCACCTTTGGGACAACCATGACCTGGATGACTGGGAATCTCTATAGACGTTTGACTGATGGGAGAATCTTAATGGATACACCAAGTTTGGTCCCATGCTCTTCCAACTGGCACCAGATAGCCCTGACTTTGTCTGCAGGTTTTCCACAAAGCATCTCTTTTAAGTCAAGGGTGCCCAACCTTGACAACTTTTAAGAACTGTGGACAGAGCATGGCTGGCTGGGGGATTCTGGGAATTGAAGTCCGCAAGTCTTAAAGTTGCCAAGGTTGGAAATCCCTGGTTTAAGTGGACAGCTAGAAATTATAGAGAAACCATATACATGCAAATACCCTTTTTTCAAAAAAAAAGAAGCTATGCACTAGAGGATGAATAGTGATGACAGCTCCTTGCTCAAAGTCAGCATGATGCCAAAACTGGGTTTGGATCAGCAAGAAAAATGCCTGGAACATCCAGGAATCAAAATGTCCAGATAAATTGCTAAGATAGAGAAATGATGGTCTAGGTCCGTGATGGCGAACCTATGGCACGTGTGCCACAGGTGGCACGCGGAGCCATATCTGAGGGCATGCGAGGCGTTGTCCTATGTCAGCTCCAGCGCGCATGTGCGCGCTGGCCAGCTGATTTTCGGCCTTCCAGAGGGTGGGGGGGAGGCTGTTTTCGCCTTCCCCAGGCTTCAGGAAAGCCTCTGGAGCCTGTGGATGGCGAAAAGCGGACTCAACGGGCCTACCGGAAGTTCAGAAATAAACTTCCGGTAGGCCTGTTGGGCCGTTTTTCGCCATCCACAGGCTCCGGAGGCTTTCCTGAAGCCTGGGGAGGGCGAAAAACGGCACAACGGGCCTACCGGAAGTCCGGAGGCTTCAGTGAGGCCTGCGCGCATGCGTGGGGGGGGGAGCACGGGGGGGTGTTGTGCGTGCATGCGCGAGGGGGAGGGCATTGCATTATGGGGTGTGGGCACGCACACGCGCGCTTCCTTTTGGCACCCGAGCAAAAAAAGGTTCGCCATCACTGGTCTAGGTTGAGAAATAATTAAGTCTTACTGGTACGGAAAAGGAGTGAGGAGTTAAAACAAGTATTCTTGTTTATTTATTTTATTTTTTTTAAAAAAATTCTCTGATATTATCAGTCCCGAGCTTTCAGGATAGAGCAAGTTTTTGTTTTTGTTTTTTCATTTTGCTCCGGCCTCATTTAAATGACTGGGAATTGTTTATATTTCTAAAGGGCTTTTGCAGGGGGGGGGGGCGCAAATCAGCAGATAGAGCACCTGGCTGAGACCTCCTACTTGAGTGGCTCAAAATCTGTTGCTTCCTCAGACCTGCAAAGGTTCCCGGATTCGGTCTTGACGCTTTGCTTACCTCTTTTTTTTAGTTTTTTTTTTTTTACTTTGGAGAAGCTTTGGAGTAATCGTTCTTTTCTCTCGGTCTCGCAAAGGAGCTGGTGTCAGTCAGCATTGGGGACAACCGGAGTGGCGAGATGATCGTCTTGGGCCACGTGAAGCACAAGCTGGTTTGTGCTCCAGATTTTGAATCCTTGCTGGCATACAAGCACCGATAGGGCTGCTGCGAAGTTTTTTGCCAGGGTAGCTGGTGGTTCTGCCTAAACAGCAATGATTTGGGCTGTCCCAAAGTGCCCGTTCCTAAGTTGAGGAAGACAGAAGCGTTTCCAGGAAGACTCTGCTGGAAGAGATTGGCAACATTCACGCGAACGAGACTGACAGACATCTTGCTGTCGGAGATTATCGGGAGCTCTGGAATCTCTCTGGAGGTGGGGAAAAAGGGTCCGAAGCCAACGACTTGCTGCGTCCTTCCTCCCACTTCCATACAGGATGTGACTTGCACCCTTGTAATGACTTCTAATAGCTTAATTGCGCGCACTACCCGGTGATATTCTCCCAAAGGGAGATTGGAAAGATGTGAGCCTTTGGAGCCAAGATTACCTGCTCAGCAGCTGTTTCCTGCAGATGCCAGAGAAGATGTCACCATTCCAAACGTCTGTAGGAGATCGTACAGTGACGCCTTTTCTCTTTCGCCTTCTGGATCTTAACTACCACACACAGTGCAGTAGGAGAAGAGGGTACGGTGGGAGAGGTTTGGGAAGGCACAAAAGACTGTGTCTTCTACAGTGACATATCCTGTACATCTCTTGTTGTCCAGACCAGCTCATCAGGCACCTGGTGAGGTTTTTCTTCAGGCTACTTTCGTCCTATCTCTATAAACAGCCAGGGGGGGAAAAATTATCTAGTTGACAAGCTCTGCCGTTTCTCGTGTTTATAATGCTGCGTGTGACAAAAGCAGCCACAGGCTTCTTTTATAAATGGCGAAGGCAAAGAGGGAACGTCTCGTGCTTTTAATCTGGCTTTCATTCCCTCTACTTGAAGCGGCCAAGCATCACTGTATCTGTGGTCCTCAGTGAAAGATTCCTGCAGTGGTAGGAAGGATGGGAAGTGCTGCACTGTAGTTCCTCTGTCTATGAAAAAGGAATTTATTTTGTCATCAGAAAAGCATATTCTGACCATTATAGCCAAATCTCTCTCCCAACACTTCTTTCTGTTCTGTCTTTCTCTGTATCTGT
>QLTV01003669.1:1898153-1918271 GCA_003457575.1 Thermophis baileyi
AGTGGGGAGGGAATGGGGATTTTGCAGTATCCTTCCCCTGGAGTGGGGAGGGAATGGGGATTTTGCAGTATCCTTCCCCTGGAGTGGGGAGGGAATGGGGATTTTGCAGTATCCTTCCCCTGGAGTGGGGAGGGAATGGGGATTTTGCCACGCCCACCAAGCCACGCCCACGGAAAAATTTTGAATTTCACACACTATATTCTGCAGAAACCTGGTATTTGGCAGACCGAATTTCAGGCAAAAAAGGCAACAGGTGCTGTAAGGAATTCTTTCCCCAAATGTTCAGGCCAGATTCCACTTACAACATCAGAAGCCCTCTGGCCAAGAGATGGCAGCAAACAACAACCAACGAAGCTGAAACCCAGTACTTGGGAACAGAAGAAAAAAGGGCTTATGAGGAAGTCAAGTATCATTATCCTTGTATCCACCACTTCTCATGTTCTCCTACTTGAGAACAAGTAAGTTACCAGCACCTCCACTTAACCTCTTTTCTGGGCTCTCCAGAGCCATCTCTGATCACTCTTTAAGAAAGCGCTTCACATGATATCCTGCATTTTGAAGTGGAAAAATCTTCAAATACTGTATTGTAAGATGTACTCTTCAAATTTAAAAAAAAACAACACTTTGGCTATGTTAAATTCTGTTTCTGGTTGAAAAAAGCAGAAACAATGATTGGAACATTTAACTCAGGCTTAGTGGACTCTCCAAAACTTAAGAGGTATTCTATAAAAAATGAAAAAATAAGACTAATTGAAATTATTAACTTTGTACACATACACAAGTACACGCAGTCACAGGACAAACGAAACTTTAATAAGTAATCAGCTTAAGAGTAAAACCTCTAATTAGTTTGATGTGAATTGTAGCAGTCCTTTTTCAATGTTGCACCCAACTACAGATTAAGTTTTTAAAAAAATACGTTAGTAACATTTCTATCCTAAATTGTAATTAACATTGAGAGAATATATTTTTCTTTCTCTCTTTTTGCCCTCAACATTCTAAGCTATTGAATAGACTTAATTTTACACATGTTATACAAACATCAATATATGGAAATACAATGTGCTAAGATTTACACCTGCATAAAAGAGGAGAAAAAATTATGAACTTTCGGAGTGCTTATATATATGAAGAATGCTAAGTTGGAAAACATCTCTCAGTGAAGTAGGATTTATCTACCCTGATGTTTCTATTATATCTTAGTCTTTCAGTGTCACTGTTTGCCAGTCCATTGCCCAGTTAATTCAGAGTCACCTTGTAGGGGACGGACAATATAGTAATTTAATAAATAAAATCTATTTTATGTCTGAAAATGATAAATAAATGTGCTTTGAACTGCCTGAGTTTGGGGCCACCCACTTGAGGCATATTTATTTATTTTTAAAGAGCAACTTCAGGAAATATAGAACTGAATATAGAAGCTGCCAAATAAAATTCGGATAAGTAGTACCTTATTACCCATCGTTAATTGGTTCTGGGAGGCATGCTGGCTGGGGAATTCTGGGAGTTGGAAGTCCACAAGTCTTAAAGTTGCCAAGGTTGGACACCCCTGCAGTAGAGCAATTGCAATGAGGTTCATCTTTGTTCTCCAGGTTAGGAATCCCGTCCACTCAGTTCAAAGCTGATTCCATTAGCTTTGCTGAAGTGGCTCCTCTGGACTCCTTCATCTTTTCCAGGGCAAGCAGCAAGTCAAGCTGAGTAAGTGGCCTCAAAGGATTTTCTTCCAAGTCCCTGGGCAGGAAGGAAAGGAAAGGAAAGGAAAGGAAGCATTTTTTTTTATGCTTGCTGTTTGATGGTAGAGAAGGAAGGCAATAGCAATAGCACTTAGACTTATATACCGCTTCATGGTGCTTTACAGCCCTCTCTAAGTGGTTTACAGAGCCAGCCTATTGTCCCCCAACAATCTGGGTCCTCATTTTACCGACCTCGGAAGGAAGGATAAAAGGCTGAGTCAACCTTGAGATGGTGAGACTCGAACTGCCAAACTGCTGGCAGCCAGCAGCCAGCAGAAGTAGCCTGCAGTACTGCATTCTAACCACTGCGCCACCACGGCTCCAATACCCTTCTCAAGATCATCCCATATAAGAATTTCCTTCCGGTCTTTGCCTTTTGAGAATACATTTATCTATCCTTGGAATGTCCTTATCTATCCTTATCTCATTTCTCTGGACAAGCTATCTTCAAGCTGTTTCAATCGTGAAGAGTAAGAAGCCAACAGTTCTTAAAGAAAGCAAAATGAGACCTGGTTTCTGAGTCCCAAGAAGAGCCTAAATGATCAAATAAAATATTCTAATACAGGTAGTCCTCGACTTACGACCAACGTTCCCTCTAACAAGGGAAATCGCTGCGCGGCAGTTTGAAACTGCTGCGCGGCGATTCCCTGTCACGTGCGTGGCCGCGCAGCAATGTTCCATCTGACATGGGAAATCGCTGCGCGGCAGTTCAAAACTGCTGCGCGGCGATTCCCTGTGACGTGCGCGGCCGCGCGGCCGCGCACCTTAGAGGGAACAGTGCTTACGACCACAACCGAGCCCCAAAGTTTCTGTCGCTAAGTGAGACAGTTGTTAAGTGAGTTTTGCCCCATTTTATGGCCTTGCCACATTTTTAGGTGAATCACGGGAGTTGTTAAGTTAGGAACACGGTGGCTAAGTGAATCTGGCTTCCCCATTGACTTTGTTTGTCAGAAGAAGGTCGCAAAAGGGGATCACACGACCCCGGGACACTGCAATCGTCATAAATATGAGTTAGTTACCAAGCATCCGAATTCTGATCACACGACCATGGTGATGGTGTCACGGTCGTAAGCGTGAAAAACGGTTGTAGGTCACTTTTTCCAGTGCTGTCGTAACTTTGAACTGTCAATAAACGAACTGTCGTAAGTCGAGGACTACCTGTACTGTATTCTATAACGGGTCTGCAACCTTGGCAACTTTAAGCCTGGCGGACTTCAATTCCCAGAATTCCCCAGCCAGCAAAGCTGCCTAGGGAATTGTGGGAGTTGAAGTCCGTCAGGTTTAAAGTTGCCAAGGTTGCAGACCCCTGTTCTATAACATGCTGGAACATTGCTGGAACGCAGCTTCTTCCGGCAAGCGAACCCAGGAAGAGTCGGGGGTGAAGGCAGGGGTGAAATCCAGCAGGTTCTGACAGGTTCTGGAGAACCGGTAGCGGAAATTTTGAGTAGTTCGGAGAACCGGTAGCGGAAATTTTGAGTAGTTCGGAGAACCGGCAAATACCACCTCTGGCTGGCCCCAGAGTGGGGAGGAAATGGAGATTTTGCAATATCCTTCACCCAGGAGTGGGGAGGGAATGGAGATATTGCAATATCCTTCACCCAGGAGTGGGGAGGGAATGGGGATTTTGCAATATCCTTCCCCTAGGAGTGGGGAGGGAATGGGGATTTTGCAGTATCCTTCCCCTGGAGTGGGGTGGGAATGGGGATTTTGCAATATCCTTCCCCCAGGAGTGGGGAGGGAATGGAGATTTTGCAATATCCTTCACCCAGAAGTGGGGTGGGAATAGAGATTTTGCACTATCCTTCCCCTGCCACGCCCACCAAGCCACACCACGCCCACAGAACCGGTAGTAAAAAAAATTGGATTTCACCACTGGGTGAAGGGGTAGAAATGAAAGATGACTTACGTCTCCTCCACACTCCCTCTGCGGTGCAGCAGGTGGGCGATTTGCCTCATTTGTTGTTTTCGGACATAATCACGGATGCGATATGTGGCTGCGTCCCGGCACAATTCCCACAGGTCACTGCCCGAGTAACCACGTGTTTTCTCGGCCAGCTCCTTCAGGCTCACGGCATTGCTCATCTGAGGAAAAATCCCCAGTAAATGAAAAACTGGGTTTTGTTCTGACCTAGGCTTCACCAAATCACGAAACAGACTCCTTGTCCCGAAAAAAACCCCTTTTTATTTGGCTAATGTGAATTCTAAGCATTCACATCCAGCAAAGTCCCGGTAAACAGTCTTTCAAGGGTGAGTTGCAACCACAGACCTTATCAGTCCTTGGATAGTTGCCAGGCCAATAGCTTCCAGACGCAACGCTGTACACGGAAATACTTGGCAAGGAGTCTCTCAGATAACCAAATCTTCACACTAATAAATGAACTAATTGTCTCCTGCAAACACCACTCCCTTTTCGCTCCTATTTATTTCCTATGGGAGGGGCCATTCAGCAACCCCTTGTGCCTTTACTCCCGAGTCGACCTCTGTTCCTTAATAGTTCCCTTCTCCTGACAGCTCTGCGCATGCGCACATCGGGAACAGGCTCCAGCTGTTCTTCAGCCCCACTTATCTCGGACTCCAAAGGTAGCTGATAACTATCGGACGGCCCTGGCCCCATCTCTGCCTCCGATACAGAACATTCATCAGAGCCTTCCCCAGACTCCAGGACTGGCCCATGTTCCTCCCCAACCTCCTCACTGTCTGAGTCTGCCACCAGCTCCGCTGGCCTCTGGCGGGCCACAACAGGTTTGTTCAACAATTTTGCCCCTATTGTCACCTCAGGCAGCTCCAGAGATGGCGCTGCTTGGAGAGAGGGCACTTCTGGTGGGATGTTCTACCTGTCCAGGGCAAGGACTGATCTATCCTGTGCCCCCTCCCCATCAGGCAGTCTAGGCTCCTGCTTGCAATGTATTGGCAACATAGGAGGAGTAAGAAAATGACTACAGAACTAGGCCATCTCTCAGTATTGGGTCTTTAAAATGACAACATTAGGGAATTAACAGCACCTGATCTTAAAATAGGTTGCAGTGGCCTAGAGGTGGAACTCTCGCCTCACAATCAGGAGGCTGTGAGTTCGATCCTAGGTAGAGGCAGATATTTCTCTCTCTGGGCACGATGAGAATATATCTGCTGAATATAACTCCGCATTGGTGACAGGAAGGGCATCCGGCCAGTAAAATCACTCAGCTTCATTCAATTGCCCAGACTCCACCCCACAAGGGATTCTGGGGTCATTAAAAGATTATGATGATGATGATGTTAATATGGGTTGCCTTGGGCACTTATTTTGTAGGCACCAACTTACTTTCAAAATGTCAATACATCTCAACTTTGATGTAGGTAGCGTTGCTGCTTTGTCAAAAACTCAGAATTATTTTACAGGTGAGAGATGGAAGTTTGGATCTTTATAGTTCAACAGCAACAGCATCTTGGTTTTTGTGATTATTTTGGGCCACCCATTCAAAGCACCAACAACAGCTGCCCAGAGTCGTTTTGGGTAGTGAAATGGGTGGCATACAAATTCAATAAAATAAAATGTAAAATATAAAATAAAACCTCAGCCTTAGTTTCATGCAAGTCTGACCTCCAAAAGTTGCTAGGGTATCAGTGATGAAGGCCTTTCCTGCTTGGCATTTAATGCTGTGTTTTATGCTGTTGGGAGCACCATAGTTTCCTCTTGTTGATGGGAGCAAAATGTTCTTGCTTTGGTTATTGAAATGGTTCATTCTGATTATTCCAATGAATCCATCAATCAGAATAGAGCTGGAAGGGACCTTGGAGATCTTCTAGTCCAACACCCTGCTCAAGCGGGAGACCCTATCCCATTTCAGACAAGTGGCTGTCCAATCTCTTTTTAAAAACCTCCAGTGATGGAGCGCCCACAACTTCTGGAGGCAAGCTGTTCCACTGGTTAATTGTCCTCACTGTTAGGAAGTTTCTCCTTCATTCCAGGTTGCTTCTATTCTATTCTATCAGTTGGAACAGACCAGTTTATTAAAGAAAGAGTGGGAAACAGTTCTTCCTACTGAGAATTGTGTTTGTTCTGTGGAAGCTGTATTATATGCAGGACCAAAGCAAGCTGTGGCTAGGTCCAGAGTCAGAATTATATAGGGAACCAGAGGTGGGTTCCTCCCGGTTCGGACCGGTTTGCCCAAACTGGTAGCGACCTGCTGGTGACGTCACGGTGACGTCACGGATCCGGTTCGGTCGGTGCCGGTCCGTGGGCGCCGCCATCTTTTCTTTGGAATTTTTAATTTTTTTAAAAATTTCTTTTAATTTTTTTTCCCTGCGCATGCGCAGAAGCCGAGTTTCCGGCACTGCGCATGTGTCGCCATCTTGTTTTTGGCTTTTTTGGGGGGGGGATTTTTTTTATTTTTCGGCACTGCGCATGCGCATGCGTGCAAAGCACGCACGCGCCCACGCGGCCCGCCCACACGGCGCAGGAGGAAGCGAACCGGCAGCGAGGTAAGTTAGAACCCACCCCTGTAGGGAACCCACTTCTTCCCATTACCACCTTATCTTCCAAACAGTAGGACATAGGAAAGAACATCTAATGCAGTGGTTCTCAACCTTTCTAATGCCGTGACCCACCGCGACCCCCCCCCCTCTGCTGCGACCCCTGCCCCGCCCCCTCCCCGCACGGGATGAGGTGACAAAGGGGGCGTGGCACCAGGGGTGAAATGCTCCCAGTTCGGGCTTGCCTGCGGGTCGCCAAACAGCTGATAGCAACGGAAGCGGGAGACTTCGCCCGGACGCCGCCATTTGGGTTCTTTTACCCTCTGCGCATGCACAAAGCGTTCTGCGCATACGCAGAGGGTAAAAGAACCCAAATGGTGGCGTCCGGGCGGATGGGCGGTCTCCCGCTTCTGTAGCTACCGGCTGTCCGGTGACCTGCAGGCACAGCCGAACCGGGAGCATTTCACCCCTGCAAGTGACGGTGGCACCAAGATGGCGGGCTAACGTGTGCGGCGACCCCTGTGAAATGGTCGTTTGACCCCCAAAGGGGTCGCGACCCACAGGTTGAGAACCGCTGATCTAATGGGTCTCACCATACAGGTAGATCGGAATCAAGAGCTTTGAATGAGTTTTTAGAATTAAGCCCAGGGCAGCCACATACAGCCTGAGGACTACTTGTGAGCATCCATTGTGTTTCAAATGTTTCGGGTTTTATTGCCTGAAAAGGATCATATGAATAAACTTAACTTGCTGCTCTACATTGAAACCTATCACTGACTACAGGGACTTGTTAACATTCCAGAAGGAGTTTTTCCACAGCTCTTTCCTTTAATAAGATTTAATTTGAAAACATGGGAAGAAAGCAGGCAACTTACATTTTCTCCAGCAAGAATTAGCTTCAGGATATCTTGTCTTTGCCTTTGGGTCTGTCGGAGCAAAGAATGGGATTGAAAACACGATACCAAAAAACGAGGAGAGAGAGAGAGAGAGAGAAATTTGGTGCCTTTGAATCAGTCTTGACTCTTGGTAACTGCCTGGATAGATCCCTGCAGTTTTCTTAGCAATATTTCAGAAGTGGTTTGCCATTGCCTCCTTCCTAGGGCTGAGACAGAGTGACTGGCTCAAGGTGAGCCAGCTGGCTTTGTGCCTAACTACCACTGCACTAACCTGGCTGCCTCCCTCTTTCTCCTACCTTCCTATCTGTGTTGGAGGCATTTAAAGATGAAATATTCTATATGTTGCTTTCTGTGTTTTCTGCAATTATTTTTGAGGCCATCTAGGCCTCCCTGCCACAAACTTTCTGATTTCAGGTACATTCTCCCTGAAGAACCTAATGCAGCGGTCCCCAAACTTGGCAACTTTAAGACTTGTGGACTTCAACTCCCAGAATTCTGGGAGTTGAAGTCCACAAGTCATAAAGTTGCCAAGTTTGAAGACCTCTGACCTAATGGTTTGACTGACTGGATCTTGCAAAGTCCATATTGGATGTGAGGTCTTACTATCCAGCAGTGTGGGTGGATGGGGAAGAGGGTTTGTGGGAAGAGAAGTCATATCTACTCACAGGTAGCGTAATATGAAAAGTTGTTGGCATTCTCCTCAGGATGGCTGGGTCCACATCTTGAGGTCTGTTGGTGGCTCCCAGCACCATTACCTGAAATAGGTAGATTAAGAGATTAATCTAAATTAAATAGGTAGATTAAGAGAAGGGACCTTGTAGGTCATCTAGTCCAACCCCCCTACACCATTTCTGACAGATGGCAGTCCAGTCTCTTCTTAAATGCTTCCAGTGATGACGCTCCCACAACTTCCGAAGTCAACTTCTGTTCCATGGGTTGAGTGTTCTCGCTGTCAGAAAATTTCTCCTTATTTCCAGGTTGAATCTCTCCTTGTTCAGTTTCCATCCATTATTCCTTGTCCTGCCTTTAGGTGCTTTGGAAAACAGGTTGACCCCCTCCTCTCTGTGGCAGCCCCTCAAATATTGGAACACTGCTATCATGTCTCCCCTGGTCCTTCCCTTCACTAGACTAGCCATGCCCAGTTCCTGCAACCGTTCATTGTATGTTTTACCAGGATTGCTGATTGTGTCAACCACCTAAATCTGGTAAATTAACATGAGAAAAGTTGCTATGTTTTCACTGAACATCCACACATATATCTTCTAGAACTTTAATTTATGCATTAATATTTATTTATTTATTAGAAAATGTATACAACTACCCTCTGGGTGGCTAACAACAATCTGCAAAAACACAGCAAAATTAAACCATTGCCAACAAAAGAGAAGAACAGAGTTAAAATAACCATAATTGAACAACCAAAATGTCTTTTTCAAACCCACAACGCAAGCCAAACCTAAGAGGGTTGATTTTCCATTCTTTTAATTTTTTGCATTACCGTCTATTGGCTATCCAGTTATTTACGTTGTTCTGATCACTTAGAGTATGAATGACTGTATGATTTATTTCTAAGATTTCTAGGCTGCTCTGTTCCAAACTACATTTGTGTGTAGGTTCTTACAGCACGAAAGCGTTAGTATATCATGTTGAAATGAGGCTTAAGAATGAAAGAAGACTGTAAGGATTTCCTTGCCAAGCATTTAGTTTCTCCCATGGCCAACCAGATTCTGCTGAATAGAAGGAATGGAAAAGTACTCCGTTCCTGTTTCCTGAGTAAAACCCTCATGGTGGGTTCATGTACTGGACTAAGTTTTGGATTCTGTGTATGGTTATTACATGGACAAGCAAGCTAAATTTGTCTTCTGTTTTCCTCTAAAGGTCAGTATGCCGATTTCCCACAATCCTGAGGGAAGGAAACCTGTCTAAACTCTAGACAGATTGAATGCAAGTCTAACACACACTTGCCCAGTGACATCCCAGAAGAGAATTCCTGATTTGTCTGTGCAGGTAAAGACAATTCCGATCTGCTAAAAGTGACAATCGGCCATTAAATGGCTGCCCACAACCAGTTTAGATCTCATGTTCACCATAAATCTTACCTTAACCATCACAATGGCTGGGCTTACATAAAAACTAAGTGAAAACCAAACTGAGCTCATTTTGGCTTAGTGTGTCGTATGCACCAGACCACAACTACGATCAGATACAGATTTAACAGAGTTGGAAGGGACCTTGTAGGTCATCTAGTCCAACCCCCCGCCCAAGCAGGAGACCCTACACCATTTCTGACAGATGGCAGTCCAGTCTCTTCTTGAAAGCCTCCAGTGATGAAGCTCCTACAACTTCTGAAGGCAACTTCTGTTCCATTGGTTGATTGTTCCCACTGTCAGAAAATTTCCCCTTATTTCCAGGTTGAATCTCTCCTAGTTCAGTTTCCATCCATTATTCCTTGTCTGGCCTTCGGGTGCTTTGGAAAATAGCTTGACCCCCTCCTCTCTGTGGCAGGCCCTCAACTATTGGAAGACTGCTATCATGTCTCCCCTGGTCCTTCTCTTCACTAGACCAATCATACCCAGTTCCTGCAACCGTTCATCGTATCTTTTAGCCTCCAGTCCCCTAATCATCTTGGTTGCTCTTCTCTGCACTCTTTCTAGAGTCTCAACATCTTTTTTATAGTGTGGTGACCAAAACTGGTCACCACATCACCATGTGTTAACCTTCAAGTGACCATGTAGTTTTAATTTATTTGTGATGTATTAACGTTTTCTTTTTTCAGTATGTTGTTTGAGCATAATGTGCAAACCAGGGAAATGCACAGAACTATGGCTCTGGTGGAAGAATGAATGGTTCATATTTTTAATGCATGCCTTGGACTCAATTTGCATTAATGGATCCAAGCGCCAAGCCTCACCTGGCAGTCAGACGCCGTCTGCAGCCCATCCCAGAGACTCATGAATTCTGCTTTCATCATAGCTGTGGCTTCATGGTCAGTTCTGGAGCGATTCCTCAGGAAGGCATCTGCCAGAAATGGGTAGAACATTAAAATAATAGTTCGACAAAGTTGAATTACTGCTTTTCTCCAGATATTGGTCTGTTTCGTTTAGCAGCATGCTTTCTCTTTCATCTCATTCTAAATCAATAGCAACATGCAGTGGAAAGTAGTCCCAAAGGTGCTTTTTCAGGAGGCAACTGGACATTCTTGTTTTTTCTTTTGAAGACGTTTTGCTTCTCATCCAAGAAGCTTCTTCAGCTCTGAATGAATGGTGGGGAATGGAAGGATTTATACTCCTTGCAGACAGCTGGTCATTTGCATGCTTTTAGAGAGTCATTGAGGCCACTTGGGGGTTTATCTGTGTCCTCAGGGTCACCTGAGTAGTGCAAATGGCTTTGGAGCCTTCTTGACTGCAGGATATTTTTCTGCCCTATGTCTCTTCACAGTTGAAGACAGGCGCAGGCTGTTGGGACTCTGTGTTGTCTGCATCTCAAACTGAAGTGCAAATGGTTCCTGTAGTCTGCAATTTTTCTAAGAAGGCTCCACAGCCATTTGCACTACTCGGGTGACCCTGAGGACACAGATAAACCTCCACGTGCTTCAACGACTCTCTAAAACAGGGGTGTCAAACTCACGGCATCACGTCGGCATCACGTGACGGATTGGGACTTTTCCCCCCTTCGCTAAACGGGGTGTGGGCGTGGCCAGTGTGTGACCCATCTGGCCCGCGGGCCGGGAGTTTGACAGCCCTGCTCTAAAAGAATGGAAATGACCAGCTGTCTGCAAGAAGTATACTGTAAATCCTTCCAATCCCCACCATCCAGTCAGAGCTAAAAAAGTTTCTTGGATGAGAAGCGAAATGTCTTCGCGAAAGAAGAAAGAAAAAACAGAAAGTCCAGTTGCCTCCTGAAAAAGCACCTTTGGGACAACCATAACCTGGATGACTGAGAATCTCCATAGACTTTCGGTGGAAATTAGGTTTTTCCAAAGACTGAACCATTGTTTCTTACATTATGATCTTATTCTACCTTCTCTTAAAGGGTACTGACACTAAGGATGGCAGAAGACAAAAGAATCCACAGGTTTTTTTAAATCTAGGATTTAAAAATCCACCCTATCCCCTTTGGCATCTTTCAGGAAGAATAGAAAAATAGAATGTTAATAGAATATAATGGATATATTACAAAATGGCACCAGCAACAGGATGGCCATGCATAAACATCTCAGTTTTCTTTTAAAATAAAAGGCAAACAAGTGTTGCTAAAATAAGACTGATTTGTCCAAGCACTTATTAAAACTCTGATTCCCTACCCACCAACGCTCCATATCACTTTTTTTCAGCTAAAGTGTTCTGTTCTAATAAAATCCTATTTAATGGAAAGACGTCTGAAAGGACCTAAGCAGCAGAGGTGGGTTCTTCCTGGTTCGGACCGGTTCGGCCGAACCGGTAGCAACCGGCTGGTGACGTCACGGTGACGTCACGGAGCCGGTTCCTTTGGTGCTGGTCTGTGGACGCCGCCAACTTTTGGAATTTTTTTTAATTTATTTTTTCTTCTGCGCATGCGCAGAAGCCGAGTTTCCAGCACTGCGAATGCGTCGCCATCTTCTTTACAGCTTTTTGGGGGGGGGGGGAATTTTTTTTTATTTTTCGGCACTGCGCATGTGGCGCGGGAGGAAGCGAACCGGCAGCGAGGTAAGTTAGAACCCACCCCTACTAAGCAGAAGACTGTTCACTCCATGCAGTACCCCAAAGGGTACGTTTTTAAAATCAAAGCCGATAATGAAGAAAGAACATTAAGTTACAGTATGTCAGTGGTTCTACGCGGGAGAAGAGTGCCCCACCCATCTTCACAAGGCACACCTGGGGAATGAGCAGGGATGAAATGCTCCTGGTTCGCTCGTACCTGTCGGTCACCGTAGAGCCGGTCACCAAGGTAGCGCGAGGCGCCGCCCACCCACCCGGATGCCACTATTTGGGTTCTTTTACCCTCTGCGCATGCGCAAAGCATTCTGCGCATGCGCAGAGGATAGAAGAACTCAAATGGCGGCGTCCGGGCTACCAGCTGTCCGGCGACCCGCAGCACGGCCGAACCGGGACCTTTTCACCCCTGCAGTGACGGTGGCAGCAAGATGGCGGGCTAACGCGCGCGGCGACCCCTGTGAAATGGTTGTTCGACCCCGAAAGGGGTCGCGACCCACAGGTTGAGAACCGCTGCAGTATGTGATACATAAGAACCACAGACTGGGAACTTACCTATTTCATCGATGAAAATTATGCAGGGTTGGATTTTGATTGCCAGAGAAAAAACGGCAGCTGTGAGTTTCTGTGACTCTCCGTACCATTTGTCCATCAAGATGGGCGCTTGAAGGTTGATGAACCTGCAGTTGGATGCCTGGGCCATTGCTTTGGCAAGAAGAGTCTTGCCACATCCTGGAGGTCCATAGAGTAAGACACCTAAATAAAAGGGAAAGTCACAAGCCCATATTCAGGTGGTTTTCCTACCACCCACCTCCTAATGAATTAAAGGTAAGAGCCTTTATACTGATCCAGGAAAAGAGTGTGACCCTGCCTTTAGATTTTCCTGGTACAGAGGGGCCCATTTGAAATGGTCAAATGAAAAGAAGTGCTAGGGGTGACTTGATAGCAGCCTTCCAGTACTTGAGTGATCTGACCTAGGATTCCACAAATCATGAAGCAGACTTCTTGTCCCGACAAAACCCCCTTTTTATTAAGTTACTGTGAATTCTTCTCATTCACATCCAGCAAAGTCTTTCAAGGGTAAATTCACAGTCACAGACCTTATCTGGGTTGGAGAGCTGCCAGGCCTATATCTACAAAACTTGGCAGGAAGTCTCTGAGATTCACAAACCAATTAAGTGAACTACTTGTCTCCTGCAAAACAGGCTCCAGCTGTTCGTCTGCCTCACTAATGTCTGACTCCAAAGGCAACTGGTACCTGTCAGACTGCCCTGGCCCCATCTCTGCCTCCGACGCAGAGCACTCGTCAGAGCCTTCCCCAGACTCCAGGACTGGCCCATGTTCCTCCCCAACCTCCTCACTGTCCAAATCTGCTGCCAGCTCCGCTGGCCGCTGGTGGGGGAAAACATTGAGGGGCTGTCACAGAGAAGAGGGAGTCAGTTTATTCTCCAAAGCACCTGAGGGCAGGACAGGAAGTAACGGTAGCTTATCAAGGGTTGTTCCAACCTACAACTAAGGAGAAATTTCGGACAATGAGAACAATTAAATCAGTGGTGTGGGTGCTCCATCAGTGGCGGTTTTCAAGATGAGATTGGACAGGCATTTATCCGAAATGGTATACGATCTTCTGCTCGAGCAGAGGGTTGGACTAGAAGACCTCCAAGGTCGCTTCCAACTGTTATTCTGTTCTGTCACTCAGTATTTGAAATAATCAGATGGATCAACACTTTAGAGTAATGCCTCAGGACCAAATCAGTCCACATACAAAATGAAATATGGAAGTATTTCACTAGTGCTAGTTGTCAACTTACAGCCATTCGTTTAATCAACGTGCAAAGTTGCAACAGCACTACAATGACTTATGACCGGTTCTCCTACTTATGACCACTGCAGCATCCCCACAGTCACATGATCAAACTTCAGATGCTTCTCAATCAGCATGTATTTATGATGGTTACAGCATCCTGGGGTTGGATTGGATTGTCATTTGCAACCTTCCTAGGGAGCTTCTGACGAGTAAAAACACTGGGGGAAGCTAGATTCACTGAACGACCACATGATTCACTTAACAACCATGGCAAAAGGTCATAAAATGGGACTAAATTAAGAACTGCCTTGCTTAGCAACTGAAATTTTGGGCTCAATTTGGCCCTCAGTCAAGGACTACCTGTATGCGGGGCCTTCCTAAAAGCTTCTGTATATTTGGCTATTCACATCAATAGACAACAAAATAAAAATTACATTGACATGGGATAAACTGAGACAGAAGCTGGAGGACGGGGCCTGAAATGACTCATTTGTCTCTGGACCCCCTCAGGACTCTAAAATGAAGACATGCCAAGGATACCTTTTGGGGGCTGGCAGAGCTTGGAGTGCTCGAACAAGCGTGTCTGTTGCAAAGGTAAGATTACGGCGTCTCGAAGTTCACTGACCAGCTCATCTAAGCCTGCAACATCGTTCCAAGTGATCTGAAAATGGGACAAGTTTGTGGATGGCTGAAATGAGAAAGTGGTTCTGAACCATTTAGTAAGAGTAGCTGGGTTCCAAACCTGGCCAAGTCCAAATTTTGGACTTCAGATGGACCTGCAGTTCTGCCAACTCTCCTTCCTTCCCTCCCCCCCCTTGACTTTTTCTCCCCATGAATATTTAAATCTGAGTTGAGGGCTACCGCAATGGGAAAGTCTGGTTTGGAGGTAATCTTATTGTCGATAATAGTTAATTACTCTTCAAACCATTTCCCGTTTGATCGCTACAGTATTCATACACTCTCTGAATAATAGGTCGGATTGTTCTACCCCACAGTCACCCTCTTTTAAAAAACAAGATGAAAACAGAGGTGTCCACAGGATGGGTCCCAAAAGTGAAAATGATGTCCACAATCATGTTGTCAAAGCTCCACTCTGTGACATGCATAAAATATTAGGGGAGATTTGATCATACAGTCATGACAGCCATCTTGATTTGATTTTCCTCCACATTCTCTGGACACCCCTGGAAGGGAGCGAGATGGATGAGAGTCACGGAAATTCTGCCTTTCCCACATCACTTTAGGCATGGATATCAGGTCAATGAGCTACTGTCAGGACCACCAACTCTCTTCAGGTCACCATTTGGTCCTCTGGACTCTGGGCCTCTGATCTGGGATCCAGTCCTACTGCACCACCAAGACCTGCACATGGATGCCAAGCCAATCTAAATCCGGCGTGGATATAGACCAGAGGTGGGTTCCTCCTGGTTCAGACTGGTTCGCCTGAACCAGTAGCGACCCGCTGGTGACATCACAGTGCCGGTTCGGTCGGTGCCGGTCCGTGGGTGCCGCCATCTTTTTTTTTGGAATTTTTTGTAATTTTTTTTTCTTCTGCGCATGCGCAGAAGCCGAGTTTCTGGCACTGTGCATACATCGCCATCTTGTTTTTGGATTTTTTTTTTGGATTTTTTGGCACTGTGCATGCATACGCGCGTGCCCATGAGGCGCACCCACGAGGTGCACCCACGAGGCACGCCCATGAGGCGCACCCACATGGCGCGGGAGGAAGTGAACCGGCAGTGAGGTAAGTTAGAACCCACCCCTGATATAGACCCTTCCTTTGTCTCTGGCACCCGAAGGCCAGACAAGGAATAATGGATGGAAACTGATCAAGGAGAGATTCAACCTGGAAAAAAAGGAGAAATTTTCTGACAGTGAGAGCAATCAACCAATGGAACAGCTTGCCTTCAGAGGTTGTGGGAGCTTCATCCCTGGAGGCTTTCAAGAAGAGACTTGGTGGTGACTTGAAATGGTGTAGGTAGGGTCTCCTGTGGCAGGCCAAAGATCTAAAGAAAATGGCTGACATCCTGCTTGGGCGGGGGGCTTGGACTAGATCAGGGGTCACCAACCTTTCAGACCTCAAGGACCATTAAATTCATAATTTTAAATCTTGCGGACCACTAATAAGAATTTTTTAAAAAGATAAATTGTATTTAGTGCAATATAAAAAATGCAAATAATTTTTCTGCGGACCACCAAAATTTTCTCGCGGACCACCAGTGGTCCACGGACCACCCGTTAGTGACCAGCGGGACTAGATGACCTACAATGTCTCTTCCAACTCTGTTAATCTGTTCATCTCCTTTAAGCAGACTTTTCATGCTGTTGCCACCATCACTTTTGAGTTTGCTCAGCTGCCAATCAAGGGCTAAATTGCTCTTTCCAGTTGTCCAGCTAACCGCAGATAGAATCGCAAGTTGATGCTGGGACAAGGAAAGCAGCAGCTCTCCCTCTTACCTTTATGTCCCTGGGAACCACCAAATGAGCAACAATGTTCATCTCGTGCTCCGTCAGCTTCAGCTTCTCTATTCCAATCTGCTTCATCAGGTCTTCCGCCTGTTCGAGGAGATTAAAAGGGGGAACTAAATTCAGGTATAATTTCAAGGTTGAAACCTGCTGTTTAGCTTGACGGGGCACTTTAGTTTTCATGAGCTATAGTTGCTGACTGGTATTTACTATATTCAGCACAGGTGCCCAGTACAGGTTCAGAAAATGATTGCTGGTCTTCGTAATAATGAGCACAAAAGAGATGTAATTAAAACCGGTCTAGTCAATTCTACATGGCCACTGAAAAGCAAGCGGCTATTTTTCAGCAGCATCAAACAGGCAATGAGAACAAAGCACAATTATTTTGAGGAAATTACCCCACTCATAGTACTTATAACCGCTGCTAAAAAGATCAGAAGCCTCTTTATAATTTTTCTTTCTTTTCTTCTTTTCTTTCTTATCTATTCGCTGTTACAGAATCTGGAATTTAACCTGACGTGTCTTCAAATATCTATCTATCTATCTATCTATCTATCTATCTATCTATCTATCTATCTATCTATCTATCTATCTATCTATCTATCTATCTATCTATCTATCTATCTATCTATCTATATATCTATATATCTATCTATATATATATATTGTTCTAAACTCTTGCATTACTTTTTTATATTGTGTTTTCCATTTAAAGCCACTTTATGGTGTTTCATAAACTTTGACCTAATTTTATTATAAGCCAGCAATCGTATTTCATTGATGTCTCATAGGTGCGTGGGCACAAACATATAAAGAAAAACTGTAATGAAAGAATGAGGAATTCCATGCTCCACATTTGATTTGGTTCTCTATATAGTGGAGAATATATGTAGCTCTGGATTGACCTGCTGTATTCTTGATATTCTCTGACTTGGCGGTTTTTCTTCTAGAATATAATTTACAAGATGCAATGTAAGGTCTACAACAGGAAAGCACATCCATATAATGTAATGTATGAATGACCTTGGGGAGAGAGGGGAAGAATCAAGGACAGCGGTGGGTTGCTCCCGGTTCGGACCGGTTCTTAGAACCGGTAGCGGCAGGAGGCTCTGCCCACCCACCCGGGACGCTTCTGCGCATGCGCAGAAGCGTCGCGCGCGCACACGAACCGGCAGCAAATTAATTCAGAACCTACTACTGGTCAAGGAAGCAATCAGACGAGAGAAGTGTAAGGGCCCAGAGTCCCTTAACGGTCAGAAAAAGAAACTTAGAAAGGACCCTTCCTATTGAAGCAAGCATTTAAAAGTGGAGGTGAGAAATTTGTGCAAGACTTGCAAGATTCTGTTCTTATTTTGTTAAAAATTTCTTTAAATATGCATATGCTTATGGAGAGAGAGAGAGAGAGAGAGAGAGAGATTTAGTTTGTATCATATATATTCTGTAAAAATGAGTTTTTACAGGCCAAATTGCCTGGAAATTTGTGGAACTGCAAGCTCAACGCTTCTAAATAGATCAGTCTGGGGAAGGCTATTATAGAAAGCTTACATGCATGACAGGAAGGTTGTGATAATTATTTCCTGAAGGCAAATGTTCAGTTGTGTTTTATCACCACATCCAGTATAACACAAAGGAGGAATGCCCATGATTAGAGATGTTCTAGCCCCGTGATGGCGAACCTATGGCACGCGTGCCAGAGGTGGCATGCAGAGCCCTCTCTGTGGGCACGCGTGCCGTCGCCCCAGCTCAGCCAGCGGGTCGCCGGGTTTCCGAGGCGCGCATGTGCGCTGGCCAGCTGGTTGGGTTTCTGGCACTCTGGTGCGCATGCACATGCGTGCACACACGTGCGCCCCTTCCAATTTGGGCACTCTGTGCCTAAAAGGTTTGCCATCCCTGTTCTAGCCTGTTTTGTGCAGTAAGGGTTGAAACAAATATTACCTCCTAGCAGGCTATCCATTAATTTCTCAACCTGATTCTTTTGCTAGATCTTGGAATTGTTGGTAATTCCCTTCGCAGTTTTGTTATGCAATATCTCACAGCATCTCTACGGTTCTGGCTCGACAAAGCTAAATATGTCCCACCCTTCTCTGTTCCCATACATACCAAGCTCCCAACTTTTCAACTGAGCTTCATCTCAACTATGACTCAATGTAGACCTTAATAGTTGAGTCAGTTCAATTCACTGGTCTTCAGTAGCAATAGCAATAGCACTTAGACTTATATACCTCTTCACAGTGCTTTTACAGCCCTCTCTAAGCAGTTTACAGAGTCAGCCTATTGCCCCCCAACAATCTGGGTCCTCATTTTACCCACCTCGGAAGGATGGAAGGCTGAGTCAACCTTGAGCCTGGTGAGATTCGATCTGCCAAATTGCAGGCAGCAGGCAGCAGGCAGCCGGCAGTCAGCAGAAGTAGCCTGCAGTACTGCACTCTAACCACTGCGCCATCGTGGCTCATAAGTAGATTGTGTTATGCTTCTAGTACCTATCACAATGTTTTTGCTTCTGCTTTTTTAAAAAAAAAATAGAAAGGCAACTAAGGACACAGCAAATGAAAAAGAGTTTAAGAAGGACCAGTGATTCTGTTTAGAACTTGTCAAAAATATTAGACAAATCAAGATTAAGTAGTGGCTTTCATTTAACCATGGGAACCCAGCCACAAAACATACTTGTAGTACATACTCTTTTCTTCAACTGGAGTCTTTGCTTCTGGGCTGGGTCTAGGGCATCCGACACCCACTTTATACTGAAGTAGGTGGTGGCTCCAAAGACGGCCACACGGAGAAGAACAAGACAGGCTTCATTCCGTGTTAGGGGGCGAGTCAAGAAGTCCTTGGACAGTTCCCCCAGCAATATCTCCAAAGTGTTTCTAGCCCCCAAACTGGAACCTAAATTAAAATTTTAAAATGGTATGGAGATAGGAGAGGTTAGAATATAAAGATAAACTCCTGAAGCCATTCATCAGCATTTAGTACTGCTGTTAAATTATTACATTATATAAGACACATCTGTCAACTATAAAATGAGTGCAGGTCTCTATCTAGAGCAGGGGTGTCAAACTCGCGTCGTCACAGCAGCGTCACGTGACGTATGGGGACTTTTCCCCCTTCGCTAAACTGGGCGTGGGCGTGGCCAAAACGTGACGCATCTGGCCCGCAGGCCGCGAGTTTGACAGCCCTGATCTAAAGTACTTTGGATCATGCAATATAAATTCTTCAATTATATCTTTGCCAATAATTCACTTAGTCCCATGCTATAACATCAGGAAAATGAATAATCAATCACTCACCGGTAGAGTGTGTGTGTTATCTGGGGGAAATCCCAGATTATACCTCTTAGAACTTCCAAATAAGATTTGGATTTCCTGTCTAAAAGCTTTCAGGGTTGTAGTCAGTCACTAAAATTGAGCTAGATATAGTTTGCTCCATGTAAGGCAGTCCCAACTGCTTGGGTTCTCACAATATTCCAAAGTAACAATTTTGGTTTGATATGTAAGATAACACTAAGCCACAAAATAGCCAACCATATTTCAGACTAATATGTTGAATCAGTTTACATTTCTAATTGTGGTTATGTAAAGATTATGCCATATCATCATCATTATCATCATTTAAGAGCCGAGGTGGCGCAGTGGTTAGAGTGCAGCACTGCAGGCTACTGCAGCTGACTGCTAGCTGCAGTTCGGCGGTTCAAATCTCACCGGCTCAAGGTTGACTCAGCCTTCCATCCTTCTGAGGTGGGTAAAATGAGGACCCAGATTGTTGGGGGCAATATGCTAACTCTGTAAACCGCTTAGAGAGGGCTGTAAAAGCACTGTGAAGAGGTATATAAGTCTAACTGCTATTGCTATCTAGATTGCTGAATCCCTAAGGACTCTCAGCAGTCTACAGATGAAATAATATGAGTAAACAAATACAAATAGCAATAGCACTTAGACTTATATACCTCTTCACAGTGCTTTTACAGCCCTCTCTAAGCGGTTTACAGAGTTAGCATATTGCCCCCAACAATCTGGGTCCTCATTTTACCCACCTCAGAAGGATGGAAGGCTGAGTCAACCTTGAGCCGGTGAGATTTG
>QLTV01003669.1:1918382-1945107 GCA_003457575.1 Thermophis baileyi
TCTATTCTATTCTATTCTATTCTATTCTATTCTATTATATTCTATTATATTCTATTCTCTTCTATTCTATTCTATTCTATCTATTCTATTCTATTCTATTCCTTTCCTATCCTATCCTATCCTCTCCTATCCTCTCCTATCCTATCCTATCCTATCCTATCCTATCCTATTCTATATACATGCACACACACACACACACACACACATATATATATATTATATAATATATAACATATAATAATATATAATAATATATAATATATAATATAATATATAAAATAATTGCACTTCAAACCTGAGCCAGCCAAGGCTGGACACTTGACAAAGCCAGCCAAGGCTGGACACCTGTCTTAAGTTGGGATAAGAGTGTTCTCTGTTCTCTGATTTTGTAACATTCAGAATAATAACTGAATGCCCCCACTGTGCTTTCATCTTGGAATTGATTTTATCAAAAGGTAGCTTAAACCAGCTGGGTAACTCTCTCAGCCCAACCCACTTCACAGGGTTGTTGTTTTAAGGAAAAAGGCAGAAGATGGGCATGTTGGATCTTTTTGCCAGCTTGAGTTATTTGTAAAAATAATAAAGTCGGAATATAAATAAATAAAATATGATAAATAATATAAATATAAATATAAATATTATAAATAAAAATAAAAATAAATAAATACATAAATTTCCAATGCCTGCACCAGGAAACTGTGCTATTCACCTAAGCCATGTTGTGACTTATTCGGCGTTGGCTTTAACGTCTTGCTGGGACCAAATACCGAAGCTTGCAAATTACTCTTTTGCAATAAATAGAGAAGCTGCTTGTGGTTTATGTAAAATAATAATAATAATAATAATGATTTTAAAAACATCCAGTGATTTAGCATAGTCGGAGAATTCTCGTAAGCGGTATTGCAGGATGCTTCCCCATGTGACCTCCAAACAGGGACATCCTCGGAGGAGGGGAAGGGAGGATTCGAAGACGAGGCATCCTGTTTTAATTGAGGTCTCGGGGTGTGTGTGTGTGTGTGTGTGTGTGCAATCTTGTGGCGAATCGGGAGGGACACCTTTAAGGCCGATATCCCCGGGGACCTGCTGTTTTGGTCCCCAGGATTATTGCCCTTAATTTGTCCCCCCCCCCCCCCGGTTCGCAACAAGACTGTACACGCCGTACCAGCAGGAGAACGGTCGGTCTTCTGTTGCTGACCATGGTGCTGAAAAACGCCGGGATGAGGCCGCAGCGCGCAGCGCCCCCCCCCCCCCAAAGGAAGGAGACTCACCCATCCGTCGCTCTCGCCGCCTCTCCAGTCGGCTAAACTCCTCGCGCAGAAACAAGAGCCGTGGGAAAAAATCCTTCCTACTTCGCTGCTCCCGACTTCTGCGCATGATGATGGGGCTTGAAATCAAACGGCTGCCTGCCTATGAATGGAACAACCACGTAGGTAAAGGCTAGAGCTGAGTTTTGCTCTGGGGTTTTAACAAGCAACCCCGGTTTTAAGAAACAAAATGTCATTTGTTAAAATCGAAATTCAGCCCAGAGATTTAAATCTCCCTTTCTGGACTGCTTATCTGACTGCTCTTGTGTAGAAAAGGCCTATGCTGGTCTGTATGTAGGGTGTATGGGAAGCCCCTAACAAGGCACGTCTATTTATGTTAATTCAGAAGGAAGAAGAATTCAGTAGGGTAGTGATGGCAAACCTTTTCGGCACTCGTTGCGCGGAAACGTGTGTGCATGCGCACGCTCGTCGGGGCCATGCTTCGGAAAAGCCAGAGTTCTAGCGCGCATTCGCGCCGGGTTCTTGCGCGCATGCGCGCCCAATGATCAGATGGCCGGTGCGTATGTGCAGGCCGGTTTTCGGCACTGCCGCACACGCAAAGGGATCATGCTCTGGAAAAGCCGAACTTCTAGATTGTGGCGCGCATCGCACCCAACAATCAGCTGGCCAGCACGCATGCGCACACCGGTTTTCAGCACTGCTGTGCGCGGGGACAGCTGATCATCGTGTGCGCATGCACGCCAGAAACCCGGAGGACAAACAGGCAAGGCGGCGCGTGCCGGGCTACATGGCTTCACGTGCCACTTTGGGCACGCGTGCCATAGGTCTGCCATCACAGCAGTAGGGTTTACTTTAGAGCCGAGGTGGCGCAGTGGTTAGAGTGCAGTACTGCAGGCTACTTCAGCTGACTGCTAGCTGCAGTTCAGCGGTTCAAATCTCACCGGCTCAAGGTTGACTCAGCCTTCCATCCTTCTGAGGTGGGTAAAATGAGGACCCAGATTGTTGGGGGCAATAGGCTGACTCTGTGAACCGCTTAGAGAGGGCTGTAAAGCACTGTGAAGCAGTATATAAGTCTAAGTGCTATTGCTATTGCTACTTCCAAGTTCTTAGTTGAGGAACATTTCACACACTGAAGTAACTTTATCAAGTTCAGTGGGGCTTTTATAGCCAGGAATCACAAGAGAATCCTGTCTGTATTGTACAGCTAAGCTGTGCAAGTTGAAATCTTATTTACCTGAGAATATGTGTCACTGAACCAAATAGAATTTAAGTGAACACATTATGTTCAGTTGATAATATCTTGCAGGTTAATTTGAGACCCTGTAGGAAAGAAACCTACGTGCAGGGAGAATGCTTTGAGATAAAATATATTTCTTCAGACACAACAGTTCCTTACCTTCTTTTTCTAGGGCTACCAGATCTGAGTTGCAAGAATCCAGATGACTAAATGGCAGGCATGTCAGAGTATTTTTTCGAATGTCTTTGTTGCTACTTAATGATTGCCTGAGTTTTTGCAATCTGGATTTGCACATTGGTTGCCAGTTTTTTTGTTTTGTTTTTTTGAGTTTGCTGTCAGCATTTCTGCTTTACACAGTCATATACTTGGCAGTCCAGTAATTCAGATTCATAATCACCCTGGCCTAAGAAATTAAATTACTCTAGGATAATTGATTCTTGAACTTGGGTGACTTTCAGTAAGATAAGTTATTTCTCTGCAATGGCATCCATAGCAAGGTAAAATGCCTTACTGGTGCCACATATGGATGGGCATCAAATATTTGTCCCTACATTTTTTTCTTGGCATCAGATATCTGTTGCCACCACCCCTCCTCTCCTGATGGGGGGGACTTCAGTTTCTGGATGTGACTGCTTTGTCACTGGTTTTAAAATGTGTTGGAGTGAAGGTGGAGTTGCTGTCTGCGTTTTTCAAAAGTAGATGCAGTCATGCAAGCAAACTCCCCATCCCACATGCATTCAGATATTCATTCATATACATATAGGCAACCATGCTGGTATTACAGGTGCCTGTGATCATTGAGCCACATCCTTCATCCCACCAAGGCTCTTAATTTAAAAAAAGCAAATGGTGCTAGTTGTCACCTTTAAAGCCTTATATGGCTCGGGATAGGGGACGCGGTGGCTCAGTGGCTAAGACACTGATCTTGTTGATCAAAAGGTCGGCAGTTCAGCGGTTCGAATCCCTAGTGCCGCGTAATGGGGTGAACTGCCGTTACTTGTCCCAGCTTCTGCCAACCTAGCAGTTTGAAAGCACGTAAAATGCAAGTAGAAAAATAGGGACCACTTTGGTGGGAAGGTAACAGCGTTCCGTGCGCCTTTGGCGTTTAATCATGCCGGCCACATGACCACGGAGACGTCTTCAGACAGCGCTGGCTCTTCGGCTTTGAAACGGAGATGAGCACCGCCCCCTAGAGTTGGGAACGACTAGCACGCATGTGCAAGAGGAACCTTTACCTTTACCTTATGGCTCAGGACTGGATTAACTGAGGAACTGCATTTTTCCAAGAGTCTCTATCCATTCAATTCGATAGAGCAGATCAGGCATGCTGCAGATCCCATCAGCAAAGAGTGTTGGCTAGCAGGGACCAAAAAAACCCAGCCCTTTTCTGCATCTCTTCTGTTTTTAGAGAATTGTCTCACTGAACAGACAGTGCCTCCAACCTGTATATATAACTTATTTCAAACGTTCTATTGCAGCGGTTCTCAACCTGTGGGTCGCAACCCCTTTGGGGGTCGAATGACCCTTTCACAGGGGTCACCGCACACGCTAGCCTGCCATCTTGGTGCCACCGTCAGCAGGGATGAAGTGCTCCCGGTTTGGCCGTGCCTGCGAGTCGCCGGACAGCCGTTAGTGACGGAAGCGGGAGACTTCGCCCACCCACCCGGACACCGCCATTTGGGTTCTTTTACCCTCTGCGCATGCTCAGAACGCTTTGTGCATGCGCAGAGGGTAAAAGAACCCAAATGGCGGCGTCCGGGCGGGTAGCCGAAGTCTCCCGCTTCCGTCGCTACCGGCTGTCCGGCAACCCGCAGGCACGCCCGAACTGGGAGCATTTCATCCCTGGTGCCACATCCCCTTTATCACCTCATCGCGCGTGGAGAGGGGGCAGGGTGGGGGTTGCGGGGGTCGTGGCATTAGAAAGGTTGAGAACCACTGTTCTATTGGATTGTAAAGAATTTTAAAAAAAAGAAATATAGATGTCAGGAAAGATAATAAATTGACAATCACTAGGTGTAACACACATTCGTAGGTATGTGAAATGAAATTGAAGCACTACCCCTTTAAGTATACACAAAGAAGGTAAAAAAAGGATGAAGCCTCAATTGCATGGTCATGGCCACCATCTTGACTTTTTTTGACAGAAAGAGAGGTCTGCCTTGGTTTCTTGTAGCTTTGAGAAATCATTAAATATTTTAACAAATTCCACACAATCTGGTTCATTTAGCCCATAATGCACTCACCCACAGAGATACATGTAAGATTCTCTAGAAATATTAAACCTGGGTTCATTGATTACACTAAGTCATGGCTTATTTATCCACATTTTATTCTTTAATTTACAGTTGCCTGAGCTTTACACACTGAGCCAAAAGCAAACAAGCCACGATTACATGCAAACATTAGAGATCCCTGTTCAAATTGGCAATGAAACCCTAAATGAACAGAAGCTGATACAAATTATAGGGAGAGAATAGTAAATTTGCAAATCTGAATGCCCACCTGCCATATTTACTGTTTTTTAATTTTAAATCCCTAGATATTTGCATACCCTGCTCATGTTGTACCATGTGGCAAGGTTGGTTCAGATTCTGCTAACTGATTGAAACAGAATTTGAGTGATGCCTACCAGTGGTGAAATCCAAATGTTTTTACTACCGGTTCTGTGGGTGTGGCTTGGTGGGCGTGGTGTGGCTTGGTGGGTGTGGCAGGGGAAGGATACTGCAAAATATCCATTCCCACCCCACTCTGGGGCCAGCCAGAGGTGGTATTTGCCAGTTCTCCGAACTACTCAAAATTTCTGCTACCGGTTCTTTGAACTACTCAAAATTTCCGCTACCGGTTCTCCAGAACCTATCAAAATCTGCTGGATTTCACCCCTGATGCCTACCCTAAATGCTGAAAGTGGATAATTAAAAAAAGCAAAGCAAATGTGAACAAATCTGTGGGGTCCTCGTACTCTCTGAGCATGGTTGTTTCTTGCAGACGTTTCATTACCCAACTAGGTAACATCATCGGTGCACATGTTACAATCTAATTATTTGCAGAAGCCAAAGACATGCATAGTAAACCAGACCACAGAAACAACGACAAGGCTGCAAATGATCATCTTATAAAACCTATCGTAGCTTGATGAGTGCCCGGTATTATTTAGTCGGTAATGAACCTTCTGCAAGCAAACAAGCAAGCAGGCTCAGAGAGCACCAAGGACCCCATAGTTCAACCTCGAGCTACAAATATTCTTTTGTATTTGCGACAAAGTCTTGTTTGCAGAATAAAAAGTGGTTTAAGCTGTTGCTTCTGTAGAAGAATAACAGTGTCACAGTCTTGGTCACATCAAACAACCGAACTGCCCTCAACAAGAGGAACTCAAGCAATAGGCTTCATTTCCCCCTCAAACCGAAACTCGGCGCATGCTCAGAACAGCCGCCACGGAAAAAAGCGCCTGTTTGGAAAAACGGCCGCACTCCCCGGGCACGCTTCTGCGCTTTCCTTCCTCTCATGAATGGACCGTACCATTAAAGAGAGGTTCGGGAGAAGAGAGACTAATGGGTTAGGATTAGTCGAGCATCCTTACTAAAATAAATCCACGGAAATAAAAAAAATACGTCTTTCTCCCATGGGAGGCCGGCGCAGCTGCTTCGAGTAGGATTATTTCGCCTGGCCCCCCCACGCTGTGATCAGACTTGGACGGCTCCAAAAGGGAGGCGGGCGCCGAACGCGAGACCTCCGCCAATAGCAGGGCAGGACAGTAGAGTGGCGGGGGCCGCACCTAATGAGCGGCCGGAGGAGAGGCGTGAAGGTGCGGCTCGCGCTCGAGGCGAGGCGGCGTGGCGTGAGCTGGGTGGGGGGGCCTCCTTCCCTGGCTGAGGGGAGTTGGGTCCCGCGCCAGGCCTAAGCAGCGGCCTCTGAGGACTCCAGGCAGGGGCGCGGGTGGGGAGGTTGGGTTCGTCTGAGGGAGAGGAGGCCTTGGGGTGAGGCCCCGCGGCTCTACTCGGAAGGAAGCCCCACTGAGGGAGGTAACGCCCAGGTAAGTGGTGGGCGCCGGGCTGGAGGCTTCGTGGTCTCCAAACATCCAGATTCAGGCACAGTTTGGTTCCATTTGGGAACCAACCTTGTGAACTCTCAAGTTTCCTCTTTCCGCTAAGTTACTCAAAATGGACAGGGATTGGTTGATTGATTGTGTGTGTATATGTGTATGTATGTGTGTGCATCTATATATATGTCTATTGTATATGTGTGTGTATGTATATGTGTATATATGTGTGTGTGTATGTGTATGTATGTGTGTGTGTATGTGTGTGCATCTATATATATGTCTATTGTATATATGTGTGTGTGTATGTGTATATATGTGTGTGTATGTGTGTGCATCTATATATGTCTTGTATATATGTGTGTGTATGTATATGTGTATATATGTGTGCATCTATATATATGTCTATTGTATATATGTGTGTGTGTATATGTGTATATATGTGTGTGTATGTGTGTGCATCTATATATGTCTTGTATATATGTGTGTGTGTGTATATGTGTATATATGTCTGTGTGTATATATGTATGTGTGTGTATGTGTGTGCATCTATATGTCTATTGTATATATATGTGTGTGTATGTATATGTGTATATATGTGTGTGCATTATATATATGTCTATTGTATATATGTGTATGTATATGTGTATATATGTGCATCTATATATATGTCTATTGTATATATGTGTATGTATATGTGTGTGTGTGTATATGTGTATGTATGTGCATCTATATATATGTCTGTATTGTATATATATATATGTGTGTGTGTGTGTATATGTATATGTGTGTGTGTGTGTGTGTGTGTGTGTGTGTGTAGCATGTGTATATATGTGTTTGGATAGATGTACATTTTCTCTTGAGAGCAGGCAACAGAATTTCATTTTTAATGTGGGCCAGTGTGCTCGCAGTAAAAAAAAAAATGACAAAAGTTAAAAGCTAAAGAGATTGGACAGCCATTTAACCGGAATGGTATAGGGCAGATGTGTCCAACCTTGGCAACTTTTAACACTTGTGGACTTCAACTCCTGTTGGGGAATTCTGGGAGTTGAAGTCCACAGGTCTTAAAAGTTGCCAAGGTTGGATACCCCCGGTATAAGGTTGAGCAGGGGGTTGGACTAGATGACCCTCAGGATCCCTTCCAATCTTAGTCTATGTCAGGGGTGTCAAAATTGCAGCCCGTAGGCCAGATGCATCACACGCTGCCCACGCCCGGTTTAGCGAAGGGGGAAAAAGTTGCGATGCATCACATGATGATGCAGTGACGCCGTGAGTTTGACACCCCTGGTCTATGTTGTATTGGAAACTAATCAAGGAGAGAAGCAACTTAGAACTAAGGAGAAATTTCCTGACAGAACAATTAATCAGTGGAACAACTTGCCTCCAGAAGTTGTGACTGCTCCAACACTGGAAGTTTTTTAAGAAGAGAGTGGACAGCCATTTGTCTGAAATGGTATAGGGTTTCCTGACTGAGCAGGGGGTTGCACTAGAGGACCTCCAAGTCCCCTTCCAACTCTGTTATTTATGTTCTAGATTGGCTGGACAAGATAGTGTTGGCTAGGGGACGTTTTCTATAGGATGCTCATATGCGGCCTTGTTGCAACTTATGTGGTCTGGTTTGCTACATGTGCCTTTTGCTTCTGCAAAGGCTTGTACTCTATATCTTCCTGAAATGCATGTTTTCTTCCAAGCAGGACCATGTACCCCACAAGGCCAGTGTTTCGGGGTGGAGCCATGTTTCAGATGTCTCTGGCTGGGCAAAGGCCAGAATCTCAGCCACAGGCGGCTGAGATTAGAGAGACTGCAGAAATGTGGGGCAAAACCTTTCCTTCAACAGTCAAGGCAGAAAGAGGATACCCATCACCAAGAGGTGCCCCAAAGGTAAATAGATGATTTTTACAGTAGAAATTGATACCACATACATTTCTGCTAGAAAGGAATTAGATTGAGCCTGAAACCTATTGAATGTATGGTATTTTACTCATTTGGCTGGAATAGTATATAGGCAGTTAGTTTCATAAAATGCATGGTTTTGCTGAAACTGTTGAAATTAAATGATATTTCAGCCCAAGGACATAATATGCAAGTCTCCTTCCCCCCTTTACGCCCCCCCTCCCCCCAAATCTCCACCAATAAATCATACTTCCTATTTGAGAAGTGGATGGTTTCCCTTCCTCCAAAGATGAGGCTTCTGTAGGAGAGAAAGGGGAGGACACTTTTAAAACCATAAATAATTTAAACTTGCTGTGGACTTGGTTGCTAAGAACTGCCTCTTGACTGCAAAAACAATTATTGCAATTTTTGGTCAGCTACTAGATGTCATTCAAAAAGTAGATGGACTTAAGGCTATAATAAAAAAAACATGTAACTACACTTGTCATGTTACCAACCCAGTTGCTCCAGCACATACTTGCACAAGACTTCACATGTATGGAATTTCCAAGGACGAGCTAGTCTTGCAGGATACAGGATTTTGCTGCACATTGCAATGTATCCTCTCAATAAAGGTAGGTGAAAAATAGATGAGGAGTACAAGTCCCTCTCACAACAGCTTCACCACAGAGTATCTTCCACCAAACTTACTCAAATCTCTTGGCTTCCTAGATGGAAACATTTTGAGAGAATGTTGGCTTTTAGCCATCTTTGGTTAGAGTGCAGTATTGCAGGCTACTTCTGCTGCCTGCCGGCTGCCTGCAATTTGGCAGTTCGATTCTCACCAGCTCAAGGTTGGCTCAGCCTTTTATCCTTCCAAGGTCAGTAAAATGAGGACCCAGATTGTTGGGGGCAATAGGCTGATTCTGTAAACCGCTTAGAGAGGGCTGTAAAAGCACTGTAAAGCAGTATATAAGTCTAAGTCAGCGGTTCTCAACCTGTGGGTCGCGACCCCTTTGGGGGTCGAATGACCCTTTCACAGGGGTCGCCTAAGTGCGCGCTAGCCCGCCATCTTGGTGCCACACCCTCTTTGTCACCTCATCGCGCGCGGGGAGGGGGTCACAGCATTAGGAAGGTTGAGAACCACTGGTCTAAGTGCTATTGCTGTCTTGCACTCCCTTCAATGATCCTTAAATGGAAACATTTCTAAAGGGATTTCAATAAATATTTTTCACAATAGCAGTATACGGCCTCTGCTAAATTCTGGGAGCAGAGTCAAAAGTCACAAGAGAAGGTAGCATAACCTCCAGAGATCATAACATCAGTCAGTAACTACCTGTACAGCAGAATGCTCCACCACCTCCAAGGTCAGGTCCAGATAAGCACAGTGGTACAATGCCCTTGATCTAATTAAAGGGAAGATACAGGCATCAGCTGACCCCATGGAAGATGAAGAAGGCCTAGCTCAGTTGTTCAGCATCTTGTCCATAGAAGACCAACAAACAATCATATGCAAACTTGATATAGTTAAATCTGTCTGTTGCAACTGATTCTCTCAACACTTTGCTACCCTCCAGGTGTCTTTCTGTTAAAAAGTTGACAAGTTCATTTTCCGAGTGCCTAAAACAGGGGTGTCAAACTCGCGTCGTCACGTGACGTATCGGGACTTTTCCCCCCTTTGTTAAACTGGGCATGGGCGTGGCCAGCACGTGACGTATCCGGCCCGCGGGCCGCATGTTTGACAGCCCTGGCGAAAAACAAAGAAAAAAGAAGGCACTCCAGCCCAAAATTCATCCAGGCAAAAGAACACCACCAAACTGATCAACATAACACAACCTGTTTGTAACCTCCCAGATGTGATCTTTTCTCACAACTCAATGTTAAAGAACAGACCAGTCAAACTATAACCCCACTTCCCCAATCTTCCCCTGCTTGGATCCTGATTCTGTTCATCTAATGGCTGCTCCATCCACAACATGCTATTCCTTCTTGCAAGTAAAATGCCTTTCAAAGGAGCCTGGACATAATGGGCAACCTTCTGATCCTGTTTCCCAAGCTGGCCCTATTTGTTCTGCCCATGGACTTGTCCCTGACTCTGGATACTAGGAACCCTAACTGGCAGCAGGAGGTCTGTTCTCCATCTTCTTCCTCAGTCTCTAACCTTCTCAGGCCAAATGTTGGTTTTTTTAATCATTTATCTAGAGACAGCAGCTCGAGAAAATCAGCCAACTCACAACCACATCCTGCTCATGTTCTCTCCCCCCCCCCATCCTTTGGAACATAGCTGCATGGGCCCCAAAACCAGCCGACCCAGACTTTCTAGAATTCCTGTCCAGGGTCTCTATCCTGTCCTGGAATGTTGCAGACTGGAAAGCAAAGATGTGAGGGATTTCACTTCTGGGATATATTTCTTCTTTTGGTATTCTTTTGTTCCGAGAAAGATGGGCTATGGAGGATCGAGCAATACCTGGATTATATTCCCTTCACTCTGAATGCAATACCCAGTTCAAAAAAAAAAGGGCAGACCATTAGAAGGTTTGTGTTCTAATTCGTTTCTATTAAACTAATTGTTTCAGTACTTATCCTGTTTTAATAGTGGCTTTAACCTTTTATTCAGATTTAAACACTGCTCAATCTTACTTGTTAATTTATATTAAACCCCCCCCCTCAATCCGTGGGCATAGGGAAGTAAATAATCTGTAGGACCAATTTGATACTTAGATGAATTTACTATATCAATATCAAGACTCTATAATAATAGCTGGTGATTTTAATGCACATATTCGCCAATCCGATGCCTCTTTGAAGTCTTACTTTAAATGGCCAATGTCCCCTAGAAATGATGTGAGCTATTTATTAAGACAATCCAAATACCATAATTGTACTATTGCAGGATTTTACCTGGTTCTACTGGTGGACAGTTTAGATCTAGTCATATTTAATGGCACTGCCAGGGATGATCTGAATAGGGGAGTTTACATTGTTGTGCCCCAGTGGGGCCAGTGTGGTTGATTATATTATCTCCTGGAATTTTGTACATCATATAGCTTAATTTTTACATTGGAAATTGCCCTGACAATAATTGTAGGTCGCATGCTGTTATACTGTTCCTTTTAGAAGGACTCTAGATAGACCATTATGTATCCTGTCTTGAATAAATTTCCAGATAGGGAGTGCAGTTTCTATTTAATGCAACTATTGTCAGACAAGGACTTGAAAATAACCTCTCAAGTTACCCAGTTCTGTGCTACCAGTATTTAAGATTGGAATTTCTTGTAATAATATTTTATTTGGATTTCTTTTGGTACCTACAGTCTTAATTATTTTTAGACTCCACTATACTTATTGTTTCTCTCTAGTACAAACATATATACAGAATATATATATAAAAGGATGTGGTACTTTTATATAATTGTTCAGTATTTTATTTGTATCTAGCCTTAGGGCTGTAATAAATTTGATTTGATTTTTATTTTAGTCATTAACAAAGAAAATCGATGAAACAACCTACAAGTAATCCTTGACTTACAACCTCAATTGAGCTCAAAATTTCTGTTGCTAAGCGAGACATTTGTTCAGTGCACTTTGTCCCATTTTACAACCTTTCTTGCTTCAGTTCTTAAATCATTGCAGTTGTTAAGTTAGTAACACGGTTGTTAAGTGAATCTGGCTTTCTTCCTTGACTTTGTCAGAAACTGGCTGGGAAGGTCGCAAAAGGTGATCATATGACTCTAGAACACTGCAATCATCCTAAATATGAGTGAGTTGCCAAGTGTCTGGATTTTGATCACATGACCATGGGGCTGCTGCAGTGGTCGTAAGTGTGAAAAACGGCCATAAGTCACTTTTTTCAGTGCTGCTGTAACTTCGAATGGTCACTAAACGAACTGTTGTAAGTTGAGGACTACTTGTATTTCTTGTCGAGATGATTTGAAAACAATGAAGCTTATAGGCACAGAAGAACTCGCTGCTTTAGAGCAGGGGTCTCCAACCTTGGCAACTTGAAGCCTGGCGGACTTCAACTCCCAGAATTCCCCAGCCAGCTTTGCTGGCTGGGGAATTCTGGGAGTTGAAGTCCTCCAGGCTTCAAGTTGCCAAGTTTGGAGACCCCTGCTTTAGAGAACTGGAGACCTTACCGTGCCATGTTTTGTTTCTCTTAATTTTCAAGCTTAACTAAGGCTTTGTAGTGCATAGTAAAAGTCTGTGTGTTTCTCTTGTAATTCAGGAACCTTTGTTGACTGTTCCAACATTGTCGTCCATGGTTCAGGGCCTTAGTCTTGAGACTGCTCCTAAGCCTCCTTTGGGTAAGCTCTCTTGCTACTTAGGATCCTCTTCCTATACCTCAGTGATTCTCTTTGGAAGTGTAAGAAGAACTTGTGTTCTATCTTGACTTTGTTTTTCCAGCAGTCTGTTCAGGCCGAGGCATTGCAGGGAGAGGAGTGGGTGACATGAGCATGAAGCCCAACGTAGATATCCTGGGACAGCAGATGTTTGCAGGGTTGAGAGCAGGACCAGCTGGAGACAGCAAGGTGGAACTGGTGCTTCCTGGTCGTGGCAAGTGAGTTACGCCATCTTGGGGTCAAGGGGGTTGGTAAAAATGGCAAGTTGCATTAAACATCCTGTAATTCAGTTATTTTGGTTGGTATAGTTTTTGGACAACTAAGCATGAAGTCAGCTTGGTTTTCTGTTTATCTTTTTTTTTTTTTAATTTAAGTTTCAATGATAAAAATGGCTGCCTTTATTTTAAGCAGAAACACGCTGTGACATAGATAATTACATGCATAGATAATTACACAGAGAACGTCCAGTCCTGTGAAAGCTAATTCTTATATTTTGTGTCTTACTTGCATACCTTCAACTTTCTGTTCTGAAACATTGCTGCTTTTGGAAACAAAACAACATAATTGTCTATTTTCTGATTTTTTTAAAAAAAAAAAGTCGTGAAGATATACGTATTAAGTAGTAAAAGTCATGAAGAGGTATTAGTGAGATTTATCTAACGTGAACATTGCGCTTGCATCTGCAATTTTTGTAATATTTATATGTAATGCCCTCTAAAATACTTGTGTCTTCTAGGCTAAGAAAATAAATGGGATAAATCAATTCTTCTATGAACTGACTTTTGCTCACACCTTGGCAGTTTCCCTTCTCTCTGTGTCTGCCCTCCAGATCTGCCTTGGGTGGTTTCCCCCTCCCTTAGGAGAGGGTTTAAGTGTCTAAGGAGTTGGACTGGAAACTGGAAGTCCTCGCTTAGACACAGAAGGCAGCTAAGTGACCTCCAGCCATCCCCTCTCAGTCCAACCCACACACCACAGGGTGGTGACTGTGGGGAAAATGGGAGGAGGAAGGAGTATTATGCATGCCACCTTGAAATGTATCAATAAAACTGGGATACAAATCAAAATGTTGCTTTAAAGCTGGCTCAGGAATTCTGGGAGTTGAAGTCCACAAGTCACAAAAGGGCCCACCTCTGCTTTAAAAGCATAAAAACGATGCAGAAATTTTAGCTTTGTGGGTTTTAGACATTTTTTGTTCCCCTTTTAACTATTCTCCAGGTATGTGGAAAGTGAAAAGCCATTTTCGGGGCTTGACAAAACAAGCATCTTGGGGCGTGGCCGAGCCTACCCAGGCCCCTTCACTTCGGCTGTGGAAGGTCATCTTCCAGCACCATCAATCAAGCCTAGTCGTCGTCCTGTAATTTCTGATGAGCCTGTGGATAAAAAGTAAGTGAGAAATGATATGAAGAAGGCAACAAAGCCAAACTCCTGTAAGTGTAGTAAATGCTGGATACCCCAGTGCTGAGATCAGCAAATGAGGTGGGGGTATTTTTTTATATATATAGAGTATTCTTTATTGGCCAAGTGTGATTGGATACATGAGGAATTTGTTTCCTGTGCATAATCTCTCAGTGTACCTACAAACAACAAAGTGATAGTCATAAATACCAATAGGAGAGGGTAATAGGAAAGGTGAGAAGGATAATAGTAATACAGCCCTACTACGTGGTTACATATCCTTAGGCCTAAGACAGTGCTGTGGAAATAAGGTGTTCTGCAGAGTGATGGCACAAGGGAAAAACCTGTCCTTGTGTCTAGTTGTTTTGGCATGCAATGCCCTGTAGTGATGTCGCGAGGGGAGGAGTTGAAACAGTTTATGTCCAGGATGTGAGAGGTCTGTAGATACATTCTCAGCTCTCTTTAAAAAAAATGTTTCGGGTATTTTTTGTGTCTGAGGAAATACTTTAAATAGGAAAAGGGCATAGGAATGCTCGGGGAACAACCATTCCCTTCCCAAAAGCCCCTCTCTTTTGTTGCTGTTAGTTGCAAAGTCGTGTCCGACCCATCGCAATCCCATGGACAACATTCCTCCAGGCCTTCCTGTCCTCTACCATCCCCTAGAGTCCATTTAAGCTCATGCCGATTGCCTCAGTGACTCCATCCAGCCACCTAATTCTCTGTCGTCCCCTTCTTCTTTTGCCCTCAATCTTTCCCAGCATTAGGCTCTTCTCCCGCGCGTCCTTCCTTCTCATTAGGTGGCCAAAGTATTTGAGTTTCATCTTCAGGATCTGGCCTTCTAAAGAGCAGTCAGGGTTGATCTCCTCCAGGACTGACCGGTTTGATCGTCCAAGGGATGCCCTCTCTTTATATAGCCCAAAACCTCACAGCTGAAATTCAGTGAATTTGATTGTAAACTAGAACAGGAATATGCAAGGTGCACATTGTCCATCCTTGCCATAGTCAGTTGCATTTGATTTAGTGCTGTTATTCCAAAACAGCTTTTCCAAAATAACATACATTACCAGGGCGTCAAAGAATTAAGTTCCCAAGACTGTATCTAAATATTTACTGCCTTTCCAAGACTTTTGAGAGGAAAAGAGGTGTAATGTCTACTTATATTTATTTTATTCAATTTCTATAGCTGCTCAACTCAACCAAGTGACTCTGGGTGGCTTACAATTCTAAAATTATAAAACAATTAAAAACATTAAAACAATAATAAAAACATCCACAAAATAAATAAATGAAAACAGCAGCTTTGATGATTAATCAACTAATAATGCAGCCAAGTAACAGGGCCCTTCACAGTTTCCAGGCCAAGGAACACAGCCAGGTTTTTAAAACTTTGCAAATGTTAATGGCTGCAAAGGTATTTGTGGGTGTGCCTAAAGTAGATAGCATTGACCTGGGGGAAAAGGGAAGGAATGAACAAACTATTAAGTTGGGGGGGGGATTTGCATTTCCAGAGGAAGAGTGAAACGAGAAACTCAAAATTCCCCTGCCTTGATTTTGTGTAGTTTAAGATGGGACCTAAAGAAACTTAGAGAGGTTTTCAAGACGATGATCACAATTGAGCCCAAAATGTCTGTTGCTAAGTGAGACGTTTGTTAAGTGAATTTTGACTCATTTTACAATCTTTCTTGCCACAGTTGTTGAGTCAACAGTGCAGTTGTTAAGTTAATGACGTGGTGGTTAAGTGAACCTGGATTCCCTATTGACATCGCTTGTCAGAAGGTCACAAAAGGCGATCACATGACCCCGGGACAGTGGAACCTTCATAAATAGGAGTCAGTTACCAAGCGTCTGAATTTTGATTACTGAATTTTGACCATGGGGATGCTGCAACAGTCAATACGTGTGAAAAATGGTCATAAATCACTTTTTTCAGTGCCATTGTAACTCTGAATGGTCACTAAATGAACTGTTGTAAGTTGGGGACTACCTGTACTCTTTCTTGTTATAGAATAAATAACAGCAGAATTTTGAAAGCTCATCAGAGTTTTTGAGTGCTCCCCCCTCCCTTAATGCTACACAAATTTCTTTTGAATGCTTTCATCTTCTCTGGACTATGTAATTACATCTCCATGTTCCCCCCTCCTCCCGCCCATGACTCTTCCTCCGTACTGGCAGCTCTACATATGTTTGCATTGTGTGTCTGCGTGTGGCATGTGAGAGAGAAATCCTGGAGTGCTATAAAACAGGCAGGGAGGATTGAGGCCTCTGTGACTATAAACTCAGACCTGGCAAGCATTTCCAGGGCCAGGAGTAATCATGTTATTTACAATTTTACTGCAGTTATATAATGTAGCTTTATTATTGGATATTGTTGCTATTACGTTGGCAGTGGCTCTTCCTTTTGTATGCTGCTTATAGTAGCCTTGATTGCATTAATTTACAAATTCATAAATAAAATCATGGGTGTTCCGTTCTATCAAATGCTGTTATATTCCCTGTGTGAATAATTTACCAAAGTAACCAAGGATCTTTCATTCCTGAACTTGATTCTGAATTCTGATATTAGGCTGCAGCAGATTTAAGTTTTAAATGGTTCCTTCCAAAATCACTTCGAGTTGAGAAGCTACCATAATTTTATTTGTAAACTGCCTAGAGTACAATGCAAATGTGATGGGTGGCAGAGGTATTTGATAAATAAGTTCTTGAACTGGTAAGAGAAGGTTAGAGACTGGGAAGTAGTTGTTCAGATTCAGAAGCCTAATTAAAATTACTACCAAAAAAACCCCACCAATTTTCCTTGACTGGTTTTTTTCAAGGTACTTTTAATATCTCCCTTTTAAGGATTTGTAATTCTTGAGCACATTCTTTGTGCTGAAATGAATTTATTTTTAAGTACTGCTTTAAGTTATTGTGCTGCACCAATTACAAGTATCTCAGATAGCCATAACCCAAAAGTTTTTGGCTATACATGTGCTCGGTTTAGAGTAGATGCAAACAGAAAATCAATAGCTTAAGCGAAGGTAATGTTTTTTTTCTTTGAGTTTTCTGAATGTAGCAACCTCTGATGAACTTCTGATTTGTACAGGTCTTTAGAGAAGATAAGCTATGAATTTTCTTTCAGCTTGTCTAGAAAAAAAGTAAGAAATTGGGCTTGGAGTAGTACTGTGGGGTAGAAGTATGTCCAAGGAGCCAAGCATATACAAATTGCTTCTAGAAATGTACTTCTGTTTTGGACAAAGGAATGGCGGTGACAAAATAAGAATAGATGTTCTTGACAGATACATCATTTTTATTGTATACACTGAATTGCATTTATTTGTGTAAAGATATAAATTGCTAATACCAAATTTTAGCACACCTTTCATCCAAAAATGGTTATTCCCAGTTATTGCTATTCTAATTCTTTGAACATTGGAAAGTATGCACTATTGAACCAAATACAGTATTCATGAGGTTCAACTTCCTTACTGTCTTTCTCTTAAATGAAGCAGAGAAATTATTATAAGTACACTTTCATCTTTCCAGAGAGCTGCTTAAGAAGCAAGGGTCAAAAGGAGTAGCGATCCCTTTGGCACTGAATCTGATTCAAATACACTGTAAAAATGAAGCTGTGTATCAGTACCACGTGACATTCAGGTAAATCTTAACTCTTTCCTCAACAGTTGAAGGCAGTTGTTTTGATGTCTATCATGGCTTCAGTAACTGAATGCGGGCAGAAGTTCCAACATCTTTTATTCAAATTGTTCTCTAAGTTGCAGTCCAATTGATGCTTCTTCCCACATTTTATATGCTAAAATTTAAAGGAATATAAATCGTGTTTTCTAGCCCTTGAAGCCATGTGGAAAATCTTTCATACTTTCTAAACCCCAAGGCTGTCTTGATAAGGTGCTTTCGAAAGTACCAGTTGCCGGCTTTATGAGCTAAGAAGGCACCTGTCCAAATGGTTAGTCTCAACCCAAATATTTCTTGCATCCTTGGGCAGCAGTTTTAGCTAACTAGTTTGACTATGGATGCTACCGTGTTAACGTTTTTGGAGGGACCCCCAAATTGTCTGTCCATTGATATATTTCACTTGATAATGTAAAGCTGTAGGGAATCTGAACATTTTCTTGTTGAAATGCAGCCTAAAGGCCCTGCATCTTCTTTGAAGCCAAGGTGAAAAAGAAAATAGTTAAAGCTCTTCCTTGATGCTGTCTTTCAGTGAAATAGTATAGTCAATCAGCATGTAGAAGTTGCCTTTCTAATGACAGTGTTAAGGAATGAATTGTGACAGTTTTCCTGTGTTTCTGTCCCTCTTAAGCAAAATGAACAGAAATGCACATTCTTTATTTTTTTTTCCTAATAAAAATGTACCACCTATTTTTTCTTCTTCTTGATTTTCCTCTTGTCTTACAGCCCAAACATGGAATGTAAAGGCATGCGTCTTAGGATGCTGAAGGAACATCAGTCGGTGATAGGAGACATTTCCGCATTTGATGGCTTTCTTCTCTATTTGCCCATCAAGTTGCCTCAAGTAAGATCGAGGAAAGAAACGGAAGAGTTTGCTGCAATAATTTTATCTGACATGGGTGTTTAATTCCAAATCCTTATTTTGTTAGTTGACCAACCCCCAGTCTATTTGGATGGAGCACCACCTGAAATTTTTCTGTCTTGTAGGAATAACCAAGCTTATACTGAGCTTGAAATATTTTTAGTTCACGATGATAAATACTTTTTAAAAATATGAATTGAAACAGTGATTGTGTGTGTCTGGCCTAATGTTTTCCTAGTCTTCTGTGAGTTTGGAATTGAATTGTTCCCTGTTAATTTATTCTTCTGAATTGTACTGCAACTGAAGTGTACCTGGTAATATTGAAATGCTCCTTGTGAAATGAGCCAAAGGAGTCAGTTCCCTTCTCTCTTTTCCAGATGATTTTGTGATTTCTCCAATAGCAATAGATGACAGTATATCTGAATTCCTCGAAGGACTTCACTCTACGGTTTAGCTGTGGCTATGACCATTATATTAGTGGAGAACTTTGTGCTCCAGATATTTGTTGATACAATTATGATGTATCTGTCCTATGATGCCTCGGTGATGTCCCCCCCATACCATCCTTCACAAATTATCCCCTGAGATAGTCTATGGAGATTCTCACTCATCCAGGTCATGGTTGTCCCAAAGGTGCTTTTTCAAGAGGCAACTGGACTTTTCTGGTTTTTCTGGTGTTTCTTTGAAGACGTTTTTCTGGTTTTTCTTTGAAGACGTTTCTTCAGCTAAAAGCTGAAGAAGATTCTTGGATGAGAATCGAAACGTCTTCAAAGAAAAAAACCCAGAAAAGTCCAGTTGCCTCTTGAAAAAGTGCCTTTGGGACATCCATGAGATAGGTTGAGCTGAGAGAGACTAGCTCAAAGTCATCCAGTTTTCTGTATTTTAAACAGGACTTGAACAAATGTTACCCTGGTCCCAACTTAACCTCTTCATCAGTGTAACCTTGAAAATATTGAAGAATTGAACTGATTATTTTGTAATTTATTTTGTAAACAAAATTATTTTGGAATTCTTAGGCTAATTTTATTGACATATATTTGAGTTCTGAATATATTTCTTCTACTTTAGAATATTAACCTGAAGTGTGAAAGAAAGACAGATGGAATGGAAGTCAATTTAAAGATTCAGTTGACCAAAATTCTGGAACCGAGTTCAGAGTTGTGTATCCCGTTTTACAACGTTATTTTCAGAAAGTGCGTAATTTCTGCTGTCTCACATCTGGACTTGAAGCATCCCATAAGTACAGCCATTCTTAAAATAAATGAATGTTATACAAAATATCAATGTTAAAATGCTTAGACCTGTTTTCTTTTAATTGAATTTATCAACATTGACTGAATGTTGGCCACAATGGATAACATTTCTAATCTGGGTGATTGAATGAGTGTGAGCATTTTTATTTGATATGTCAGAACAAAAACTCAATAGACCTAACCTAGAAAAGCTTTGCACAATTAATAGTTCAAATATAATACTCATGATTATTTTAAAGCCAGATCATTTTAATATATAGCATTACAACTTTAAACCATCAATTTGTATCTGTCTACTCAGAAGGAAGTGTGCACCTTATGTAATGAATGGGGGCCAAGTGTCCAATTTAAGGTAGTGGGCAAATTTTACAACTGGAGTTTTATACAAATAGACGTACTGTGCAGAAAAAGGGTGGGAGTTAGATTTTTGCACTGTGCTTAACAAGTACATGATTATTACATGCAACTATAAATGGTTGCAAAGCTCTGTTTATTTTTAAATAGATATATGTTGTAGTGACCAATTGGCAATGCGTATCATTTCAGTACAGATAAAAGAAGTGATTATAAATCATTTTGATTGGTTCTTTTTCTTGGTGCTTGAAATTACCTTAATCTCAATTAATCTACATGCTTCATTCATGAAAGAGGGTACACCAGTTTTCTCTATCAGCAATACAGGTAGTCCTTGACTTACAACCACAATTGAGCCCAGAATTTCTGTTGCTAAGTCAGACATTTGTTAAGTGAAATTTACCCCTTTTTCCAAGCTTTCTTGCCACGGTGGTTAAGTGAATCACTGCAGTTGTTAAGTTACTGACACGGTTGTTAAGTGAATCGGGCTTCCCCGTTGACTTTGCTTGTCAGAAGGTTGCAAAAGGGGATCACATGACCCTGGAACCAGGGGTGAAATGCTACCGGGTGTACCGGTAGCGGCGGTCACCGGTGGTTCGGAGAACCGGTAGCAGCAGCAGCGTGAGGCTCCGCCCACCCGCCCGGACGTCGCCATTTTCTTTTTTTTTTAACCCTCTGCGCATGCGCAAAGTGTTCTGCGCATGCGCAGAGGGTGAAAAAGCGCGTGCAAAGCGCGCGCTTCCGAACCGGTAGGGAAGGTAAGTAGATTTCACCCCTGCCTGGAACACTGCAACCGTCATAAATATGAGTCAGTTGCCAAGGGTCTGAATTTTGATCACGTGACCATGGGGATGCTGTAACGGTCGTAAGTGTGAAATATGGTCATAACTCACTTTTTTTCAGTGCTGTAACTTTAAATGTTCACTAAATGAACTGTCGGTAACTACACTTTACTGCAACATCTATCAAGTTGCATTCAGGATTGGATTCAGTTTGGGATAACATCTCTGGCCACATAGAAAGTACAAGTAGGATTATATACAGTAATGTAGTCTTAAGGGAGAAGAAAAAAATCCATTGGCCTTTGGATCAGTCCCTATTTTAACCAAAGAGCCCAAGATAGGGAACACTTTTGATTCTTGGCTCTTGTTCATCAGGCTAGAGAAAAAAATGGGAGTCGCTATTATTTAGAACGGGTGTCAAACTCGATTTCATTGAGGGCCGCATCAGGGTTGTGTTTGACCTCGGGGGGCCAGGTGGGCATCGCCAGGGTGGGCATGCCCAGCTCGACATCACTCATGCCGGGGGCGCCTGTGGCGGCCTGAGCATTCTGCCAGCAAAAACGGAGCTGCGGCCCTCCCGAACTCCATTTTCACTGGCAGAGGGTTACAGGTGGCCTTTGCACCTGAAAACGGAGCTTGGGGCGCCATGCGCGGCCGTCCTGAGCTCCGTTTTCGCTGGCAGAGATACCGCGGGCTGGTCCTTCGCTGTTTTCAGGGTGGCCCCGCAGGCCAGATCTAAGCACCCCGCGGGCCGGATCTGGCCCTTGGGCCTTGAGTTTGACACCCCTGATTTAAAAAGAATGGAGCCTGCATTTAGATTCACTCTTGAGATGAAAAGTAGAATGAGGCCGTTTCGCATCTGCTGCACTGTTGGATGCTGAAATGCACATGGACCAGTGGTGGGTCTCATTTACCTTTGCTACTGGTTCGGGAACAGGAGCGCACGGGAGCGCACACGCGCTTTGTGCACGAGCAACGCTTTGTGCACGCGCAATGCTTCTGCGTATGCGCAGAAGCTCCGTGATGACGTTCGGCCGGGTGGGCGGAGCCTCCCGCCACCGCTGCTACCGGTTTGCCCGAACTGGGCCGAACTGGTAGGAACCCACCACTGATGTGGACTTTGGGTTGTGCTTAGGAATTCATCTCGAAATCCTGAAATGAAGAAAGAGAAGCAAAGAGACAACACCAGAGATGGCTATTTACCAGAAATATAGTGTGGGCATCCTTCACATCCAGGACAAAAAACAAGCGTCAGGAAGTCCATCATTGCTTAAGAATTGGAGAAAGAGATGCAAGTCTTCATTCTAGGTCTGATCTGAAGATGTTTGAAATCTTGTGGGAGCTGGTCTAGGTTCTTCTGGCCTCCTTTGGTAATGGGACTGGCAAAATAATAGGGATTTTTTTGTGAGTTCATGCTTTAAATAGCAATTTCATTTCCCAGTGTCATATTTATCTTGTTTTTTTTAAAATGTTATTCTAGAGTGATGAAGATTTTAGATATGAAACTTGTTGGGAGAAATTTCTATGATCCTACAAGTGCTACTGTACTTCAGCAGTACAGGTTGGTATGTTGCTTTGTGCACTACAGTGTTTTAATATTTGATTATTTGAAATAGATACTGTGCAATAGAAGCAATAGTCTTTTAAAATATATGTTTATGCTGATATAATTTCGCACATTCTGTAGCAAAAATTCACTAGGTGCAAATTGAGTCACCTTAGCTAATTGCAATATATACTAAAATTAGCTGCCTTGTGTCTCTGGAAAGACTTAAAACAATACAGTGACATATTTTTGGTGGAGTATTTTATTTATTTGTGCCTCAATCCTAGTGAGCTCTGGGTGGTCTAGGAATATTAATAATAATAAATAATATATAGCAATAAATTTGACTGCAATTTCATCACATAATACATTTTATTATCTCATCAGAGTGTTTGTTCTATGACAGTATATTTTAAGATTCAATCAGTTGCATATGATAACTTGTAATTATAAACAGTGAAAACAGACAGTAGCAATTATTAACTATGACTGTGAAATCAATTTGACTGTATCTTTCAATTAAGCAGTTTCCCTTTGATACTAAAAAGTAGCCTGTTTGTGTATTTTTGTGAAAGTTTACAAATATGGCCTGGCTATGCAACCAGTATCCGAAGGACAGATGGTGGGCTGTTTTTGTTGGTTGATGCTGTTCATAAGGTTATTCGGAATGATTCAGTCCTGAATTTGATGTGAGTAAAAATGCTGATATCTTACATACTTACAGAAAACATTGCAAAGACCATTAAGAATATTGTGACCCTTATTTTGTTGTGATATAACAAAGCCAGTACCTAACCAAGATTGCTCCTGAAGTTTACTTTGGGTGTGAGTCTCAGAGTTTGGGTAGGAATTGATTTTGGAAGTGGTGTAAAATAGCTTTTAGAAAGAAGATAATTTCTCTGGAAATTTTGTTAGAATGGAACTAATAGATGTGTGTATGAACATTGCTCTTGGTAATGTGAGATGAAATGTGCTCACTTCCAATGAGAGAAATGTGCTGGTCGTGATCTGTACACTAGATCTATCCCATTTTTATATAAAAGAAATCTATATGCAAACTGAGGAGATCTAAAAAGGAATTTTCCGTGATGAGAGTCTATAGATCATGCTCAGGAATTCCACACCCATTTGCGCTATTCACGTGACTCTGAGGGCATGGATAAACCTCCAAGCGGCCTCAACAACTCTCAGAAAGAATGCTAACGACCAGATGACTGCAAAGAATATAAATCCTTCCATCCTCCACCATTCAGTCAGAACTGAAGAAGCTTCTTGGATGAGAAGCGAAACGTCTTCAAGGAAAAACCAAGTCCAGTTGCCTTTTGAAAAAGCATCTTTGGGACAACCATGGCCTGGATGACTGAGAATCTCCACAGAGACTCAGGAATTCTAGGAGTTGAAGTCCACAAGTCATAAAGTGCCATAATTGCCCACCCCTGCTATAGATAAAGCTCCCACTATAGAGAACCTCATTTTAGATTTCCCTGGCTTATGCATTTCTAGCAAAATATTTATGTATCTTTTATGACCTTTAATTTGTTATTTATAACTGCATATCTCTAGTTAGGAAAAAAAATTCCCCTGTTGTGTTAAATTTATGTTTTACCGACAAAGAAATAAGGGGAGAGTAGTATAAATCTATTTCAAGCTATTTAGCACATTTTTTCCTGTTATAATGTATTTTAATTATCTTTTAACATTTAGTGGCCATCTGATTCTAAATACTCTGGCTTACAGTTTAAAAAGTAAAAAAAAAAAGTATATATCCAGGAACACACACATACACACACACAACAAATTGACAAGATCTCAACATCCATCTTATCCCAAGACTGAAGAAAAAGTTGGGGTTGGAGGACTTTGGAACTTCACGATGATGGTGTTTCAGAGAGCTGGTGGCATGACAGAGAATCATAAGATGATGTTGATCCTGTGTGCTGTGGAATGCAGAATTCTCAGAATACTTTTATATTGAACTATCAAATATGCCAAGTATCTCTCGTGCAGCTCATTATTTGGCTGTGTAAGACCATTCCACACCATTCAAAAGAGAATAAAACAAAAACAAAAGGAAACAAAAAGGCTACAACCCATCCCTTCCAGCAACCAACATTCAGATAAGCAGGGATCAGCACCAGACAATCAGACAGAAAACAATATTCTAATCAAGGAACCACCAAGTAGAAAATGATACTTCCACCAAAACTGACAGGGAAAACTCCTGAATATAAACAGGCAGCAAACCAGAGGTGAAATCCAGCAGGTTCTGACAGGTTCTGGAAAACTGGTAGTGGAAATTTTGAGTAGTTCGGAGAACCGGCAAATACCATCTCTGACTGGCCCCAGAGTGGGGAGGGAATGGAGATTTTGCAGTATCCTTCCCCAAGGAGTGGGGAAGGAATGGGGATTTTGCAATATCCTTCCCCTGCCACGCCCACCAAGCCACACTACTCCCACAGAACCGGTAGTAAAAAAAATTTGGATTTTACCACTGCAGCAAACCCTGCCCTCACTTGCACTGGAGATGTTACCTAGTTGGCTAATGAAACATCTGTAAGCAAACAACCAAGGTCAGGGAGCACCAAGAACTACAAAGCATTGCGAAGTTAGGTCTAGATGAGAGTATTTGGCAGACGGGATGCTGCCAGTGAGGTAAACAGACTTCTTAAAGTCAGCTGGTAAACTCAAGGTGAGACTATAATTTGTGCCTTCCTGGTTTTTAACTTGAAGCATTTCTGTTTTCATAAAGGCATAGAATTTATCAGCAGAGTCGGGAAAATTTCCAAGATGAATGTACAAAGCAACTGATCGGCAACATTATAATTACCCGTTACAACAATAAAAATTACCGAATTGATGACATTGATTGGAACAAGACACCACAGAACAGTTTCACCATGTCGGATGGGAAGGAAATCACTTTTCTAGAGTATTACAGGTACAAGATTATGATTCAGTGTTTCTACGATGTCGAGATAAAATGGGGAAAAAGAAAATAATTAAGGGGAGTAAGACATCCAGTATCTTGCTTAAGTTTTGTTAAAGTGTCAACCATGAGCCAAGTCATTAAGTACTTTGGCTTAATTGGAATTGTTTTTATTTAGTCTTTTACCTATTGATATTTAAAATTATCAAGTGAGTTTTGTTTTCTTCCTAGAATTCATATAACATTCTCTTTCCAGTAAAAATTATGGGATTACCATTAGAGAACTTGACCAGCCACTGTTGATTTACAGAGTTGAAAAAAGAAAAAATCCTCCAGAAAAGGTGAGAATTTGAGCAGTTGCAATTAGAAGCAACCAATTGCTGGCATTTGTAATGCAGGCCTCACTAGAATGGCTTGATTTGTGTGACTTGTCTTGGGTGACGTTTCTGGGCGTGGCTTTGATTTCTCCCACCATCCCCCACCCCACCCCACCCCACCCCAGATGTTCCCAACCATCAGGTTGGGGTTTTTTTGTAAATAGACTAGCCAGTTTAGAGGGAAGCTTTAGGCTGTGATGCCCCTCACTCTTATAGTTTAAGCCAGTGGTTCCCAAAGTGGGCGGTACCGCCCCTGGGGGGCGATGGGATGATTTAGGGGGGCGCTAAGAGGCAAGGGTGGCGGCAGGGGGGCACTAAGAGGGGCAAGGGGGGCGGCAGGTGGTTCACCAAACCAGTCCTGTCCCTGCACCCCTGCTGCCCATGTCCACCCAATCACCCGCTTGCCGCTTTTCCCATCACACTTTTCCTGCCTTCAGAAAGAAAGAAAGAAAGAAAGAAAGATGGTAGGAAGGAAGAAAGACAGACAGAAAGAAAGATGGTAGGAAGGAAGAAAGACAGAAAGGGAAGGAAGAAAGAAGAAAGAAGAAAGAAGAAGAAAGAAAGAAGAAGAAAGAAGAAAGGAAGGAAGGAAGGAAGAAAGAAGAGAAAGAAAGATGTTAGGAAGGAAGGAAGACAGACAGACAGAAAGAAAGATGGTAGGAAGGAAGAAAGACAGACAAAGAAAGAAAGAAAGATGGTAGGAAGGAAGAAAGACAGAAAGAAAGAAAAGGGAAGGGAGGGAAGAAAAGAGAGGAAGAGAAAGAAAGAAAGAAAGAAGAAAGAAAGAAAGAAAGAAAGAAACAAAGAAAGAAAG
>QLTV01003669.1:1950216-1972331 GCA_003457575.1 Thermophis baileyi
CCCACTCCAGGGGAAGGATACTGCAAAATCCCCATTCCCAACCCACTCCAGGAGAAGGATATTGCAAAATCTTCATTCCCTCTCCACTCCTGGCCAGGAAGAACGGAGGAAGGCGTGCTGCGTTAGGTGGAGGTGTGAGCGAGCGAGCGAGCCGTTTGAGAAGTTGGCGGGTGGGCGTGTGCACCACGCAGGACTTCTCCCTGGGGGAGGCCGAGCAAGGGGACTGCTGCTTTGGGGGGGGAACCGGAGCCTCAGGCGACCGTTGAAAAGCTCCTCTCCGCCGGAGGAGCAGCTGAGAGACAGAGGTGGGGAAGAGCGCCGGGGGCTGTTCCCCATGTGGCGTTGATGCTGAGCCACTGAACCGCCAAGCCGATTGGGGGCTATAAAGTGAACCGGTAGCCCAGAAGGGCTGGGCTTCAGCCAGAGAGCGATCGCTGCCTTCCTGGAAGAGGAGACTTTGCATCCCGTTTCCAATCACTGCGCGGCAGTTGGAAACTGCTGCGCGGGGCTTTCTTTTCACGTGCACAGCCGCGCAGCCGCGCAGCTTAGAGGGAACATTGGTCATAAGCCATTAGCTCTTGTGTTAGCTATGCTAGCCCTGGACTATTCCAACCATCACTTAATGTTTATTCATAGGGTTTGGAGAGAAAGTTGTGACAATTAAAACACCAATCCCATACAACCTATTTGGTTTTCTTGTCACCATCAGCTTTCCCTTTCCTTCCTTCCCATCTAATCTCTATATGGCATACATCAACCCAGCTGATTTTATTAATGATTTATTTCTGTACATGATATGTGCTAATAGGTTGTGTATTTGATTTTCCTGCAGCTTCAGGAAGGTGAAATCTTGTTAGTGCCAGAGCTTTCCTTCTTGACGGGCATTCCTGAGAAGATGAGAAAAGATTTTAGAATTATGAAGGTGCTTGGCTATATATTTTATCCAGAATTGGAATTTGTTTATAAAATTCTCAACCTCTTACTACATCAAATATTTGGCCTCTCACTAACTTTTAAGTCAGAGCCCTGATTTTGTTGGTTCAATACCCTGTTTCCCCCAAAATAAGACATCCCCTGATAATAAGCCCAATCGGGCTTTTGAGTGCATGGCAATAAGGCCAAGCGCTTATTTCAGGGTTCAAAAAAATATAGGACAGGGTCTTATTTTCGGGGAAACACGGTAGCATCTGAAGCCGCCTTGTCACGCTCTGCTTGAAGAAGGATTCCCTTGGCCTCCCAGACATCTCACGTGGCTACATGGTGATGTAATGATGGCTGACATTTTAAGCTTGTCTAAGCAGCCAAAAGTTGTTGTCAGTAATCACAAGACAGTATTTTTCATATATATTCAAACTTACATTTTTGCTGGTAAAGAAATAAAGGGAGACTAGTATAGATCTATTTCAGGCTATTTAGCTCTCATCAGCTAGCCATACCCTTCTAGGATTCGAACTTGGGCTGCTTGCCTTGTTAGGCAGTGCTTTTAACCTCTAGGCCACAAGTTCTCCTTCCTTATCAGCTGAGCCAGGGGAGGGATTAAATGTTTTTCTGTCGAGTCACCTGGTATACCCAAATATGTGAAGGAGCATACTGCTTCCTTTTGCCTTTCAGCCCCACTCCATGGGCCATCCAGGCTACAAGGAAGCAGTATGCTCCCTCCCATATTTGGGTATACCAGGTGACTCGACAGAAAAACGTATGTGTGTGTGTGTGTGTGTGAGAGAGAGAGAGAGAGAGAGCGAGAGCTGTGGTTTGGCAGAACTAAAATCAGAAAAATTTCAGCCTTAGAATTGAGAATAAATTTTGATTTTACTATCAAAGTAATTTATGACCGTTTTTCACACTTACAACCATTGCAGCATCCCTATGGTCACGTGACCAAAATTCAAACGCTTGGCAACTGGCTCATATTTATGACGGTTGCCGTGTCCCAGAGTCATGTGATCCCCTTTTGTGACCTTCTGACAAGTCAAGCCAAATGGGGATGCCAGATTCCCTTAACAGTAGTGTTACTAACTTCACAACTGCACTGATTCACTTAACAACTGTGGCAAGAAAGGTCGTAAAATGGGATAAAACCTACTTAACAACTGTCTCATTTAGCAGTAAAATGTTGGGCTCAGTTGTGGTTATAAATCAAGGACCACCTATAGAGAGGATTCTGTTCAGAGGTGTCTTCAGGATGTGATTTAAAAATACCTCAAGATGGTGACCAATAATAGTGCAAAAAGCCCCAACCACTTGGTTTTTTATGTGCAATTACACACACACACACACACACACACACACACACACACACACACACTATTTCTGTTCCTTGTGAATTTTAAAAGCAAGTAACTGGAGAAGCTGCTCCTTCCAACTGCTGCTTTGCTGGCAATGAGTTATGTATGCTTCCTTTTTTTGAATACAAGCTGAAGTGCCTTCCCCCCCCCCCCTTGTCTGTGTCCACTCTGCTCAGGACCTTACGCAGAAAGTCAACATGAGTCCCGAACAGCATCACGCCTCTCTGCACCAACTCCTGAGCAGAATTGAGAAGAATGAGAGTGCCCATAAGGAATTGTCCCGGTGGGGGCTTTTCTTGGATAGGGATGTTTATAGGGTAAGGAAACTTTGTGTTAGCTTTGCCAGTGCTTTAAGCTTTGCCAGATGGGATCCTGCCTATTTTATGAAAAATGATTTTGACAAGAAGAGATTGATCACCCTACTATCCCCTTCTTAATGTTTTGGTTTAGGCTAACTACGTTGTAGAAAATAAAATGGCTAAGCTATATATTCTTTTTATTTTGTGATTATTTTTCAGCATCTAGGACAGTGGTTCTCAACCTTTCTAATGGCGTGACCCCCCCACGACCCCCCACCGCCACGACCCCCTCCCCGCCCCCTCCCCACGCGGGCACGGTGCCAGTCACCAAGATGGCGGGCTAGCGTGCGCTTAGGCGACCCCTGGGAAAGGGTGGTTTGACCCCCCAAANGCGCGTGCGGCGACCCCTGTGAAATGGTCGTTCGACCCCCAAAGGGGTCGCGACCCACAGGTTGAGAACCGCTGATCTAGGACAAAGGTCTTCAAACTTGGCAACTTTAAGACTTGTGGACTTCAACTCCCAGAATTCTCCAGCCAGCCAGGGAGAATTCTGGGAGTTGAAGTCCACAAGTCTTAAAGTTGCCAAGTTTGAAGACCTCTGATCTAGGACAACTCTTAATAACAGGAAATAAATAGGTTGTTCATTTCTGCAAAGTCCCGAGAGTATTTACCCAAAGGTAGTACATTTTTGGCCCTGATCAGAAAGTTGTGTAAGATTGATCGCTGCATTTGTCACCTCATTCGTGCCTTGAGCTGGTGGACAGCACCGGATCTACTTTGGCAATCATTTTATATCTGATTATTAGAAGCTCAAGGCAACTGAGTTGAAGAATTGAAAATCTTTTAAAAGTTACAACTCACAAAAAGTTTTTTTTCCTATGACTACTCAAATTTAAAGCTTATTTTTGTTTCCTTTTTCTACCTGTAATCTTGGTTCACCAACTTCTCCATGTCTGTCTTCTCGGAAAAATGCAGGCTTCATAGAGATGTTTTGTACTACAGTACAAATTAGGGGACTGGACACTAAAACATATGAAGAACGGTTACAGGAACTAGGCATAGCTAGTCTAGTGAAGAGAAGGACCAGGGGAGACATGATAGCAGTTTTCCAATACTTTGAGGGGCTGCCACAGAGAGGAGGGGGTCAAGCTATTTTCCAAAGCACCTGAAGGCCAGACAAGGAATAACGGATGGAAACTGATCAAGGAGAGATTCAACCTGGAAATAAGGAGAAATTTTCTGACAGTGAGAACAATCAAACCAATGGAACAGAAGTTGCCTTTGGAAGTTGTGGGAGCTTCATCCCTGGAAGCTTTCAAGAAGAGACTGGACTGCCATCTGTCAGAAATGGTGTAGGGTCTCCTGCTTGGGTGGGAGGTTGGACTGGATGACCTACAAGGTCCCTTCCAACTCTGTTAATCTGTTAAAAAAATAAATTGAATTTCAGTTTTAAATTTTGAGGGAGTCACACTGGGGAGAGAATTGTTCCTTTTTTTAAAAAAATCTGACAAGGTTCAGCAGCACTCCTTCTGTCTAGGAACTTTAATGCTTTTCATGACACGGTTGGTTTATTTGAGGAATCACATTTCCCCAATTACACCAGCTCATCCCATTAGCTCTGGCAAGAGGGACATGCTACAGGTTCCCCCTCCAGGGAACTACACTCGGTAAGCCCAAGGAGGTGGGTCTTTTCCACTGTGGGGCCCACATCCTCCCCCCAAAATGAGGTAATCTTCATCCCTCCTTATTTTCTGGAAGTCCATAAAGATCTGGCTTTGTCGCTAAGCCTGGGTGTTTCAGGGGACTGGTGAGATCTTGAAGTGGCTTCATTGCTCTTATTATTTTATTTTTCAAAATATGACAGAGTTTAATATGTTTATTGTTTTATGCTGGTTTTGCTTATATGATGCCCAGAATCACTTCTTGTGAGATGGAGGGGGCATATCAACAAGTTCTGCCTTGTACAACTTCGTAGATTTTGAAAATCATAACACAGCTTTTGCTGAGCCTGTTTTAAATCTGTGAAATAGCCGCTCGTGCGAGTGGAGCTTTGCACGCAAGTGCAAGTGCCTTCTGTTATGGCACAAAGCTCCATTTGCGCACGTGGAGGGCAGGTGTGCCTGATGCTCGCAAAAATGGAGCTGTGCGCGCACCTCCTACACACATACACCTGCACTGGGCCGCCAAGCTGCTTTAAGGCATATTTGGTGCTGAGCTCTGGAATTAAAATGGGCCGAGGGCTGTCCCAGGTTTAGCCTTGTATGCAACTTGACTGTTTTCTATGTGTTTGCTTGTTTCAGACCACAGGACGTGTCCTTCCCATGGAAAGAATAAATTTGAAGAAATCCTCCTTCAATACCTCGGAAGACCTAAACTGGACTAAAGAAATCAGCAGAGAATCCTGCATTTCTTCAGTAAGCTTAATTTTGGGTGTGGGGCACTCTTCTGTAGGGTGTAACAGTTGACTCAGCGTTCTCTTCAATATACACAGGTAGTCCTCGACTTAACAACAGTTCATTTAGTGACTGTTCAAAGTTATAACTGCACTGAAAAATGTGACTTGTGACTTTTTCAGACTTAAGACTCTTGTGGCATCCCCATGGTCACATGATCCAAATTCAGATGCTTGGCAACGGACTCATATTTATGACAGTTGCAGTGTCCTGGGATGATATGATCCCCTTTTGCGACCTTCTGACAAGCAAAATCAATGGGGAAGCCAGTTTCACTGAACAACCATGTTACTAACTTAACTGCAGTGATTCGCTTAACAACTGTGGCAAGAAAGGTCTTCAAATGGGGCAAAACTCACTTAACAAATGTCTCACTTAGCAACAGAAATTTGGGGCTCAATTGTAGTCATAAGTCACCTGTAGTTGGGAAGATGTATGAGCAGTAAAGGCAAGGGCTCTTTCTTGTCTTTGTTTCTTCCTCTTTGTGTTCCACTGATATAAAAGAGGAGGAAGTTGACCAGTTTTGTGTCAAATTTAATCTGAAATTGACCCATTGTGAAATCAAGATATGCTGCTTGTGGTAGGAGACTGGAATGCCAAAGTAGTATTAAGAAAGACATAAATAATTAGATTTATGGTCTAGGAAACTGGAATGAAACAGGAGAATTACTTGCTGCCAATCTAATCATTTTTTAATTGCTAAGACCTCCCAAAGTTGTATACATAGAGATCACCAGATGGAAGACACAAAAATAAAATAGACTACATTATTGGTACAAGGAAATGGAAGCACTCAATAACTGCAGTATAGAAGTATCGGGGACTAATTCTGGAACAAATAGTAAACTGCTCCTGTGTGAGTTCCTCATCAAGCTAATGTCAGGGTTCCAAGTAACACCCCCAACCATTGAAGACTCCGAGGCCAGCAGTTCCTCAAAATTCCATTTTATTAGAGATGTCCTATTGGCACATCTGGGGAAACCCGAATCTGAAAGCACCCCGGGTTTTCCCCACCCAAAGGAAAGTCGAAGTCCCTTCCCCTGCACCCACATGTCCATCACACGGTCCAATCAATCCACCGTCCCAACTGGAGATGCCTCCCAGTCACGCCCTCTCCAGGTGCAGGCTGAACGTCCTTGGCTCCCAGAGAAAAGAATGTTGTTATGGCTAAATACTTCTACCGACTCCATGCAAACCCCCCTCCCACTTTCCCACAGCACTAAGTGTGGCAGCCCTGAAGAGCCAAAAGGCTGACAGCTAAAGTAACAGAGCAAAACCAACTAATGTCTGCAGTGTGTTCTTGAACATATACTCACCGAAACAGAAGAAAGGACTGTGAATGTCAGAACCAACGGGAAATTTTCAAGAGAAGCCACAACCAAGGGGAAAAAATAGGGGGGAAGGGGGGAAATTTAACAAAGCATTTTAGAAAGCTGGTAAAAGAAAAGGAGCAGTATTGCAGCAACATCTGTAAAGACACTGAAGATGGAAACAGAACAACAAATTGGTCCAGAAGATCTCTGGACTCAGAAGGAGGTTTGAACCTTGAATAGGTACACCAAAGAATGTTAAAGGATGGCTACTAACTGAAGAAGATCAAATAGCAGAGGAAGGTTTATCCCGAAAGCCTCTACAGTAGGAATGTCAAATCCATGATACCTTAGAAGATATTCCCTATTTTGAAAAATCTCTAGAACTAGATGATTTTAGATCAGCAGTCTGGCTGATCTAGTTAATCTGGTCAGAAGGCTATCGGATTGTTGGAAATATTTCTAGAAAAATATAGTAAGCAACAGAAGAATCAATGAAAGTTCTGCCCAAACAATGCCAACAAATCTGGAGAGCAATAGAGTAACTATCAGACTGGTAGAGGTCAGTCTGCGTACCAAAAGAAGGAAAAGTCTGGGAGAGTCTGCGTGCAAACTCTCATATAATAAACTTTTCCATGCGAGGAACTTAATCCCCAAATTCATGCCCTGCGGATTGGAGCCGTAAATAGAAAGTTGGAAACCAGATATTCAAGCTAGTTTTAGAAAAGTCTGAGGAACGGGATACAATAATACATTGTACATATTGTTGATGCATGCTGGATAATCAAGAAAGCCAGAGAATTTGCACAAGAAGTCTTCATAAAAATGCTTTTGCTTATGTCAGTCATGTCAAGCTGTGGAATGTCCTTGGGAAAATAGGAAACCAAAGATATTACAGGTAGTCCTTGACTTATAATAGTTTATTTAGTGACCATTCGACATTACAGTGGCTCTGAAAAACATGACTTATGACCGTTTTTCATACTTATGACCATTGTGGCATTCCCTTGGTCACGTGATCAAAATTTAGATGTTTGGCAACTGACTCATATTTATGACGATTGCATGGTCCTGGGGTCATGTGATCACTTTTTGTGACCACCTGACAAGCAAAGTCAGTGGGGAAGCCATTACACCGAGGGGAGCCGGATTGGAAGAAGAAGAGCATGGTTTTAAAAATCAGAGGAAGAAATATCAATAACTTGTATTATGTTGACAACTATTAGTCTGTTAACTGAAAATGCAAATAGCCTTCAAGCTCTGGTAATGAAAGTCAAAGGACACAGTGAAAAAATATGGCTAAAACAAAGAAGATTAATGACAACGGATATAATAACTAGCTGTAATATTGATAGTGAAGAAATTGAAATGATGGATAGCATTTGTCTTTTAGGATCCTAAAGCAGCAGTTATGGTTTTATAGCTTTTAATGTTGTAAGGTACCTGGAGTTGCCCGAAGGCGAGATAGCAATAGCACTTAGACTTATATACCGCTTCATAGTGCTTTACAGCCCTCTCTAAGCGGTTTTACAGAGTCAGCCTATTGCCCCCAACAATTTGGGTCCTCATTTTACCCACCTCGGAAGGATGGAAGGCTGAGTCAACTGTGAGCCGGTCAGGATCAAACACCTGGAGTGAGCAGTGAGTTAACCTGCTATACTGCATTGTAACCACTGCGCCACCACGGCTCACCACGAGATGGGCAGTAAACAATGAATGAATGAATGAATGAATGAATGAATGAATGAATGAATGAATGAATGAGTCATTGCAGTTAAGTGAATCTTGACTTTGAGCAAATCCAGCTTCACCAATTGTCTTTGCTTGTCAGAAGCTGGCTGCGAAGGTCACAAATGGTGATCATGTGACCCTGGAACACTACAACCATCATAAATGCATGCCAGTTGCCAAGACCCTCAGTTTTGATCACGTGGCCATGGGATTGCTGGGACAGCCATTAGAGTAAAGATATGTCACTTTTTTCAGTGCGATTGCAACTTTGGTCGCTTGACAAACGGTTGTAAGTCAAGGACTCTCTGTAGTAAAAAATATATATTATTATCCTCAAATCCCTGGGAAGCCATACATTTTAGCAGGTGTATATTTCAAGTGTCAAAAGTATGTTGACTTTTCTTCTATTTCTTAGGTTCCAATTCATTTCTGGGCACTCTTTTACCCAAAGCGGGCGATGGAGCCAGCGCATGAACTAGTCAGCATGCTGCAAAAAATCTCAGGACCACTTGAAATCCCATTAGCTGCACCGATTTGGAAAGAATTGAAAGATGACCGAATAGAGACCTATGCCAGAGCTATCAAATCATTGCTAAGTAGTGAGGTGTGAGTTTATGGGTTTGTGATTTTATGATGGTGGTTTCCTGTTCGATTCCCCCCCCTTGCAGCTTTTATTGATCTTGCTTTCAAATAAAGTATACTGAGATACAGAATATTAAGACAGGAAGGGAAAAGGAAGAGGAGTGTATAGTTGGGATGGATAGAGCAAACGTCTGGAATCTGATCTTAGTAAAACTTTCCTGGGAAGAAGCTACTGAGCCTCAACAGTTTGCCTTCTAATGGATTCATATTTTGTTGAAATATGAGCAAACACATATAGTGGTACCTTGGTACTCATCACTAATTGGTTCCGGGAGGCGCGATGAGTAACAAAAACGATGAGTACCAAACAGATTTTTTACTTAAGAAATAATGTAGCTAGTCACAAGGCAGTCAACACTGACAAGTTCTAGCTTGTGTGTTGAGTACTAAACAAATGATGAGTACAGGGACGAAATTCTCACGTCAAAATGTGTTGAGTATCAAATTTGATGAGTTTCAAAGCTGTTGAGTACCAGGGTACCACTGTTGTTTGGCATTCAGGTTTGAAACAAGATTGTGATCATAAAGTAATGGCAGAGAGCACATCTGGTGTGGTTAAGGTGCTAGTCTAGAAATCAGGAGACTGTGACACTCTGGGAAGTGGGAGGCTTTGGACTCTTAGCCCAACCCACTTATTAGAGTTCTTGTTGTGGGGAAATTGCAAGACGGAAGCATTAGTTACACTGCCTTGAGTTGCATGAAATAAAAGCAGGATGTACATTCATAAATGACATTAGTTCCACCTCCCAATATGCCCAACTCATAGTGGTATACTGGTATTTAATGGTCTTATTGCCAGCTGGTTAACTTAACTCTCCTTTCTCTTTATCAAGGGATCAATACAATTAGTCGTTTGTATTATCACAGGAAGTAAAGATGATTTGTACAGGGCCATTAAAAGGCTGTGCAATGTACAGAACCCGGTTCCTTCCCAGGTACGCCAAAGAGTTGTCTGTTCCTTGAGGCTGTAAAAATGCTTGAATGGACGTTGTTGATGGTGATATTACTTGTTTGATCACCTGTGTTTTTATGAAGAGCTTCTGATGTGTCTTTGAGGCCCAACATTAGGTGTAACAGGAAACAGTTTATACTATTTATATATACATAGTTCGTATATGAGCTTTGAACAGTTTTGTGTTCTAGTGATTTAGAGCAGGGGTCCCCAAACTTGGCAACTTTAAGACTTGTGGACTTTAACTCCCAGAATTCTCCAGCCAGCTATGCTGGCTGGAGAATTCTGGGAGTTGAAGTCACAAGTCTTAAAGTTGCCAAGTTTGAAGACCTCTGATTTAGAGTTTCATAATGTTCAGCTATTAGTCAATGTTTAGTAACGAATGTCAACAATGTTTAGCTTTTAATTGCGAATTGAGAATTCAATAGTTTAATAAATGGATCTTTAAAATCAGATTTTTTTTAGAATGTAGAAATATGGAGGAAACTTGGTCAAACCCTATATTTTTAATAACTTAAGGGTGTTATTTTGGGAAATATGTTAAATATTTTTTGTTGAATGAAGGCTTATTTTTTGTGTGGGGGAAACAAAACTGTGTTTACTTTAAGCAATAATAATCTCTTATTGCCTTGTAAATATATTAAAACTCACAGCTTAGAATTAGATGTGGAAAATATGGAATTTCAACCATTTTGACTTTTGAAAGGGCTATTTCTAACTTCATAAGAAATATTTCAATGCCCTTCTGATTTTAGTGGAAGTGTTTCAAGTTCAAAAGGGGGCTATTTTGAAGTTAGAACCCTTCTGATGAAGTCAGGAAAGCATTAGGATACTCCTGATGAAATTAAGCTCGAAGTAGAATGGTTTAAAACATATTTTATGCAATAATCAAACTGAGAATTGTTGAAAGAGAAACATCTGTTTCTTTCCCGGGCATTTACTAATTCTAATCATTAATTGCTACAGGTTATTAATGTTCGAACCATTTCAACACAATATGCTAAACTTAGAAGTATAGCACAGAAGATTCTGTTGCAAATTAATTGCAAGTTAGGTGGAGAGCTGTGGGGTGTGGACATTCCATTGGTAAGTAATACTGACATTATTTCTCTTCAGTGAAGCTTAATTCAGTAAGAATAATAGTTCTCTAAAATAATGTTGCATATTTTATGTATGAATACTTATGTTCTTTAAGTGGCACTATTAATATCCATCTTTTTCAGTTCCTTTCACTTCTCCAGACAGCCCCCTTCACTTAATTATGACCTGCTGAAAGTTGGGAGCCTTGAAAATAATATGTTACAATATCAGGTGGAGGACAGCGGTAAGGGTCATTTCTGTCCTCTTACAGTTTGCTTGGATGAGATGCTGTTTCAAAAAGAGACAAGTGAAGATGTGCAAAGCATCCCACCAAAGAATTCAGCTGATATGTTTAAAACGCATTAATATCAGCCTTAATCCTATCATCCACCACTGCTGGTAATATTTTAAGAACAATTATTTACGCAACAAGAGTGACCCCCAATGGCAACAATTGCCACATTTCTGATGTGAGCATCAGCCAGAAGCCCATAATCCATTAGCCAGTTCTACAACCTTTTTCTTTCCAAATGATCAGAATCATCATCCCTTTTTCGTAGAAATACGTTGTCTGTTGATTAAGCCAGGTTATAGAAAAGATTCTTAAGATTCCAACTTCTGCACAAAACGGGATGGCTTGGATTGCCCCTTCTAATACAATGGACAGTATAAGAATGTGATGAAAAATTGAAACTGGGAATCTCTTCTGGGTTATGCAATGGTGGCGCAGTGGTTAGAATGCAGTATTGCAGGCTAACTCTGCCACTGCCAGCAGTTTGATTCTCTCCAGCTCAGCCTTCTATGTTTGGTAAAATGAGGGTCCAATGTCAAACTTGAAGCTGACTTGACCAAAGCCATATTGGAACTTCAGTGTTGCCATACTGGAGCTGACGGACAGGGAGGGGGGGGGATTAGAGATAGAGAGGTTTGTGTAGCCAAAACAAAATACTTCCTCTTGAGAACCAAGGACATTCTCACCAAGGACCGTGGAAGAAGGAGGGAGGTCTCCAGACGACCAGACAGCGTCTTGATTGGACCATGTGACTGATTGTTTTGGGCTTGGGAAAAACTTTCTCTTTTAACTAGATGAAAACTGGGGGAACCTTTATAGTCGGTTTTCACCAGATATATGCCAATATGATTTTTCCAATAAAGCTATCCTTTGAGGAATTTGCCTGCCTCGGAGTTTTGCTTTCTATGGATCTATTAATTAGAACCCTGACATATAACCGACTCTTGGCATCCAGATTGTTTGGGGCAATATGCTGACTCTATAAACCACTTAGTGTTGTGACCCAGCACGGCAAGTCCCCAGGAAATGACACACACACACTGTTTGCAAAAACAAAGAAGACTTTACCACTAATAAATGCTATTTCACCACTATTTCACCATAGTTCTTGTTGAAAATCACAGAACACTTTGGCCAGGATTCCAAATACAAAAATGCAAACAGGTCATTAAGTCCAGAATTATCCTCACTTACTGGAGTTGGCCAAGAGCCCGGACTGGAGTTATTCCAACTGAGATAACCAAAGTTCTGACAGCAGCCAGGAAAATAATTGCATTGTCTCCCGCAAGAGTTTCCGCTTTGATGCAACCTTAAATAGTCTTAGGGCGTGGCCCCTCTTCCTGCAGGTTTACATGTGAGGAGACCTCCTCCTACAGAGCCACTCTTGCCGGCTAGCTGCCCTGCGTGCCCTAGCATCAATCAGAGGCTCCTCCTCTTCACTGGAGTCACTCAACTCCTGCTGGGGAGGTGCAGAAGGCCCTGGTTGATTATCGTCCTCTGGCCCTGCGTCCTCCTCGGTCTCGGACTCAGGTGCCGGAGATACAGACTGATCTTGCCACCCCATGGTCGGTTCTTGGTCTTCCGGATCTATGAGCAGCTGCGCGGGACTCGGGCAAGCCACAACACTTAGACAGGGCTGTAAAGCACTGTGAAGTGGTATTTAAGTCTAAGTGTTATTGCTATTACAGAAGAGAGCTTTCTCTTGGAATGTTAAAAGTAGAAATGTTACTGTCTTTGCCGCCTGAAGTGCTTATACTTAAGAAAATGGATAACACATTAATGTATTTGAGTAGAGAGAAAGTTATTTATCACGTTTTGTTGTAAAACATACCAAAAATGTCAGCCGTGAAAATATCTTGTCATGGTCCTTTTATGGAAGGTGATAACAAAGGGGAGGTGCACTCTTATTGTAGTCACCGGGAGTCAAGATTAACTTGAATTATGGCCGAGCCATGGGAAACTCCCATGCTATAAAGACAAGTGCTCAATATTGTGCAGAGATCAGAGGCCCAAAAGTAGCGAAGTAGGAGAGAGATTGCTGTTTTGCAAGCCTCTATTAAGATTAGAAATGACATGCCATAAAATAAGGGATTGGCTGGAAGAAATAACTGAACAAAAGATGGAAATGAAGCCGGAACTATTTTTATTAGGTATTTTAGAGGCGAAAATGGGTAAAAAAATTTCAATATATCATATTACATATACTAACTGCAACCAGAATTGTTCTCGCTCAAAATTGGAAACAGCCTAATATTCCTTCAGAGGCGATGATTATAAGAAAGTTACTTGAGTGTGCAGAGATGGATAGGTTGACTATGGAGTTGAAAGAGAGAGAAGAATCGGAGTACTATCAAGTTTGGAGTAGATGGTATACCTGGCCGGAGAATAGGAATACAATTACTGTATAAGAATGATAGAATATTGATGATATGTAAATATTAGTATAATTTAAATGACTGTATAATATAGGATAGTGAATCATAGAAATAGAACTTATGTAAATACGAATGTTATGGATGATATTGACACCGATACGGAAATGCTGTAATGAGTGAAAATTTGTGTTTTGTTTTTTAATGTTGAAAATGTTTAATAAAAAACTATTTAAAAAAGAAGAAGAAAGAAATGACATGCCAGCTTGCTTGCTTACTGTTTTCCCTCCTGTATTCTCAAGTTGGATGCACAAGAGGGAGCTGTCATCCAGGTCATGGTTGTCCCAAAGGTGTTTTTTCAAGAGGCAGTTGGACTTTGTTTTCCCCCCCCCCTTGAAAACGTTTCACTTCTCATCCAAGAACTGAAGAATCTTCTTGGATGAGAAGGGAAATGTTTTGAAGGGGGAAAAAAACCAAATAAAGTCCAGTTGCCTTTTGAAAAAGCACCCTTATGTTTAATGGTTAAAACCCCAGGCTTAGAGACCAGGAGATTCTGAGTTCTAGTTCTGCCTTAGACACAAAAGCCAGCTGGGTGACTTCGGACAGGTCCCTTTGTCTCAGCCCAACTTACCTCACAGGGCTGTTGTTGTGGGGAAAGTAGAAAGAAGGAGCATGAGGTATGTCCACTGCCTTGAGTTGTTTACAAAAAAAAATAAATGCAGGTATAAATAAAACAAACGGGCAGGAAACCTTTAAGCACATCTGTTTCTCTGCCTGTCTAGCTGGATATCCCTTGCAGATGTGCATGTGGAGAATAATACCTTGTTCTTCCTTCCAGAAACAGCTGATGGTGATAGGCATAGACGTGTATCATGATCCCAGCAGGGGGAAGCGCTCAGTGGTTGGCTTTGTGGCAAGTATCAATCCGTAAGTGTCCTCTTTTTTTCTTTTTCTTTTTTTTAACTTTTTGGCATTCAGATCTATGGGTCTGCTCTAGGACTGGGGGCCTTGCTTAAGTTCACATAGAATAATGGCTGAATGGCTGTGGAGATTCTCAGTCATCCAGGTCATGGTTGTCCCAAAGGTGCTTTTTCAAGAGGCAACTGGACTTTCTGGGTTTTTTTTTTTTTTGAAGATGTTTTGCTTCTCATCCAAGAAGCTTCTTCAGCTCTGAAGGCTGATTTCCAAGTATTTGATATTTCTGGTCTTGAGGAAAAAATATGCTGCTTATGATTTATGCATTCGTTTTTTTTTATTTGAAAACAATATCCTTCCTGTCAAAAGTTAGGAAGCAGCTTGTTTTATTTCTGAGCTAAGCTTAATTCGCAGATTCACCTGCTCAGCCGCCTTCTCCACCCTTCTCCCTAGTGTTCCACCATCTGCTCATCAGCTGACTTCAGAAAGAGAGTCCTCAGTCTTCTCTCTCTCATCTTGGATATGGAACCAGTTACAGCAGGTCTTAATCCTGATCATTTCCCAGGAGCCACTGACTGCACGGGGTTGGGGAGAATGTTCTTTTCTTCTTCCTTTTCTTTTGCTATGGAGGAGATTTAATAAGAGGCCGGGTGGAAAATGCAAAGGATCTACAAGTACTAAAAGACAAAGAGCACAGTGAAAATTTGGGACTAACATTAAATTAGAAGACCACCAATTTAAAGAAGACCAATAATGACAGATAGAGCAACCAGCCTTAGAACTGACAATGAAGATACTGAAATGGTGGATAATTTCTGCCTTTAAGGATCTACCATCAATATTACAGGGACAAGCAATCAGTTAAGGCAGTCTTGAAAAAGATATTCAGATGCCATGATGTCTCTATATCTGCAAAGACCAGAGTCATGCAAGCCATGATATTTCCTGTGACACTCCATGGAAATGAAAATTGGATTTTAAAGAAGCAGGATAGCAGCAGTTCTGATGCTTTTGAACTGTGATGTTGGGGGAAACTCCTGAGAATATCATGGACAGCAAAGAAAACAAACCGATGAACCATCGAACAAATCAATGGAGTCAACAGATTTCTCACTTGAGGCACAAATGTCCAAGCTCAAATTATCCTACAGTGGACACATTATGTGAAGATCCAGCTCTCTGGAAAAGGCCCGGATGCTGGGAAAGGTGGAAGGAAAAACAAGAAGAGTACAACCAGCAGCAAGGTGGATGGACTGTTACTCTGGTGATGAGGGCACCGTTGGGAAACCTGCAAGACAGATGCTCATGGAAAAGATCTATATAGAATAAGAATTGAATTGAATTGAATTGAATTGAATTGAATTGAATTGAATTGAATTGAATTCTTTATTGGCCAAGTGTGATTGGACACACAAGGAATTTGTCTTCGGTGCATAAGCTCTCAGTGTACATAAAAAATACATTCATCAAGAATCATAAGATACAACACTTAGTGATAGTGATAGGATACTAAATAAGCAATCAAAATCATACTAGGAAACTAAATAAAACAATATAAATTGTAAAGAAGTTGTTTAGAAGAGTGATGGCATGGGGGCAAGGACACTGTCCTTGTATCTAGTTGTTCTGGTGTGCAGAGCTCTATAGTGTCGTTTTGAGAGTAAAAGTTGAAACAATTTATGTCCAGGATGTGAGGGGTCTGTAGATATTTTGTTAAGGTATTGAGATTTTAAGAGCTGACCAGTTGTAAAGCTGATGCAACTGTAAAGCTGATGCAACTGTAAGGCTGATGCAATGAAGATGAATCAGCATTGGTATTGCCTGTTGTAGACTATGAAGGGGTGCACAAAGGTCTTTACCACTTTAAGAGATGTTTATATAAAGCAGCCAGGAGAGGGCGTATTCTCTCTCCGTGTATTCTCATTCTCTCCTTGTGTCTGTTATCTATTGCTGTGTTCTCCGTGTAGAGTTAAGAAGATTAATTGCTTGTCAGGTATTTGCCTACCACGTATATGTCTGTATATATCTTGTATATAAACCACAGTTAATGTCTGAGGCTCTGTGTGCTGTGTTTTGCTCCTGGGTTGTCTCCTAATATTAGTTCACGCTGCAAATGCTCTGGCATATTTTCACAGCCCTCTTTTTGACTCGTGCAGTATACAGGTCCTCAATGGAAGGCAGGTATATATGGACTTGATGAGACATAATCAATTAGCAGAAAGGGATTGAGGATCATATTGGACGAAGGGAGTAAGGGAGACTTTTGCCTAATTTTAAAATGAGCGGCAGAAATATTCAAACTTTTTTCTTGCTTTTCCATTGTTTTCATTGGGTTTACACCCAAATAGAATTGCTTGGATTCCTTTCGCAGCGTGTTTTTTTTTTTAAACTTCTGTATCCCTCCAGATTGACGCAAATTATTATTTAAGTGTTATGGTGTTAAAAAGATTCCAAGGCTATGATGGCTCTGAAAAGTTAAGAGTTTCCAAAAATAAAAATTTGGCCTAATGGTGAATTATGAGGCTTTATGCTTTGAATTAACATGATTAATACCATATCCTTTTCTGCCACCAGAATTGTGACACGATGGTATTCCAGGGTTGTATTCCAGACGCCTCATCAAGAAATAATAGACAGCCTAAAGGTCTGTTTAGTAGCTGCTTTGCAGAAATTCCACGAGGTGAGAAATGAACTATTATTTTCTAGATTTCTGGAATTTATAGAGAAGCATGTCCAGATTAACAGTTTTGCATATTTTTTGTTTCATTGTGCTGTCTTTACAAGTAGTCCTCAACTTATGACCACAATTGAGCCCAGCATTTCTGTTAAGTGAGACATTTGTTATGCGAGTTTTGCCCCTATTTTACAACTTGTGACAGTTGTTAAGAGAATCATTGCCGTTGATAAATTAGTAATTTGGTTGTTAAGCGAATCTGGCTTCCCCATTGACTTTGCTTGTCAGAAAGTCGCGAAAGGGGATCACATGACCCCGGGATATAGCAAAGGTCATAAATAAGGCTTAAACCATATAAAGAACAGTTGCTGGAATTGGATATATCTAGTTTAATGAAAAGAAGGACTAGGGGTGACATGATAGCAGTCTTCCAATATCTCAGGGGCTGCCACAAAGAAGAGGGAGTCAAGCCATTCTCCAAAGCACCTGAAGCAACGGGTGGAAACTAATCAAGGAGAGAAGCAACCTAGAACTAAGAAATTTCTAAGCAGAACTACTTGCTTCCAGAAGTTGTGGGTGCTCCAACACTGGAAGTTGATAAGAAGAGATTGGACAACCATTTGTTCGAAATGGGATAGGGTTTCTTGCCTAAGCAGGGGGTTAGACTTGAAGACCTCCAAAGTCCCTTCTGTTGTGGTCCGCCAGCGGCCTGCAGAGCTGGCAGCAGAATCGGACAGCGAGGAGGCTGGGGAGGAATCTGGGCCGGGCCAGGCCTGGTGTCTGGAGAAGATGCGGTGCCAGAGGCAGGGATCCAGCCAGGGCCATTGGAGAGGTCTGTCCCGCCTTCAGAACCTCCAGAGACTGACTTGAGCGAGGCAGAGAAAGAGGAGGAGCCTGTTCTCAATGCGCGTAGGCGCAGAGCTGCCAGAAGGCAAGAACAGTTACAGAGGAGAAGGACTACTCGGGAATAAGGCTTGGGGATAATTGGCCCCTCCCATAGGCTATATAAGTGTAGAATAGGACAGGGTTCGGTGCAGGAAGCAACTCAGTTCATCTCTTGTTCTCGTCATTGCAACTCAGATTCATTCTTTGTTCCTGTTTGAACTTGCCAAGTTTTTCCTGCAAATTGGTCTTTGGCAGTTTGCCAAAGCAGAGCAAGGTTCGTGTGTCTTATCTGCCTGTCCTTGAAAGACTTTAGTCAGACTGTACTTTGTTTGGACTTATGACGACTGCTAATGAAAAATAATTAGCAGCCGTTACAACTAAAAGACTTGCTTTAATTTGTTTGGACTTATGATGACTGCTAATGCAGATAATTAACAGCCGTTACAAATAAAAGAGAGGTTTGTGAGACTCCGTTTGTGCCCTGTTATTTACTTTAGGAGGCCTAGGTCAGAACACCTTCCAACTCTGTTGTTCTGTTCTATTCCTATTCCTGTTCCGTTCCGTTCCTTTCCTTTCCTTTCCTTTCCTTTCCATTCCATTCCATTCCATTCCATTCCATTCCATTCCATTCCATTCTATTCTATTCTATTCTTTCCTATCCCATATTCTATTCTATTCTATTCTATTCTATTCTATTCTATTCTATTCTATTCTATTCTATTCTATTCTATTCTTTTCTATTCTATTTTTCATTTTTTCCTTGCCCATATTCTATTCTATTCTATTCTATTCTATTCTATTCAATTCTATTCTACTCTACTCTACTCTACTCTACTCTACTCTCCTCTACTCGACTCTACTCTCCTCTAGTCTACTATTCTATTCTATTCTATTCTATTCTTCCATTCTGTTCTGTTCTATTCATATGAACCATGGAGATGGTGCAAAGGTCGTAACTATGAAAAATGGTCATAAGTCACATTTTTCAGTGCCATTGTAACTTTAAGCAGTCACTAAATGCACTGTTGTAAGTTGAGGACTGCCTGTAGATGCAAACAGGAGTGCTTTGTAACGGAAGATCCACCAGTTTCTTCTCAGTGACTCAGGGCAGGGACTGTTCTTCCTATCCATGAAGACTCAATCCTTTTAGAGGAAAGGCTAGGATGGGAACTGGAAAGAGAGACACCGATTTCTTTTTTAAAGCTGGTCCTTTTCCCTCCTGGTACAGTAGATCACATCCCAAGCTTTGCTTATATCTGAGCAGCTCTTCCTAAGCACAGGTGTGTCCTTGGCTTGTCCTTGGCTTACAACCATTTATTTAGTGACCATTCAAAGTTACGATGGCATTGAAAAAAGTGCCTTGTGATCATTTTTCACACGTCCTGTCAACTTGCAAAGATTTCAAGTTGCCATGAAAAGAGGGGGGGGGACTGGAGGAGGGCTGACTGCCCTAACTGAAACTGCATTCCACAAATGTTTCTTTTACTGATTGTGTCCTAGGCTACTGGAGTCAGAAGGAGGGGTGTGGGGTTCACAGCCCGCCAACGTGATTAATTGGGGAATGTGATTTATGACATGTCCAATGAGAAAGGGGGAAACAGGGTCATGAGGGCGGTCAGCCTGCGTGAACTCAGTTCTGGCTGCAACGGAGTATTGCCGAGAGGTCGCTTTTAATACATCTTTGTATTTCTTTTGGACTTTGGCTCCTGGCTCCTGAATTAATTAGGGCATCTTTCGGAAACTTCACACATCCATTGCAGCATCCCCACGGTCAAAACTAGGGGGCTTGGCAACTGGTTCATATTTATGACAGTTGCTGTGTTCTTGGATCATGTGATCCCCTTTTGCCACCTTCTGACTAGTCAATGGAGAAGCCAGATTCACTTCACAACTGTGTAAGTAACTTTGAACTATGGTGCTGGAGAAGACTCCTGCGAGTCCCTTGGACTGCAAGGCGATCAAACCGGTCAGTCCTAGAGGAGATCAACCCTGACTGCTCTTTGGAGGACCAGATCCTGAAGATGAAACTCAAATACTTTGGCCACCAAATGAGAAGGAAGGTCTCACTGGAGAAGAGCCTAATGCTGGGAACGATTGAGGGCAAAAGAAGAAGGGGATGGCAGAGAATGAGATGGCTGGATGGAGTCACTGAAGCAGTCGGCGTGAGCTTAAATGGACTCCAGAGGATGGTAGAGGACAGGAAGGCCTGGAGGAACGTTGTCCATGGGGTCGCGATCAGTGGTGGTATTCAGCCGGTTCTGTCCGGATCGTGCGAACCGGTAGCGGCGACTGGGAGGCTCCGCCCACCCATCCCAAAGTAATGCACTAGCACTGCACATGCGCAGAAGGCCATGCGCAGACGTGGCCGTGCGCATGCGCAGACACGCACGCTCACATTTGCGAACCGGTAGCGAAGGTAACTGAATCCAACCTCTGGTCGCGATGGGTCGGACACGACTTCGCGACTAACAACAACAAAGTAACTTAACAACTGCACTGATTCACTTACCAACTGTGGCAAGAAAGGTTGTAAATGGGGGCAAAACTCACATAACAACTGTCTCATTTACCAACCAAAATGTTGGACTCAATTGTGGCCGTAAGTTGAGGACTCCCTATAGTTTAGATTTTTTCTTTCTTGCTACTGATCAGGCAGAAGAAAAGAGGGAACCAGTTCCTCTTTGAGCAAGAAATCGTTTTTAATTTCCTGGATCAAATCTAGGTACGATTTAGCTGTTAGCTCTTTCTGATTGCTGAATGTTTGTTCTCTCGAAGGTCAACCATCATCTCCCAGAGAAGATAGTGATTTATAGAGATGGAGTTTCAGATGGCCAGCTGAAAATAGTAGAAAGCTACGAAATCCCACAGCTGGAGAAATGCTTTGAAGCTTTTAATAATTACCACCCTAAAATGGTGGTGTTTGTGGTTCAGAAACAAATCAGCACCAACATCTATTCATCAGTTGTTCAACAACTTTCATCTCCTCCTCCAGGGACGGTGTTAGACCATACAGCCACCTCTCGAGACTGGTGAGTGAAAAAGCTTTCACCCAGCACTCCCTCCCCCCCCCCGATCTCCCAGTGCCTTCTGGAAACCGCTGCTGGGAAGTGGGGAGTTTAAACCCAAAGGTGCTTTTGAGCTGAAGAAGCTTCTTGGATGAGAAGCGAAACATCTTCAAAGAAAAAAACCAGAAAGTCCAGTTGCCTGTAGAAAAAAGAAACCAAAAAACAACAACACCACCTTTGGGACAATCATGACCTGGATGACTGAGAATCTCCATAGACATGGGAAGATTAAAGTCTTTGTGTTTTCTCCATGATAAAAAATCCACCCACTCACCCCCTATAGACACAGCTTTGCAGTTAATGCAAACACTGGAGGTTTTTAAGAGGAGATTGGACAAGCATTTGGCTGAAATGCTATAGCAGGGGTGTCAAACTGAAGGTCCGGGGGCCAGATCTGGCCCGCGGGGTGCTTAGATCCGACCCGCGGGGTGCTTAGATCTGGCTCGCGGGGTCGCCCTGGAAACAGTGAAGGACCGGCCCGATGTGCCTCTGCCAGCGAAAACGGAGCTCACAAGGGCTGTGGACGGCCTTCCCAAGTTCTGATTTCGCTGGCAGAGGGTTGCAGGAGGCCATCACAGGTGAAAAACGGAGCTCGGGAGCCCGTTTTCGTTGGCAGAGCGCTTGGGCCACCACAGGCACCTCCAACATGAGTGATGTCGAGCTGGCCATGCCCACCCTGACCACGCACCCCTCCCCGAGGTCAAATACAACCCTGATGTGGCCCTCAATGAAATTGAGTTTGACACCCCTGTGCTATATAGAGTTTCCTGCTTGAGCAGGGGGTTGGACTAGAAGACCTCCAAGGTCCCTTCCAACTCTGTTATTCTGTTAAATGTGTCTTTAGGCATTTCCCCCTCAACTTAAAATAGCTTATTTCCAGGTGATCAAAATCAACCATGGCTACAGTCCTTTTGTCAGCTTTGTTTTATTTATAGTCTTTTCTATACTGTACGCTAAACACCCCCCCCCCACATGGGATGTCTCCATAACTGAGACAGTCATCTATCAATGTGATAGGGCAGGCTGCCTGCAAAATGGCCAGAACCTGTTGGGCTGCTGTTGCTCCCTAAACCCAATTCCTTTAAGACCTCTCCCTAGTCAACACAAGGACTAGTGGCAATAAAAGCTGAACAGAGAGGCAGCGGGGGGGGGGGGGAGGG
>QLTV01003669.1:2012337-2022939 GCA_003457575.1 Thermophis baileyi
CTGGGAGGGGCAGGACAGGGTGGGCGGGGTGGGTGGGGCCAGCCAGGGGTGGGATTTGGGAGGTCTCCGAACCGGCCATAAACGTTAGCTACGGGTTCTCCCGAACCCGGGCGAATCTGTAGCAGCCCACCCCTGCATTTAGTGACCTTTTGAAGTTACAACAGCATTGGGAAAAAGTGACTTATGCCATTTTATACACTTGTTGGAAGAAATATCCATCTGGTTCAGTTCCACGCGGGGAGAAAGACACTGGAAACATGGAGGCTGATTGGAAAGATGGTTTAAGGATGAAGCAGAACCACCAAGCACATGGTTCTGGTGCAGCTGACCACATGGAGTTGAGAGTGAAGGATTTTTATACCTTCTCTTGGGCTTTGCACTTGAGCTTCCTGTTCCTGTGCCTGAAAATGTATTCTATTGGCTGTTGTCAGATTCCCATGGGGCCATGTACAAATCCTAGGAGTTTGTCTGAGCTAAGTTTGGCTGAAGTTTGGCTGATGCAATGAAGGGGCTTGTTGGGCAATTCCTACTGTGGCGAGGGCTAATCCTACCTCTTTGTTCAGACATTGCTGCAGGGAATTTGCTTATGAATAGAGCTAGCTATTTCTTTAGCTCTTAAGTGCTGACATCTGCTGAGGGCTATTAAGAAAGGTGGGGGCTATTAAGAGTGAGTCTGCTTCCTGCCTCTAAAAAACATGTTTCTCCATTTCTCATCCAGGGAAATATATTCTGCCTTTTTAATATTTCTCAAAATATTTCATTCTTCTAGGAGAGGGGTGAGTGCTAACTTTCTACACACTTAAGTCCATTGCAGAATCCCCGTGGTCATGTGATCTAAATTTGGACACTTGGAACCGGCTGAACAATGATCTTGCTTAACAACAGAAATTTTGGACTCAGTTATGGTCGTAAGTTGAGTATAGAACCCCTTCACCTTTTCAGAGAGAAGCGGATTAATTTTGCACAAAGGTTTTGTGTATATTGGAGTGCCTAAATTGTGGTTTTAGCGTTAGATATGTGAGTCAGCCCATCACTATTTATTCAATCAACCCAAAGAAAGTGAAACAGCAAAAAGAGAAGCGGAAAAAAGAGAAAAAAACCAATGCATCGATTCTATGGGAAAGGTCTTCTCATGTAGTCAGTTGTATTTAGCAAAATCTGTGGTGTTTTGGGGGGGATTATGGTTTGCGTCAGGGATGGGTTCCAACTTACCTCGCTGCCGGTTTGCTCCCTCCCGCGCCGCATGGGCGCGCCTCGTGGGTGTGCGTGTGCTTTGCGCGCATGCGCATGCGCAGTAACAAAAAATCCGGGGGGAAAAAAACAAAGCTGAAAAAAAGATGGCGACTGCATGCACAGTGCCGGAAGTCGGCTTCTGCACATGCTCAGAAGGAAAAAAAATTCAAAAAAATAAAAAAAATAAAAAAAATTCAAAAAAAATATGGCGGCCCCCATGGACCGGCACCGACCGATCCGGTTTGGTGACATCATCGTGACGTCACCAGCGGGCCGCCACCGGTTCGGGAGAACCGGTCCGAACCGGGAGGAACCCACCCCTGGTTTGTGTGAACCCAACCCTTATGGCTTCATATTGTTCAATAAATCCATGATTAACTACAATTGTTTAGCTGAGCAATTGATTCTCTCGAAAGAATACTAAAGCGGTTGAGAACTTATTACGTCCTGATCAGGTCTAGTGCTAAAGACTCTGGTTTGGCTTTTACCTGTGTTAATAGATACCTTATACCTCTTTCATAAGATGCGGAATAATGTTTAAAGCATCGCTGCTCTTCGTCCCTTGCCTATGCATTCCACTGAGGTGTGTGCTCCTTTGCCACATAACACCCAAGAGTGGGAATTGGCCTAGAAATGAAATGCTGGCAAGGCTACAAGCTCTTTTTATAGCTTGCCCTTGATTTCTTGCTGCCGTCCTGCCTTTTCCCTTTGGCGTTAATATTTCCACAGGCACGTTCCTTCTCCTGCCTTCTGAATTGCCACCTGAAAAATGTACGCTAAGTCCTCGACTTACAACACTTCATTCAGCGACCGTTCAAAGTTACAACCACACCAGGGGTGAAATTCAGCCAGCTCTATCCGGCTCGTGCGATACGGTAGGGCCGACGCGCGCGGATGTCATGACGTCCATTTTTTGCGATGATTTTCAGCATCTGCGCATGCGCAGAATGTTTTGCGCATGTGCAGATGACACATTTGCAAGCCAGTAGGGAAGGTAAGTGAATTTCACCCCTGAACCGCACCGAAAAAAGTGACTTAGATCCGTCTATGGAGATTCTCCGTCATGGTTGTCGCAAAGGTCCTTTTTCAAGAGGCAACTGGACTTTCTGTGTTTTTCTTTAGAGACGTTTCGCTTCTCCTCCAAGAAGCTTCTTCAGCTCTGACTGGATAGTGGGGAATGGAAGGATTTATATTGCAGAATGCAAATGACCAGCTGTCTGCAAGGAGTATAAATCCTTCCATTCCCCACCATCCAGTCAGAGCTAAAGGAGCTTCTTGGATGAGAAGCGAAACGTCTCCAAAGAAAACCCAGAAAGTCCAGTTGCCTCTTGAAAAAGCACCTTTGGGACAGTAGTGGGTTTCTCTTACCTGTGCTACCGGTTTGGGAACGGGCATGTGCGTGCGCTTTGCGCACGCACAACGCTTTGCGCATGCGCAGAGCATTTTTGATGATGTCCGGGCGAGTGGGTGGAGCCTCCCACCGCCGCCGCTACCGGTTCGCCCGAACCGGTGCGAACCGGTAGCAACCCACCACTGCTTTGGGATGACTTAGGGCCGTTTTCCACACTTAGAACCTTTGTAGCTTCCCCATGCTCATGTGACCAGAATTCAGATGCTTGGCACCTGACTCATAACTTATGACGGTTGCTGTGTCCCAAGGCCACATGATCCCCTTTTGCGACCTTTTTGACAAGCAAAATCCATGGGGAAGCCAGATTCACTTAACAACCATGTTGCTAACTTACCAACTGCAGTGATTCACTTAACAACTGTGGCAAGAAAGGTGATAAAATGGACCAAAACTCACTTAACAACCGTCTCGTTTAGCAACAGAAATTTTGGGCTCAATTGTAGTTGTAGTCAAGGACTCTCTATGATGAATGTAACAGGAAATTTCACGATAAATGTAAGGTGCCGTTCCTACCCGTACATTGAACGGACTGAAATATGTGCTCTGTGAAGAAAACAGACAATGCGTAAGATTTTTACCTACGTTAACAAAAAAGACAAGTGAAGTGGTAGTTAGGACAGTCAAATGTATATTCAGAGTAGATAAAAATCGATTTAAATTTTTTTTTTAAAAAAAAATCAGATTTTTTAAAATTTAAATCGGATTTTTTTTTATTTTTATCAAATTTATTTTAATAAAATGCTTTTGGAGTAAAAATCTATCTAAAGATAGTTTTCTATTTAAGATACATTAATAATTTAGTTTATTCAGCATGAAATGGAGCTTAGTTATGTAACATGAGGCTTTATATTCTGCAATATTTACATTTTTGGTGAACTTAGCCGCCCAGAGTCCTTTGGGAGTTGGGCGGCATACAAATATTATATATATATATATATGTGTGTGTGTGTATATATATATATATCATTCAATGAATCCAAGCTCTGCAAGCTGAGATAACATGCACTGCATCGATGCATGCACACAATTTCACAGCAGAGATGACAGTTGCTCTTTAAAAATTATGATTTAAATCGATGTGATTTAAATCAAATCCACCCTCAATGTATTTATTAATCTAATTTGTATTGCCGCCCATCTCACCTTAAGTGATGTTGGATGGCACACAACAATTCGGAGAAAAACCACAGCTACAAAACCAACAGTCGTAAAAACATATAAAAGTCTACATTGATTTATTATCATTAAGAATCTAAATATTCTTTTGGGCTGCATTATTCCTGAACTTTCCCTTGAAATAATAAAAAGTTGCCATGCAATATTATATGTATTATTTTACATTGCTATTATTTTATAATAGGTGTATGTAACCATTTGGGGAGGGGCTGGAATTATACTTTGCTGTTGAACGGGGTGTTAATCCTCCCCCTCAAAGTGCTACAGTCCCTAAACTAAGTTTGATTTAGTTTAATTTAAATTAAATTACAATTAAGCCTGTTCCCTAAATTCACAGTCATTCAGTGGAAAATGGTTGAATGAGGCTCCTGTTTTACACAAAGGTCTTGGTTCCTTTCTAAATGCGTCACTAACAATTGCAGCCATTATGTCCTTTTATTTTTTTAAATACGTTTGCCTGGAGTAAGCTTAAGAAAATAGTAATTTAAATTCATCTGCCATTCCACTCAGAGCTATGTTTGTGCAAACGCTTGTGTTAACTTCTCTCCACCCTGTAAAACAACTGTGTTTTAAAGAATTCCTGATAGTTTCTGAAAGCCCAAAATGGGCCTAAGCTCTTAAGATGACGGGAATGCCGGATCCCTTTTTAATAAGATTACTGCAATGCGCTCTACGTGAGGCTGCTCCTGAAGAGCATTTGGAAGCTTCAACGGGTGCAGAACAGGGGTGGGTTCTAACTTACCTCGCTGCCGGTTCGCTTCCTCCCGCGCCGCGTGGCTGCGCACGCATTGCGCGTTGCGTTGCCATGCGGGCGCGCACGCATGCGCAGTGCCAAAAATTCGCAAAAAATTCCCCCCCAAAAAGCCGAAAACAAGTTGGCGGCGCATGCGCAGTGCCGGGACATAGCAAAAAATCCCCCCCCCCAAAAAAATTCAAAAAAAAAAAAAAAGATGGCTTCGTCCATGGACCAGCACTGACAGAACCAGCTCCGTGACGACACCAGCGGTTTGCTACTGGTTCTATAGAACCGGTGCGAACCGGGAGGAACCCACCTCTGGTGCAGAAAGAATGCAGAAAGTCATAAATGGTGCCGGATATAGGGCACATGTAACCCCACTAACTGTGTGAGCTGCACTGGCTACCGGTATGTTTCTGGCTGCAATTCTTGGTGCTGGTTGTCACCAAGTTCTGTGGCTTGGGACCAGATTATCTGAGGGACTCTCAAGTCCAAGTAAATATCTTTATTACGGTCTTAGACCGTAATATTATTTACAATCAAAGAATACAGTAAAAGGATATTTATAACAGCTATTAAGGAAGGGAAATAATAATAATGGACAATAAAATAGCGTATGTAATTAAAAATTTTTGCGCAGTTGTGCAACTTGGTAAAAATACTTGACCCCCTGGTATGTGGCGCAGTGGTTAGAGTGCAGTATTGCAGGCTCCTTCTGCTGACTGTCGGCTGCCTGCAATTTGGCAGATCGAATCTCACTAGACTCAAGGTTGACTCAGCCTTCCATCCTTCCGAGGTGGGTAAAATGAGGACCCAGATTGTTGGGGGCCACAGGCTGACTCTGTAAACCGCTTAGAGAGGGTTGTAAAAGCACTGTGAAACGGTATATAAGTCTAAGTGCCATGGCTATTGCTATGTGAGCATATGGTTAACAGCCCTTAAAAAATAATCAACATAAAATTTATCTGTGTGGCCCTTGTATTTGGAAGTGATTGGGGCAATCGGAACACATTTTGGGCCATCACGGGGCATTGAATGGGGACATGGGTGAGGGTTTTTTTCCTTCCTGGATCCACAAGGAGAAAGTCTCTGTGAATAAAGGGTCCCATGAAATCCTCCAGGGGTGGGCTGCTGGGGGTTCGCAGGGGTTCGGGAGAACCTCTAGCTAAGAATTCTGTGCAGTTCGGAGAACTCCCAAATCCCACTCCTGGCTGGCCCCGCCCACGCCACCCCTCCCAGGAGTCCCCACACAGCCCGTTTTGGATGCAGGTAAGTGCAGGGTGCGCGCGGAGGCTCGGGGAGGGCGAAAAATGGGCCTACCAGAAGTTCGGGAGAGGGCCTCCGGAGCCTGGGGAGGCCGTTTTCGCCCTCCCAGAGGATCGAGGAAAGCCTCCAGAGCCCGGGAAGGGCAAAAACGCACGCTCCCCCCCGCTGTGGTGCAGGACGCCGACTAGGCCACCCCCACCATGGCCACGCCCACCCAGCAACTGGGCAGAGAACCCCTTGCTAAAATTTTTGAAGCCCACCACTGAAATCCCTCCAGAATTGTTGATGGGAAGGCATCAAATCGGACCCTAGAAAAGGCCCATCTATATTTGCTTAATGTTAAGTTCTGTAAGTACCCCGCGACAGAGGACTTGTGACTATCTGATAATTGGCGATAGAATTGAGGGACTGGCGGTAACTGGTGGTAACGGAAGGACCATCTTTTTCCAAGAGTCTCTGCCTGTCTGCAGAGCCCATTGTCCTGTTGGAAGAAATATCCTTCTCGGTTCAGTTCCAAGTGGGGAAGAAAGACACTGGAAACATGGTGGCTGTTTGGAAAGATGGTTTTAATGGTGGAAAGGATCACATGCCTTGAAGATCAGTGGTGAAATCCAATTTTTTTTACTACCAGTTCTGTGGGCGTGGCTTGGGCGTGGTGTGGCTTGGTGGGCGTGGCAGGGGAAGGATACTGCAAAATCTCCATTCCCACCCCACTCCAGGGGGAAGGATACTGCAAAATCTCCATTCCCACCCCACGGGACAGTGAGAGAGAAGCAATGGGTCTGTAACAGTGGTGAAATCCAATTTTTTTCACTACCGGTTCTGTGGGCGTGGCTTGGTGGGCGTGGGTGTGGCTTGGTGGGCGTGGCTTGGTACGCGTGGCTTGGTGGGCGTGGCAGGAGAAGGATACTGCAAAATCTCCATTCCCACCCCAGTCCAGGGGGAAGGATACTGCAAAATCCCCATTCCCACCCCACTCCAGGGGAAAGGATACTGCAAAATCCCCATTCCCACCCCAGTCTGGGGCCAGCCAGACGTGGTATTTGCCGGTTCTCCGAACTACTCCAAATTTCCGCTACCGGTTCTCCAGAACCTGTCAGAACCTGCTGGATTTCACCCCTGTCGAAGATGTTGGATGAAGGAAAAAAGGGCCGAGATGCTGAGAGTGCCTGAGTTTTATATACCCTCTCTGGGCTTTTGAATTTGAGCTTGTATTCTGATTGGTTGTCAGACTCCCATGGGGCCATGCAGGGGCAACTCTGTAGGCTGTCCGGAGTTCCAAGCTTGGTTGAGCCTGCTGGGTGATGTAATCTTCCCAGGTGCCATGTAGTGAGTTATGTTGCTGGAGGGCTAGAGGGCTAATCCTACCTTTGTTGGATCTTGGGTGAGAGCATTTGCCTATGAATAGACCTAGCTATCTCTTTGTCTCTTAAGTGAGGACATCTGCTGTGGGCTATTGAGGAGGGTGGGGGCTGTCTCATCCAGGGAAATATAATAATCTGCCTTTTTCATATTTCCCAGAATATTTCATTTTTCTAGGAGAGGGGTGGCTGCTAACTTCCTACAGTCCAAAGAGTGTTGGCTTCCAGAAACCAGAAGATGGACCTTCTCTGCTGTAGGTCCTGCTTTGCACAATATCCTCCCCTGGGCCATTATAATGGCCTCAATCCTGCTCTCCTTTTGTAAATCTTTAAAAATTTGGCTCTGTACCCGAGGCGCCCCCCCCCCCCCGAGCTCCTCTGAATATGCTAAGGGCCCCGTTTCTTGACTTTACCGTTAATTGGATTTCTGTTGCTGTATATGTTTATTTTGGATGTTTATTGTTTTAAATGTTTTTTTTTTAAAATTGTTTTTATAGTTTTGGAATTACAAGCCACCCTGAGTGATTGGTTCAGATGGACGGCTATAGAAAATGAATGAATGTGAATGAATGAATGGATGAATGAATGAAATGAAATGATGAAATGAAATGAATGAGCGAGCAGTAAATGTCATGCAAATACGGGAGCAGCTAGTTTAATTTGTTTGGAATGGGTTGGATTTATTAGACAGGTATATTAGGACTGGGAATTGCAAATTCCATCTCAATTGCAATTTATTCCATCTCTGGGAATTTCTATGGGAATTGCAAAGAATTTTTTATTTTTTTTTATTTTTTAGTTTCCAGCCTTTCCCATTAATTGCTTCCTTCTGGGCTGTGATCCAGACCTGCTCTGGGTCATACTCAAGAAATGATTAAAGTTTGCAACCTGTCAGCAGAAATCTCTCTTTGATTCTGGCCATTCTGCCAAATGGGGTCTAGAAATGCAGAACCTTTCTAGGTCCCAGCAGTGGGATTGGCAAAGAGAACTCATTTGCCAACAGACGTACCGTGTTTCCTATTTACTTAGGAGCAAAACCCAGTTTCAGCACTATTCGGCTGACCTTCTGTTTACCTGAATTGATCCGCCACTTAGGACAGACCATTGGCTTCATTAGCCAAGCAGCTCTTCTCAACCTTGGCAACTGCAGGATGTGTGGACTTCAAGTCCCAGAATTCCTAGTGCTGGCTGGGGAATTCTGGGAGTTGAAGTCCACACATCTGAGAGTTGCCAAGGCTGAGAAACTCTGGGCGAGAGCCTATTTCGAAAAACGAAGCAGTCTTGGGCCTTTTTAATACTTGGATAGGAAACGATTTGAAAATCCGTGGGTTTAGACTAGAGTGGTATTTTGTTAAAAAAAAAAAATCCAGCCTAAAGACAGTTTGAGGGAACAATAATTCATCTTGACTATAGAAGAGATTTTCCTTTCTGAGTTTTAAAGTATTTTCTATGGAATGTACAGGTATATAGTAGATTATGTCTAGCTGGCTCCCAAGGGACAGCATGAATGATTATCTAGATCAGCGGTTCTCAACCTGTGGGTCGCGACCCCTTTGGGGGTCGAACGACCCTTTCACAGGGGTCGCCGCGCGCGTTAGCCCGCCATCTTGGTGCCACCGTCACTGCAGGGGTGAAATGCTCCCGGTTCGGCCGTGCCTGCGGGTCGCCGGATAGCCAGTAGCGACAGAAGCGGGAGACTTCGCCCACCCGCCCGGACGCCGCCATGCGCAGAGGGTAAAAGAACCCAAATGGCGGCATCCGGGCAAAGTCTCCCGCTTCCGACGCTATCAGCTGTCCGGTGACCCGCAGATACGCCCGAACTGGGAGCATTTCACCCCTGGTACCACGCCCCCTTTGTCACCTCAGCCCGCGCGGGGAGTATCTCTCTCTCTCTCTATCTATCTATCTATCTATCTATCTATCTATCTATCTATCTATCTATCTATCTACGTGCCTGCCTGCCTGCCTGCCTACCTACCTACCTACCTACCTACCTACCTACCTACCTACCTACCTACCTATCTATCTATCTATCTATCTATCTATCTATCTATCTATCTATCTATCTATCTATCTATCTATCTATCTATCTATCTACGTACCTGCCTGCCTGCCTGCCTGCCTACCTACCTACCTACCTACCTACCTACCTACCTACCTACCTATCTATCTATCTATCTATCTATCTATCTATCTATCTATCTATCTATCTATCTATCTACAAACACACACACTACCTGTATGTCGTTCAGCCTTCTGTAGCTTTGGAAGCTGCCGGTAAGAATGACAAGGGACCAACACAGTTGGTCAATGCATCTCAAACAGTTGGATTAGTTTGGAGCTTGGTTATCTTTAAGGTTAAAGCCCATGTTGATTTAAGGAATTGGTCTCACGGCGATCAACATGGATTGCTTAATCAATAGAGGACAAGGACTGCTTACCCCAGGGAAAAAAACTACCAAGAGAGGTCAACAAGCCCTGTGTGCTTGGAATATTACCTTGGAAAATTGAGAAACACGAATCCAGAACCACGTATGTAGACACAGGTTCTTCTTTTAACTTCCATGCCCTTCATATACCAGGAGATCCCCTTCCTGATGAGTAAATCTTCTTTAAGGTGCTCTTTTCAAGTGACATCTTATTTTCAGTTCCTGCCACCGAGTTTCTTTGTTCGTGGTCTGGGTATGTTCTCTTTTTTAATGTTTGCATTATGAATTGTAAGCAGTGGTTAGACTTCAAGTTTATGAAATTTAAAATGTAAATTAGACGTTGTGGCAGTTCAGTCGAATAGAAAAAAACCTCATTGCCCCTGGCAAGTCTGAGATTGGTTCTTTTCAGGTAGACATTGCTGCTGTAGATTTATTTCTTAGCTGCTTAGCAGAATTTGGAGAGATTCTTAATTCCCTGTCACTTTTGTGTTTTGAGAGGCTTTCTGGAATGTTAGGACTCTGTCCAAACGGTTGGGTTGGTTAATATAAACAAGCCACAAATCACTGTTTAATGTATATATGTAATATGGCTTTAAATGCATTGGTGCATTCTGACTGGCAGTAACGGCCATAAGAGGGAGCTAGAGAACATGGTTAGTGCTCTCTCTCTTTTGCTAATTCATTGCTGAGTGACTTCGTGTCTGCAATTAAGCTCTGTGTGTGGCTAACTATCTGTGATAGGAGAGAATCTTTGTTTGATGATTAAGACAAAGAAAGACTGGTAAGAAGACTGCTGTACTTCTGAATACTGACTGATAGAACGTGTATGATTCGGACTGTTATTTGGANTTTGATGATTAAGAGACTGGTAAGAAGACTGCTGTACTTCTGAATACTGACTGATAGAACGTGTATGATTCGGACTGTTATTTGGACTGTGCTATCTCTTTAAGTAAACTACTTTTATACACTTTAACGTATCAACGTATC
>QLTV01003669.1:2035535-2048135 GCA_003457575.1 Thermophis baileyi
AGGCATGAAAGCAGCCTGGATGACTTTGAGCCATTCACCAGGAAACAAGACTTCCAGTCCCACCTTAGGCATGACCGCCAGCTGGGTGACTTGGGCCGGTCACCAGGAGACTGTGAGTTCTAGTCCCACCTTAGGCAAGAAAGCGAGCTGGGTGACTTCAGCCCAATCACAAGGAGACTATGAGTTCTAGTTCCACTTTAGGCGTGAAAACTGGCTGGGTAACTTTGGGCCAGTCCCCAGGAGACTGTGAGTTCTAGTTCCTCCTTAGGCAAGAAAGCTAGCTGGGTGACTTCAGCCCAATCACAAGGAGACTATGAGTTTTCATTCTACTTTAGACGTGAAAACTGGCTGGGTAACTTTGGGCCAGTCCCCAGGAGACGGTGAGTTTATGCAAAAACCATGGTGCCTCTTTTGGTCCCTTAAATTCCAATTTTTCTAATTTAGGGGTTTTAATTTAATTTTTCTAATTTAGGGGCTTTAATGGATATTGTAGGTTTCTTATAGCCTTGCAGGCTTAAACCACCCATTTAATCCCTTCAATCCCCCAAAATAAAAAAAAAATAAAAAAGCAACAAAGGGATGTACAAAAATGTTGACTCCATCCTTTTGGTGGATTTGGGGAGGGTCTGTAAATAGGATGCTGAAGAAGTTATATACAAGATCTGAAATGATCTGAGCATGATTCTTATCTTTCAGGGACGTCTGTAAGCAGGACAAGTAGGTCCCTAGTTAACAAACACAATTTTGATGTATTTTATCCAAGTTTCTCTTTAAAAAATAATTAACCCACATTGCTTTTTTTTGCCGGTCACGGTACCACGGCGGGTTTGCTTTGGCTATAAGCAGAGCAATCCAAGCCAAACTTTTACTGATTGACTTAACTCGGATGACATTGTGGTGAGTGCTTTCAGTCTCTCAAAATACACGTTCAACTTTTCCATTCGAACTTTGTTTTTCAACATCAAGCTTTAGCCTCGTCAAGTTACATGTCAGCTCCCCTGCCTGTGTCTGATCTTTTGACACAGTTCATGAAATAGGTTAGAGTATAAGATGGAACAGCTTCCTCCACTCCCCTGGAGAAAAAATTGGGAGAATTAGCCAACTTGTTGGAAGAGTTGCTCATCAAAAGCTTCCATGTCAACTTACAAAAGAACTTTTCTGGCATTAGCTTAGACCAGGGGTGTCAAACTCAAGCCCCGCGGGCCTCCTGCAGCCCTTGGGGTGCTTAGATCCGGCCCGTGGGGTGCTTAGATCCAGCCCGTGGGGTGCTTAGATCTGGCCCGCGAGGCCACCCTGGAAACAGTGAAGGACTGGCCCACGTGCAGCCCTCCCAAGCTCCATTTTCGCTGGCAGAGGGCTGCAGGAGGCTTTCCCAGCCGAAAACGGAGCTCGAGAGCCTGTTTTTACTGGCAGAGCACTCGGGCCACCACAGGTGCCCCCGACACGAGTGACGTCAAGCTGGCCACGGCCACCCTGGCCCCCTGAGGTCAAACACAACCCTGATGCAGCCCTCAATTAAATTGAGTTTGACACCTCTGGCTTAGACCTTTCCAATATCCCCTGTGTTTAAAGGCCCATTCCCAGTTTTCAATTATTTGGGTAAACTTGCCCTTCTTTCTTCTTGTTTACAGTGTGGGGTTTTGGTTTCTTCAGTGTTACACTGATTAACCTTGCCTCCCTCCTTGGAGTCTTCATCGTGCCCTGTACTGAGAAGGTCTTTTTCACACGAATCCTAACTTATTTCATCGCGCTCTCCATCGGGACCCTGTTCTCTAACGCCCTGTTCCAGCTGATCCCAGAGGTGCAGTAAGAACGAACCCCACCTGCTCACAGATTCCCATCACCCATCACATCCACCAATTTATCTTCTGGTACCCGATCGGCTGCTGAATTCTCAGTGGCTTTTGAAATTGGATTCCTCATGTCTCGGGCCTAGGCAGGTTAACCCAAAAATAAAGGGAGGAATAGAAATTCTGCTTCATGTGGTATGTCCAGGCGTGTGCATCAGGGGTGGGTTCCCTCTTACCTCGCTGCTGGTTTGCTCCCTCCCGCGCTGCGTGGGCACGCCTTGTGGGCTTTGCGCGCGCGCGCATGCGCAGTAACAAAAAATCCAGGGAAAAAAACCAAAGCCAAAAAAAAGATGGCAACTGCATGCACAGTGCCAGAAGTCAGCTTCTGCGCATGCTCAGAAGGAAAAAAAAATTCAAAAAAAAAGATGGTGGCCCCCACGGACCGGAACCGACCGATCCAGTTCGGTGACGTCATCGTGACGTCACCAGCGGGCCGCTACCGGTTCGGGAGAACCGGTCCGAACCGGGAGGAACCCACCCCTGGTGTGCATGGTTTCTGTGCCTGCACATGGGACATGTTGGCCGCTTCACACGACAAAAATCTAGAAGGCAATACTCAAATCCCCTCCATGGTTAGATAGCACTAGCACTAGCACTTAGATTTATATACCGCTTCAGAGTGCTGAGTCAACCTTGAGCCAGTCAGGATCGAACTGCTGGCAGAGGGACGGAAGGAAGGAGGAAGGAAGGATCCAACCACTAAGCCACCATGTCTCTTCCTTCCTTCCTTCCTTCCTTCCTTCCTTCCTTCCTTCCTTCCTTCCTTCCTTCCTTCCTTCCTTCCTTCCTTCCTTCCTTTTTCAGCCCCCTCTAAGCGGTTTACAGAGTCAGCCTATTGCCCCCAACAATCTGGGTCCTCATTTGACCCACCTCGGAAGGATGGAAGGCTGAGTCAGCCTTGAGCCTGGTGAGACCCGAACTGCCAAACTGCTTAGCTCTCCATTCCAGAAAGAAAAACAACTGTCATTTTTTTTCATAGTGCATATTAAGAGTGGGAGGTTCTTGAAGGATTGTGCCTCTTAATAAGCTTTGACTATAAATGGAAGCTAGCTTGGTTGCATTTCCAAAGAGCATGATTATAAATGTGAGGCACATGGACTTAACTCGGGGTTTTCTAGCACTGCGGTATCTTTTTGGCCTGTTAAACAATGTAGGCGGGAAAGAGCTATGGCTGAGCATCATAAATGCCAATTTTTTTTGTAAAAGGAAGGAACGAATGCCATGTTGGCACCGGTATATGGGAGGACGTCCTTTTATCATGACTTCTCAGCAGTGGTGAAATCCAATTTTTTTTACTACCGGTTCTATGGGCGTGGCTTGGTGGGCGTGGTGTGGCTTTGTGGGCGTGGCAGGGGAAGGATATTGCAAAATCTCCATTCCCACCCCACTCTCGGCCCAGCCAGAGGTGGTATTTGCCGGTTCTCCGAACTACAAATTTCCGCTACTGGTTCTCCGAACTACTCCAAATTTCCGCTACCGGTTCTCCAGAACCTGTCAGAACCTGCTGGATTTCACCCCTGCTTCTCAGGTTCCTTTATTGCTTCCTCTTTCAGTAATTGGTTTATTTTCACTAATGAAGGAGATTTCTTGGAGCTGTGTGAGATCTAATCTTTAGTAAATTGTGGTTTTTGATTGTACGTTTTGGGGACGTCTTAAATATAGCCATGAATTCTAGTTGCAGGTTTTAAAGTCATAATTGTCTTCTGGCATAACATTCTGGCTCAACTTTGGTGGCCTAGATAACCATGTCTCTCAGGCAAGGGTGAGAATCACAGTGAGAGCTCATTTGGCCCTTTATGGGAAAGACTATTTTTATAGGCTCTGTACTAGTCTTCCTACTAATTGGCTTCTCTCATTCGGAAAAAAAAAAAAAGAAAGTAATAACCTCTCAAGATTGTTGGAAATGGAGGGGGGGTTAGTTTTACTTACAAATCTCTTGCCAGCAAAGTGCTCCTCAATTCTTGGTTGTTTGGTGCCATGGCGCTTCTTTCTTTTCCCCATGCCTAATTAGTCCCCAGCAACAAAAACTTTGTCTGTGTTGTGGTCTACGCTATTATAGTCTCCGAAAAATATTATTTAAATAAAAAGGATCCAATGGGGGTACTAAAAATTGATAAAATAAAATAAAACCAAGAGGAGCTGCTGCAAACGCTCCGGCAGCAGCAACCTCCAAGGTTCCCCAAGAAAGTAATAAAAAGAAATCAGCACCATTCCTTTGGAAGCCTTTCAACTTTCGTTTTATATGGATAATGCCAGGCTATCTATAGCATTGTTTTGTGCAATCCTTTTTTCATAGACTTCATGGATATTTTCGTTCCCAAACCGTAAACGTAATGTTTTGTTGCTTGAAAACTAAAGTATGTCTTTGTGATCCAACAGGAACAGAAATAATTGTAAATGTGCCATCTCAATTGTTAAATTGTCTTGTAAAAAACTGATGAAATATGACGGTGCCAATCAGTTGTTAAGAATCTCTATGCCTCGGGCAACAAATATTTCAGTACTGTGCTTGTCCTATGACGGAGAAGCATATACACAAGCAAGGGATGGCTTGTGTTTTGCCTGTATCACTCTTGGGCTCTGGCACTTCATCTTCTTCTTGAGCAGGATCCCCAAACCTGGCAACTTTAAGACTTGTGGACTTCAACTCCCAGAATTCTGGGAGTTGAAGTCCACAAGTCTTAAAGTTGCCAAGTTTGAAGACCTCTGTTCTTGAGTCTATGTGCTAAACAGATTTGGGGAGAATGTCCTACTGCTGGATTAGAGATAATTTGGAAGTCTACCTGGCTGGAGACTTGAAGCTTCAGCAGCACCAATCTGAACACTGTGAGTTAGATCGTGGTGAGCAGGCCCTCGCCATAAAATTAGCAAAACTTCCAATCTGGTGCAAATTATTGGATTCATACTAGAGACCCTGATAGCGAGGTTATATTTATTGATCTTCATTGCCTGCGGAGGGTCTCTTCCCCACCCTTGTGTTTTTATTATTTATTTATTTGATTGATTGATTAATTAATTAATTTGCCCACCCCTCTCCTATCAAAACGACTCTGGGCAGCTTACAGCCCTAAAAACATTAACATCCTAACAGATGAATGTTTCTAAAACGAGAAAAATGGAAGTCCCAATCAAAATAAAATTATAGTGGAAAAACGAGGAGAGGGGGAACAGGATGCCCCGGAAGGAGATGGGATTGCCTTTTAATTCATCAACCATCTCCAGGGTGATGATGATGCTCCCTCATTGGGGACCCAGGTCATCTGGCAGTGCCAGGTCGTCAGGTCCTTGCAGAGGTCAGAAGGATGGGAGCCAATCTCACCTCAGGGGATAAGATGTTCCAAAGGACAGGAGCCATGGTAGAGAAGGATCATGTTGGACTTCCCGTCAAGAAGGAGCTTTCTGTAGTGCTACGGTGCCCAAAAGTGCTTCAAGCATGCCTGAATCAATCTTGATTTGCATATCAATCATTAATCTTCTCTCTCTCTCTCTCTCTCTCTCTCTCTCTCTCTCTCTCCCTCTCTCTCTCTCTCTCTCTCTCTCTCTACCTCCCACCCTCGCTCCCTCCCTCTCTCCCTCTCCCTCTCCCCCTCTACATCTCCCCCCCTCTCTCTCCCTCTCCCTCTCTCTCTCTCTCTCTCTCTCTCCCTGTCCTCTGTTCCCTCTCCCCTTTTCATCCCTCGGTGTGAATTCATTTTTTGTACGTTCTGGTTGTTTTTTCTTCCTGTGTCTTTCTCCCTCCTGTGATTTCATCGGGGCGGGGTTGACCCTCACACTGCAGTCTGGGGATACGGTTTCCTCTGTGTGACCATCATTTCCCTCTGCTCCCTGATCGGGGCCAGTGTGGTTCCTTTCATGAAGAAGACCTTTTACAAGCGGCTGCTCCTCTACTTCATAGCTCTGGCCATTGGCACTCTTTATTCCAACGCCCTCTTCCAGCTCATTCCTGAGGTAGGACAAGGGCCTCCGGGCCTAGGTTATACAATTGTCGATGATTGTGTGGTGTCTGCAGTGTGACCTACTTTGTGGTAGCTGTTCATCGCTTTCAGGAGAAGTGATACAGAATCACCGAGCTCCCTTCATTTGTACTTAGGGTGGAAATATGTAAGCCATCCAAATATTGGGTTGTGGAGCTGTTAGCACAAGGAAACAATGGACCATTAATTTAGGCGTTTGCCTTTCGGGAAGGGATTTTTTTTTTTATTCATGTAAGAGTAAATTAACTCAATCTGAAATGTGGCATCTTGAGAACAAATGTCAAGATAAGGAACACAGACTAAAAGTTCTGTGCCAATCTAACAGGGCAGGAACCCCATATCAACAGAAAACCACAGGTCAATTGTGCTAGTTTAAGCCGAAGTGTGATTAATCTAATTTCCTGCGAAATACTCTGGCAGCAAATATGTTGACCCTAGTAATTTCCTGAGAAAAGGGTTAGGGCAGTGGTTCTCAACCTTCCTAATGCCGCGACCCCTGCTCCGCCGCCGCGACCCCTGCCCTGCCCCCTCCCCGCGTGCGATGAGATAACAAAAGGGGCGTGGCACCAGGGGTGAAATGCTCCCGGTTCGGGCGTGCCTGCGGGTCGCCGGACAGCTGGTAGCGACGGAAGCGGGAGACTTCGCCCACCCGCCCGGACGCTGCCATTTGAGTTCTTTTACACATGCGCAAAGCTTCGTTACCGGCTGTCCGGTGACCTGCAGGCACGGCCGAACCGGGAGCATTTCACCCCTGCTGACGGTGGCACCAAGATGGCGGGCTAGCGCGTGCGGCGACCCCCAAAGGGGTCGCGACCCACAGGTTGAGAACCGCTGGGTTAGGGGAAGACCAATAGGCAGTGGGAAAATTGTCTCCACATTCTACAGCACGGGGTCCCCAATGCCCGGGCCGTTGGCCCACTATTGGGCTGTCAGCCATTCAGAACCGGGTTGCAGAAGCGGCAGGCGAGCAGGTGTGCGCGCGCATCCCCATTTGCGTGAGCAGCACGTAAGTGTGTGTGCGTGTGCTCCATTTGCACGAACGGCAGGCGTGCATGCCCGCCGCTTGCGCAAATGGAGCTGTGGGTGTTAACGCTTGCCGTCCACTCGTGTGGAACCATCCCCTCTTCTCCTCCCCTGCCCCCTCGCCGCTGGTCTGCCAAGCTGGAAAGATTGGGGAACTTTGCTCTAGCAGACTCTTTTATGGAGGGAGGCTTGGGGCATAAAAGGCATTGGCCCTTTTCATCCTGCTTTTGTGATGAAGATTTTTCAGCACAGAGTACCAGATACCCTGTTTCCCCAAAAATAAGACCTAACTGGAAAATAAGCCCTAGCATGATTTTTTTCAGGATGCTCGTAATATAAGCCCTACCTCAAAAATAAGCCCCGGTTAAGATTGTCAGCCAGATGGGATGCATTTAGTACCGTATTTCCCCGAAAATAAGCCCTAATGCGTCTTTTGGAGCAAAAATTAATATAAGACCCGGTCTTATTTTCGGGGAAACATGGGTAGTTCCAAGTCTTTCCGATACGCCTGTATTCCTCATGGCAACATGCAAGGCCCGCAGTGTATCTGATCTGAAATGAATAGGAAACATATCTTTCACATGCTAATACTGTGTATGACACATCAGCTGGTACATCATGGAACTGAAATGTCAAATGATGGTTTTTGTGCTCTCAAAGCAATCTAAGAGGCCAAAAAGAATCTCCTTGGGTCTCTCCGAATCTGCTATTTGATACAGTCCAGTCTCTTAACTGAATTTTTAACCGTGCAACTTCAGTTTGCAAATGGAACTCACCAGCTAAATTATTGGATTTATTAGCTTGCTTATTTTACCTTCTACGTATAATGCCAGAATTCAAAGCCCAGCATTCTCTGGGACATGGTCTCCATGTGGAAGGAATGTATTCCTATGGAAGAGTGCGCCACTGTATGGTTGAATGTGTTTCAGAATTGTGCACAAGGCATAGTATAATTAGAAACAAGAAGTTTAAAATGCACTCATCAAAAGCAGAAACTTCAGCAGATCAAAATCAACGATAGCTAAACATTCATTTGTTAGCTGCTTAGCAAGAGGAGATGACATCTGATGCGGGCTAATTTAGAGACATGCTGAAGTAATACGAGTTTGTTGCCACTCGTGATCAGGAAACACATTTCTCAGGTAGTTTCTTAAGCTCTGGAGCTTTTTAGATCCTCTTTGGCCTACCCTTAGAGGTGAGAAGAGAGAACTTTAGATAGAAAGGAGGGTAATATTTATTTATTTGTACTTTTGACAGTTAACCCTCTATCTCCCCATCTCCTCCAGGCCTTTGGGTTCAATCCTCAGAAAGATGATTATGTCTCCAAATCTGCTGTTGTCTTTGGGGGATTTTATCTCTTTTTTTTCACCGAGAAAATACTGAAGATGCTCCTCAAACAGAAGGATCAGGTGAGCCTCAATTGTTCCTGACACAATCTTTAGTTCCTTTTCTTTTTGAATTTAATTGTATTTTCAATCAATCAATCAATCAATCAGAATAGAGCTAGAAGGGACCTTGGAGGTCTTCTAGTCCAACCCCCTGCTCAAGCAGGAGACCCTAGACCAAGGGTGGGGAAAGATGGCTCTTTTATGACTTGTGGACTTCAACTCCCAGAATTCCTGAGCTAGCATGATTGGCTTAGACCAGCGGTTCTCAACCTGTGGGTCGCGACCCCTTTGGGGGTCGAACGACCATTTCACAGGGGTCGCCGCGCGCGTTAGCCCGCCATTTTGGTGCCACCGTCACTGCAGGAGTGAAAAGGTCCCAGTTCGGCCGTGCCTTCGGGTCGCCAGACAGCTGGTAGCCCGGACGCCGCCATTTGGGTTCTTCTACCCTCTGCGCATGCGCAGAATGCTTTCCGCATGCGCAGAGGGTAGAAGAACCCAAATGGCGGGGGGGGGGGTGGGGGGGGGGGTTGCGGCGGCAGGGGGGGTCGCGGGGGCGGCGGGGGGGTCACGGCATTAGAAAGGTTGAGAACCACTGGCTTAGACCATTTCAGAAAAGTGACTGTCCAGTCTCTTCTTAAAAACCTCCAGTGATGGAGCACCCACAACTTCTGGAGCTGTTCCACTGGTTAATTGTCCTCACTGTTAGGAAGTTTCTCCTTAATTCCAGGTTTCTTCTCTCCTTGATTAGTTTCCATCCATTGTTTCTTGTCCTGCCCTCTGGTGCTTTGAAAATGACCCCATCCTCTTTGTGGCAACCTCTTAAATACTGAAATACTGCTATCATGCCCCCCCCCCGGTCCCACCCACCCACTTTTATGAGCATCAGATATAATCAAGTAATAAGGAATTAAAGATTTGCAATTTCTTCCAAATATATTAGGAGTAGAAATTCTGCCAGATTATTAAAGATGGTTTGCAAACTTTTTAAAAATTTGTCTGATAAAATGTCCATGGGGGAGATCCCAGTTTTTACAGTGTGTTCTGGGATGTTTGTGTAGGACAACAACTGGTTCTCTTTTGGCTTTGCTGCTATAGCATTTATCCTAGGATAGTTCCCCTCTTTCCTTGATTACATGTTTTAGTATCTATCGCAGTGTTTCTCAAACTTGGCAACTTTAAGATGGGTGGACTTCATCCCCCAGAATTCTCCAGCCAGTCTGGTTAAATGGCTGGTTGGGGAATTCTGGGAACTGAAGTCCACCCTGTCTTAAAGTTGCCAAGCTTGAAAAACATTGATCGAGTGTGCAGTCAACTGTTTTTCAGAGAAGGTATCTGCTCCTGCTTATTTTCTGAAAAGATTGTAATAAACATTTGAAGAAACCGAAGCGCCTGCCTACCATTATTTTTCATGGAAGTTTTGGTAATTATATTTTTGTTACACCCTCAAAACATTTCTGAAAGTTTAATCCCATGAGCTCAATACCAATTACAAGAGAAAAATAGTAAAAATACATCTAGAAATAATGAGTTTCCTTTCCAGTTTTAATATGGGATATATTTTGTGCAGAGTATGAAATAGATCCTGCCTGCTTGTTGGAATTCCCCATTTCTCCCCTTTTGAAGTTTTCAGTACTGATTACAGGTACAAAACAAGGGTAGAACAGGTCAGAATTAAAACAGCTGAGCAAACCATGGAGTAGGTGTTGGAAGGAACAGTCAATAAAGAACGACAAAGAAAAATCATATCTGAGAGGAAAATTGTTGCCTGTTCCAACATACACATAGGGTGAAAGTGCTGAATATGATTGCGTACATGAATTTTCAGAAAGAAGTATTTGGAAAAGATTCCTTTTAACAAAGTAATGGGAGCACTTAACGATTATGAACTTTTACAGATTGTCAGGCATTAAGCATTACGTTGCATAGCCTAGAAATGTTGCAAAACATCTGTGGTAGAGCAGTTTTGAACTGAGGTATAAAAATATGGCAATAGCTGTGAAGCTAAAAAAAACACACCCTATAATAGAGGGATTATAATAATGTGTAATATGTCCCATAGTGAATAGCAAGTCACTTTTATCTGGTTGAAACTTGTCTCATAGACCTTGTAATGAATGATATGGGATGGAGATTTTTTTGATCATCTTGCTGGAAGGCAAGAGCTTAGTGAGAAGAAGTCTTTGGACCTCGTGGTGATTTTGGATGCCATCATCTATGGTATCATCTTGGACTGCTGGGATGGGGAATCAATACCAGTAATTCAAATCCATCTTGGTGGATCATATCTAGAAAGATGACACTCAGGGGCATGTTGTATCCTCCTAAGACTTTTAACCTATAATAACTTGGTAATTTTCTCCTGTTTCTTGTTTTTTTAATAGCAATAGCATTTAGACTTATATACCGCTTCGCAGTGCTTTACAGCCCTCTCTAAGCGGTTTTAGAGAGTCAGCCTATTGCCTCCAACAATCTGGGTCCTCGTTTTCTGACCTCGGAGGGATGAAAGGCTGAGTCAACCTTGAGCCTGGTGAGATTTGAACTGCCAAATTGCAGGCAGCCGGCAGGCAGCAGAAGTAGCCTGCAGTACTGCATTCTAATCACTGTACCACCACGGCTAATATCTACAGCCGTGATGGCGAACCTATGGCACACGTACCGGAAGTGGCACACAGAGCCATTTCTCCCGGCATGCGAGCCATCACCCAGCTCAGCTCCACCGCGCATGCGCCTCCCGCCGGCCAGCTGATTTTCGGCCTGTTTCCGGACTTCTGGGAGGCCCATTTTTTGCCCTCCTCAGGTTCTGGAGGCCCTCCGGAGGCCGGAAACAGGCCCGTTTCTGGACTTCTTGTACTTCCGGTATGCCCGTTTTTTGCCCTCCCCAGGCTCCGGAGGCTTTCCTTGAGCCTCCGGGAGGGCCAAAATGCCCTCCCCCGAGCTCCGGAGGCCCTCCGGAGGGGGATTGCGTGCGCATGCGTGGGGTTGCAGGGCACGCAGGGGGTGTTGCATACGCATTGCATTATGGGTGCCGGCGTGCGCGCGCACTTTTGGCACATGAAGAAAAAAAGGTAAGCCATCACTGATCTACAGTATATGAATCTTCTGAGAGAGGTCATCACTTAGCTCTACATTTGCTAGTTAAAAACATTCAGTTATTCTTAGGTGCAATAGTGAGCTGGGTGGAGATGAACATACTGGGGTTCAATGCAAATTAGAGGGCAGTGCCCTTTGCAGAATGCTAGCCTCAAGGTTTGTGGCCCACCATGGTTTGGAAAGGAATCGACTCAATCCAAGAAATTAAAACCATAGTTTAGAAGCCCACCTGGACTGCTGCTATCCTGGAATCTCATGCATTGTTGTTTGCAAGTTGTGGCAATTCCTGTCACTCCAACCTGGCCAAAGTTCTCTTGGTTGCATCACGTCTCCATTACTGCAGTGCCCTTCATGCAGCACTACCCTGGAAGGACTTTTGGAAGCATTCGTTGGAATCTGGCAGCTAATTTGTCATGATCATGTCACCCTAATGCAGTATTAAAAGATCAGCACATGTTTTCTAGGTACAACTCAAAGGCCTGGTCAACGTTAAGAACTCCTAAATAGCTGTAGAATCCACTTATCTGAGGGAGTGGCAGGTTCTTTAAGTCTGCAAGTGAGCCTTCCTACTTAGCAGGTCCTCTTGTCGGAGGGTGAGAAAAGATTTTCCCCGCGTCTCATGCTTAGACTCGGAAACCCTCTCTGAAGGTGCAATTGCCCCACCTTCTGGTTTCCAAAATACTTCCAGACACATTGTTTAAATAAAGATTTTCCGAGTGTTTGAGTGGTCCTTCAAATCGCCTTCAAATAGATACTACATTTGTTCATATATTTAATGATCATTGAAATAATCATTACACAGAAAGACAGGACAAAAGTATACCAGATAAAACATAGATCTCGCGGTGGTTGCATTGTATGTACCTTCTTTGGTGAAGTTGTCTCTGCATTTCCCCAGCACCTTCATGGACACAGCCATTACAGCAGTGAGTCCCTTCCTTCTAAGAAGGACCAGGAAGAAGGTGTTACTGAAAAACTGCAGAATGGAGACCTGGATCACATGATCCCTAATAAGAGCAGCGAATTGGAATGCAAGAATCCCTCTGCTGATCAGAAGGTTGTTAGCACCTTGTCTGTTCAGGTCAGTGAATAATTACACTAGGATTGCCCAACCTTTGGGGCCCTTTTGGGGCCAGTGAGTCCTTCTCCCTCTCCCCCATCTCTGTCTCTGTCTCTCTCAGTCTCTCTCTCTCCCTCTCTCTCTCTCTCCCTCCCTTCCTCCCTCCCCCCCCCCCCCTCCCCCCCCCCCCCCCCCCCCCCCCCCCCCCCTCCCCC
>QLTV01003669.1:2048232-2065769 GCA_003457575.1 Thermophis baileyi
CTCTCCCTCTCTCTCTCTCTCTCCCTCCCTCCCTCTCTCTCTCTCTCTCTCTCTCTCTCTCTCTCTCACACACACACACACACACACACACACACACGCTACCACTGCCAGAGGCTCTAGATGGCAAACAACGTCAACACAAAATAAATACTAACCCCCAAGCCCTACGTACATACAAAAATATAGAGTCTTTGGTGCTCTCTGAGCTTGGTTGTTTGATTGCAGATGTTCATTACCCAATTAAGATTCAACTGTGAGCAGGACAGCGAGATGGGTGGCGAATAAATTTAATAAATATATAAATAAAATCCTAGACCAAGCTAAATCCAGAAATGCTAGGGAATTCCTGGAAGCTTGCCATTCAGACAAATTAGCCATCAACAGACATATAGAAGTGAATCACATTTACACACCATTCAGAAGAGACTATAAAAAAAGCTAAGAGGGAAAGACTAGAATACAGCCCCTCCAGTAGCCAATAGCTACATAAGCAGGGATTAACATTTGACATTTAACAAGCAAAAAACAATATTCTAATCAAGGAATTGCCAGGGAGAAAAATCACACCACCGATAACCCTATATTTAAAAAATGGGAGCAAATCACACACTCAATGGTATTGATGGATGTTACCTAATTAGGCAATGAAATGTCTGCAAGAAAACAAGCTCAGAGAGCACCAAAGATCCACAGTTTAAGCTTGAGCTACAGATACAAATTCTCTTCTGTTGCGTTGTATTTTTTTTTCTTTTTCATGATCCTGTAATCCCTTGTATCGGGATGAAGTCAGGGTGACTGAATGGAGCTGAGCATTTACTGGCCGGATGCCCTTCCTGACGCCTATGCAGAGTTTGCAGCAGATATTTTCTCTTTGCACCCAGAGAGAGAAATATCTGCTGCTACCTAGGATTGAACTCACAGCCTCCTGATTGTGAGGTGAGAGCTCCACCTCTAGGCCACCACGCTGCTGCTTCTGTTGAAATGTTATAAAAAGAGCAAAATAGAAAAATAAATGACAGCATTCTGTTTGGGCACTCTCACAAAATGTGTAGCATAGTGCCCTTGATCAGTTACAAAATATCCATTCTCCAAAAGTCTGCTCCTCACCACTCCACCTGCTGTTCCAGAATACTGTTTTATTTTAACTTCTTTTTTTCTGGATAGGTGGGGACACATTTAAATACGGTGCAGCTTCCCATCATTATTCTTAGAAGAATAATCCATGGTGTCTATCAGACTTAGAAGTTGTCTGGGAAATAAATACTGTGCTTCAGGCTAGGGTTTTGCATTCCAGCATGCTAGATTCCCATTTCTAATTTCGTTTATTTAAATCAAATTCAAATTATTAAGCTATAATTTAACAAGTAGGCCTTGTGTCATCTAAGTTAACATATTGCTCCAGAGGAAGGTTAAAATACTTGAGCTATAGCATAACATATCTGGTCTGCAGTTACGTTCTCCCAAACCTTGAAGAACAGCAATAGCACTTAGACATATACCGCTTCACAGTGCTTTACAGCCCTCTCTAAGCGGTTTACAGAGTCAGCCTGTTGCCCCCAACAATCTGGGTCCTCATTTTACCCACCTCGGGAGGATGGAAGGCTGAGTCAACCTTGAGCAGGTCAGGATCGAACTTCCTGGCTGTGGGCAGAGTTAGCCTGCAATACAGCACTTTAACCATTGCATTAACACTCCTTCCTTCCTTCCTTCCTTCCTTCCTTCCTTCCTTCCTTCCTTCCTTCCTTCCTTCCTTCCTTCCTTCCTTCCTTCTCTCTCAATAGCACTTAGACTTATATACCGCTTCACAATGCTTTACAGCCCTCTCGCCCTCTCTAAGAGGTTTATAAAGTCAACCTATTGCCCCCAACAGTCTGGGTCCTCATTTTACCGACCTCGGAAGGATGGAAGGCTGAGTCAACCTTGAGCCTGGTGAGATTCGAACTGCCAAATTGCAGGCAGCCGGCAGTTAGCAGAAGTAGCCTGCAGTACTGCACTCTAACCACTGCACCATCACGGCTCTTAGTAATAGTAGTAGTAGTAGTAAAGTAGTAAAATAGAATGGTAGTAAAGCGAATTTCTTATGCAAAGATTGTACAAGTAAAGGGGTCTTTTCGCCACTGCAGTATTGGAAAATGTTGCAATGGCAAGACCTGAATTTCCTTTCCCTGCATTAGATTCTCATAGTGTACATACCTATGTCTCCTATTGTAGCATAGGAGGTAATGTAATTAGGTGACCACAGGTTATGATGCAGGCTTCATGTAGATGAGGTCACCTGATGAGGTTACCTAGTTTGGTAATGAAACGTCTGCAAGAAAACCACCAAGCTCAGAGACCCCACAGTTCAATCCTGAGCTGCAAATGCTCTCTCCCATAGGCTCCATATAGGATTGTCGATTCACCTGTCATGAGATGATAAGGGATTTTCAGCTTTTCTTAATATCATACTTCTCTTTTCCAGGACCTCCAAGCATCTCAAAGCATGTGCTATTGGTTGAAAGGGGTGCGTTACTCAGACATCGGCACTCTGGCTTGGATGATAACCTTGAGTGACGGCCTTCACAATTTCATTGATGGGCTGGCTATTGGCGCCTCCTTCACCGTCTCAGTCTTCCAAGGCATCAGCACCTCGGTGGCCATTCTTTGTGAAGAATTCCCACATGAGCTAGGTGTGTGTGCCGCTTCATTTCTGCTTCACAGCTGGAAAAAATACGTAGGGATTCCTTTTAGGGATGCGCTTAGTAGAATTCTTATTAAGGAGCAATCAAAAGTAGGAACGTCTGCTTTGCAAAGAAAGGTCCAATGGATTTGAGGGTTGTTAGTTTAGATAAAAAAACACAAACAACAGAAAACAGGGCAGAGATTTCTAAAATTTCTACGCATTGTAGAAAAGGTAGAAGAAATTTTCCCATCGTATTATTGATAACCCATATGCATTCATGTGATATGCATTCATCTGTATTAACATATTGTCAAACTACCGTGTTTCCCCGAAAATAAGACCTATCCCGAAAATAAGCCCTAGCTTGATTTTACACATGTCCCCAATATAAGCCCTACCCCCAAAATAAGCCCTACCCCCAAAATAAGCCCCGCCCACTCTGTTGCACCTGGTTGCACAAGGTGAGGTGAGGCGCACTGGTAAAAATCAAGCTAGGGTGGGGATGGGTGGTGCTGCCCCACGTGCCCCCGCTTACTTTAAGGACAGTTGCAGCCAGGCCTCCCATACCCCGACACCTGACTCGCCTTGCCGGCCCACTTCTTCTGCGGCCGCTTACCACTGCTTATGTGTGGCACACCCGGCCTTCGTTTTGCTGTTTGAGGCCAGGGGGCAGTAGTGGTATTCACTTACCTTCGCTACCGGTTCGGACATGGGAGCGCGTGTGCGCGTTCGCTTCGCTCACACACAGCGCTTCTGCGCATGCACAGAGCATCCGTGATGACGTCCTCCCGCCGCTGCGGCTACTGGTTTGCCCGAACCGGTGCAAACTGATAAAATACCACCACTGCCAGGGGGCACTGCACGTGAGCAACGGCAAGTGGCCGTAGAAGAAGTGGGCTGGTAGTGGCCACATGGGCTCCTGCTTGGCGGGGCTGTTGGTGCCGCCGCCGCGAGGGTGAGACAGTGAAAAAGACATCCCCCGAAAATAAGACCTAATGCCTCTTTTGGAGAGAGAAAAAGACCGGGTCTTATTTTCAGGGAAACACGGTAGATGTCTTTGTATAAATATCAGTTTTGAGAATTCAGGGCCATAGAGGATACCAATGTTGGCATGGATGGTTCTTTTTGCCTTTCGGGATTAGCAAGTTCATTAGAGATCATGTATCAGTAGCCGCTAAGCCATGATTGCTGTTTGAATATTCACTCCAAACTCCAAGGCTATGCTGAGACAAGCTTGTTGAATATACAAACATTTTGTAAAACATTTTTGTAAATGAGTGGTTGGAATTACACAAGATACTAAAACTAACAGACCACAAGATAGCTTTATCTACAGGCAGTCCTCGACTTACGACCACAATTGAGCCCAAAGCTTTTGTTTAAGTGAGTTTTGCCCCATTTACGACTTTCCTTGCCACAGTTAGCAATAGCACTTAGACTTATATACCGCTTCACAGTGCTTTACAGCCCTCTCTAAGCGGTTCACAGAATCAGCCTATTGCCCCCAACAATCTGGGTCCTCATTTTACCGACCTCGGAAGGATGGAAGGCTGAGTCAACCTTGAGCCTGGTGAGATTCGATCTGCCAAACTGCTGGCAGCCGGTGATCAGCAGAAGTAGCCTGCAGTACTGCACTCTAACCACTGCGCCACCGCGGCTCAGTTGTTAAGTGAATCACTGCAGTTGTTAAGTTAGTAACACGGTTGTTAAGTGAATCTGGCTTCCCCATTGACTTGACTTGTCAGAAGGTCGCAAAAGGGGATCACATGACACCCCCCCCTTGGACATTGCAACCGTCATAAATATGAATCACTTGCGAAGCAGCCGAATTTTGACCATGTGGTGGTGGGGATGCTGCAACGGTCATAAGTGTGAAAACAGTCATAAGTCACTTTTTTCAGCGCTGTCGTAATTTTGAAACGGTCACTAAATGAACCGTTGTAAGTTGAGGACTACCTGTAGTTGTATCATGGGATGGTGGTGGATGTTGAGGATTTATATAATAGAATATGTAACGCAGGTCATCATCAAAACGTTATTGCTTAGACAAAGATGTTGGTCGTTTCATCAAAGTAGAAGAAGTATATCGGCAGCAGAAACATATGTTGATAATATGGGAGAGTTGATCTGAAAAGTGCAAAATGCATCTGGCTCAATGTATTGGGCAACAGCTCTTCAAGCTTTGATTCTGTGAATTTCAAATGCAACCTCTTCCTTCTAAACTTCTTTGGAATTGTGGTTCATCTTTGCAGGAGACTTTGTCATTCTGCTGAATGCTGGTATGACAATCCAGCAAGCCCTTTTCTTCAACTTCCTCTCAGCTTGCTGTTGCTACCTGGGCCTGGGCTTTGGGATATTGGCCGGCAGCCACTTCTCAGCCAACTGGATCTTCGCTCTAGCAGGCGGGATGTTTCTCTACATTGCGTTGGCCGACATGGTAAGTGGTAGGCAGGTAAAGGAAACCAACTGGCTTCATCGGGTTTCCTTCTGATAGGTTGGAGGCACAACCAGGGGTGAAATTCAGCAGGTTCTGACAGGTTCTGGAGAACCGGTAGCGGAAATTTTGAGTAGTTCGGAGAACCGGCAAATGCCACCTCTGGCTGGTCCCAGAGTGGGGTGGGAATGGAGATTTTGCAGTATCCTTCCCCTGGAGTGGGGAGGGAATGGGGATTTTGCAGTATCCTTCCCCTGGAGTGCGATAGGAATGGGGATTTTGCAGTATCCTTCCCCCAGGAGTGGGGTGGGAATGGAGATTTTGCAGTATCCTTCCCCTGGAGTGGGGTGAGAATCCTTCCCCTGGAGTGGGGGGGGAATGGGGATTTTGCAGTATCCTTCCCCTGGAGTGGGGAGGGAATGGGGATTTTGCAGTATCCTTCCCCTGGAGTGGGGAGGGAATGAAGATTTTGCAATATCCTTCCCCCAGGAGTGGGGAGGGAATGGGGATTTTGCAGTATCCTTCTCTTGGAGTGGGGTGGGAATGGAGATTTTGCAGTACCCTTCTCCTGCCACGCCCACCAAGCCACGCCCACCAAGCCACGCCCAGAGAACCGGTAGGGGAAAATTTTGAATTTCACTCCTGGGCACAACTCCTATAATTCCCCTTTAGCCAGGATAGTAAGACTATTCTGCTTATTTTACTCAGAGTCTGAACTTATGTAAAGGGGATCTGATTGGGTGAGGTATAAGAACTTGGAATCTTCTTGCACAAAACAGATCTTGACTCCTTCCTGAACAATACTGTACTTCAGCAAAACCTGAACTAAGGACCCAATTGCAAGCTCTAATTAGAATTAGAATTCTTTATTGGCCAAGTGTGATTGGACACACAAGAAATTTGTCTTCGGTGCATAAGCTCTCAGTGTGCATAAAAGATATAAGTGATTAATGAAGGTGAAGAAAAAAAAAAAAGGAAAGAGTAAAGATGTACAGAAAGACCAACTGTTTTAGAAGATTTCATGGGGTTTAGGATTTGAATAATCATTCTACTTGAAGAAAGGAAAAGTAACAAGACTTCTGTTACGCTCTCCCAAAATGCAAAATTAGGAGCCAACATTTTTGGCCTGGTTCACTTGCAGATATTTCAGGTTGCCAAGGACTGTCTATGGCCCCTGGACTGCAACCTTTACACCCCAAGCATAATCCTCTGCCCTCTTTTTCTTAGGGCCAAGTCAGTAGGGCGAGACTTCAGGGACTGGCATAGATACATTTTGGCATCAACAGCCCCAGTTCAACGAATTGGGCTAAATTAAATCTCATTCTTCAGTCATAACTGCAAATTAAGTCCTTCAGGTTGTTTCAGTCTGTTCATACATCATGCAAAGCAATGTGGAAGGGTTGGTGAATAAGCTATTCTTTTTTTAAAAAAAAAGTTAATAAGCAACATTTTGAAATCATAGTTTGGGTTTGTAAATAGACATGATCTGTAGAAAGGCGCATGGTTTGTATTCACTTTCCTGGTTTGTTTCTATGCCCTGCCCTAATAATTCTACAAAGATGCAAACACAGCTGAAAAAAGGAAGCCAAACAAACCCAAGAATTTGCCAAAAAGCCACTGTTTTTTTTTTTAACTTCTCTTCTATAACATACCTAACAAACAAGAAAAGCTAAGCTGGATCAGTCACCGGGACCAGAGGTTAAGTCTTCCGAGCTCATGCTGGAGCCCATCCTCAGGGAACTTCTCTTTACCAGCATGTACACATTCTGCTAGAGAGAAGTTCTCGGAGGATGGGTTCTAGCACGAGTCCGAAAGCTCGGAAGAATAAACCTTTGACCCAGATTGGATCCTGCAACATTATCTTGGGACACGTCTATTTGCCTTCGTTCATGAGAAGCTAAGCCTTTCCCTTAACGTCTGATCACGGCTAATAACATCTGTGCTTTATAAAATGGCTTATTTATTCTGCATCGTGCCAGTTTGGAATGAACGCTGTTTGATTTACAAACTTGACCAAAAAAAAAATGTTTTGCATTTGCTGTAGAACGAAACAAGGGTGTGTGTGTGGGGGGGGGAAAGGAAAGCCATTCTAATTGATTCTCTTGATCTATAAGTTCCCAGAGATGAATGAAGTCAGCAAAGAAGACGAAAGGAGTGGAAGTGCTTTGATTGCATTTGCGATTCAGAACGCCGGACTCCTGACGGGATTCGCTATCATGGTGCTGCTGACTATGTTCTCGGGAGAAATCCAGCTCGGATAGAGGCCGTGCTCTGTTGGAAAATTGTAGGTCTGCGGACTCTGCTAAGCGCAGTTTTGTTTTTTTGTCAAGGATTTCAGGAAGGGGCATGTTTATTCAACTTGCTTCTTTGATTTCTTATTGGACTGACCTGCACAGGCTGACAACTTTTCTCTCTAGCATGAAATGACTGGGGGATCATTTCTTAAGGTAACAACAGCATTTGTCTCTCCCTCCTATCCTTTTCTCTTTTTTTTTTTCACATTTGGATGGAATCAGTGAAGAAAGGCTTCTAATTTCCTGATGTTGTGTAATTCTTGCTTCCTTCTGGGGAATGAGTAGCTTGGTGCATATCCCTTTAAGCTACAAAAATACCAGCAAATTGGCTAGCAGGGTGCCTTCCACCCCCCCCCCTTTCCCCACCCCTCCACCGCAATTACTAAGGACAGTAATGTTTTCCATTTTAAACTCTGCATCACTTTTGGGTCAGTTAATTGGTTGGTTGGAGTTACTCCAAAATTTTAGAAAATTAGTCGGCTGCACGGGAGAAATGGATGCAGAGGGCTCTAGTTTATGTAGGAAGAATGTGTGTGGGGACAATTTGACTTGAAATTCCTTTATTCAAATAGCATCGTTATATATAAACTATTTAGGACTCCAAGAAAAAAAAAAAGACCATCCTGGAAGACACCTTTTGAAGTCCTTTTAGTGCCCTCTTCCCCTCTTGTTTTCAAAAGTGATCTCTTTTTCAGCCCTTCCTTTAACATCCCCCCTTTTTAAATTTCCTTCAAAAGATTCACATGCCGGCTGGCCCACACAGCTGCTACTTTGCAAGTTGATTTTGTGTAGGATAAATCTGGCCAGTGTGGAGTCTATTTATATCTGGAAAGAAATGATGTATGAAGTAGTTGAACTGCATCCTCCGGCTGGTGTGAAGGTCTTGGGATTGTTTATGGAAATGAAGCCTAGATTTGGAGAATTTGCTGGAGAGATTTATTGCAGGATTAAATTTCCCAGAGTCACTAGGTGAACTGATGTATTATCATATTGATAAGATCAAGCCTGTCAGCTTAAGTGTGTAGCACATTATTCACATCACACACCCTCTTTAAACATTTAAAACCGTGAATGCTTGTATCAGCAAAAGGAAACTCGGTTCTTTTCAGTACAGCTAGGAAAATACCTTTTTAACCCAAACTTTGCAGCATCTCTATGTAACTGAATAATTCTGTTCTATATTATGGATAAGTTGTACAGATTCCCCTTTTCTCTGGAGCACCAATGAAGCATCAAATGGGTGTGAAGGTAGCAAATCCCAAAGACATTTCTTTATCTATTTTTTGCAATTAGAGTGGGATCCACCAAGACGTTCTCTTGCATAATCAGATTTGATCTGTTCAGAAGCTCTCAGCGGTCTGCGTCTCTTCCTTCTCTCTCATAGATTGTATGAAAGCCACTATGGTTGCATCAACCTGGGGTCCACATCTGCCTAACATGAATTAGATTACTCTCTCTTCAACAAAGTGTAACTGAAAAGTATGTAGTACTTCAGGATGATCCGTGTAACTCAGGGGTGTCAAACTCACGGCGTCACGTTGTCATCACGTGACGTATCGTGGCTTCCCCCCCTTCACTAAACCAGGGGTGGGTGTGGCCAGTGCATGACGCATCCGGCCCACGGGCCACGAGTTTGACACCCCTGGTGTAACTTGACATTGGCAGCTGTGATTGAGTTAACTGTGTATGACAAATCTATCTTTTTCTCATTGGTTCAAGATAAGGACCAAGTAGAAAGCTGTCCTGGGAAATCTAATTTATACCTTCTAAGCCTACTGAAAATTCAGCTGGTGGTTCTCACAGTCTTCATGTTGCTTCTTAAGGGCCATGCTTAGAGATGCCATGCATATAATTTCAAATTATGCACAAGTCTTCTTAAAAAGAAGAGATGAAGGAGACCCATTGGAGCAACAGTGGAGGGCAAAGCTGAACTTGATTGCAGATCACCAACCCATCCATATCACTCGCTCACCACTTTGTAAAAAACTATATATGCCACCGTGAATAACTGGAAGGGTGTTTTGCTAAATTTTGGCTCTTAAATGGTTGATTGAAGTGGGAATGGGACAACTTGCCGCAGCCAACTCGCTGCAGCCAACTCACCACGGCCAACTCGCCACTGGATAAGTCGCTGTGGGACCATTTAACAATTCTATTTAATGATTTAAAATAAATAAAAATTATTTTAATTTTTGCCATTCACATTTCATTCTGTCCCTCCTTTTGCATCCTTTCTTTAATGATTCTATTCCACTATTTCTTTGATATTAGTGTAACTCTTGTCCCACAGTGAATTATCCTGCAGCTAGTTGTCTTGTGTCAAGATGGCCATGGCAAGTTGTCCTGCAGAGAGTTGGCCGTGGCGAATTGTCATAGACCCGATTTCAGTAGCCTGCTCAGATAGGACTCAATGCAAACCCCTATGAAATATAATGATAATAGAAAGCTTTTAGCCTCCAGTTTAATGCAACTGATGTTTCAAAATGCAGTGCATTCAAATGGCTGTGCAGGCTTTTTTTCAAATGTAATCTACTGTTTAGCCTGTCCTGTAAAAAAAAGCAATATTTAAGCAGGCCTAGGAATTTGAGGTCCTTAGGTGAGACGCATAAAAGTGAAATGCCCCTAAAGAGGCATTGAGTTTCCTCATTAAACTATATTATAAAGCGCTATGTTACCTTTAGAGAAGGCCCAGTAGCATTGATTATCTTTCATTTGACCTAATATGGCTATGATAAGCAGAAACTGCCATGTTTACTACTCTGCATGACCCGTTTTGAATAGAGAGGCTGAATATGCTGCTTGATCATCTGTCAGAAATGGTGTAGGGTCTCCTGCTTGGGTGGGTGGGGGGAGTTGGACTAAATGACCTAAAAGCAGGGGTGGGGGTTGGACTAGATGACCTACAAGGTCCCTTCCAACTCTGTTAATCTGTTAATCAAATCATCACTGTTACCTTGAACCAGTCCACGTTGTTGAGAGGCACATGCTTCACTTTGTCCAATAATTACCTTACATTTTCTCCCTATTGCCATATTATCGTTCCTAAAGCATCTTATCTATATTCTGGTAGGACACATATTACACCTCTGGTTACCAGGATGCACTGATTCCCAGTTTGTCCAATTCAAGGTGCTGGTGTTGACCTCCCTACATGGCATGGGACCACCTCTTCTCAATTACATCTGTCTGTCCCACCAGATGTAGCTGAGAGGGCATTTACAGGTCCCGTTGTCTTGGGAACGGTACATTTGGCAGGCCCCAGGCCAGGGGCAACTTTAGGACCTGGGGACTTCAACTCCCAGAAGTCCCCAGCCAGCCCATGGCTTGGAGCTGAAGTCCACAAGTCTTAAAGTTGCCAAGGTTGGATACCCCTGCCCTAGTCGGTGAACCTTTTCTGCTGTGGCGCACACATTGTGGCATTTTGTCCATCCTGGCATGAGGTTGGCTCCATATTTCTGAGCTTCCAATGTTCCCTCAAGGCCTGGTTGTCAGGAGGCCTGGGGAGCCCAGGAGAGCTAGTGAGACGATTCCATTATTATTAATATCCCTTCACCTATTACTTCTTTTCTTAGTTTTGTTGTTAGAATTTTTAACGATGATAATTGTTTTAGGTATTTAGTTTTGTTGTATATCTCCCAGAGTCACTTGTTTTGTGACAGGAGCAGCTATATAAATTAACAAATAAATAATAGTCTGTGTAGAAAAAGCTTTTAAACATCATAACTGGGACCGAATTAGCTTGAGCTGGAGATCCCTCATTTCGCTCTTCTAATGGTGTTATTTTAGCTAGTTTCGTCCTCTGCATGTTACTAATATATCAAAATGATTCTTCTTTGCTCCTAAAAAGGCCAAAACTGAATACTCTAGTCTTGTACAGTGAGATTTTGCTTTTCACTTGAAAGTAGATTGATGTAATGTGATGTGGTTCTTGCAGCATCACTTCCTAACTTCTGCGTAGGAATTAGCTGCTTTGAATACATCCATCTTCCTAGAATTATAAGGAGAAAGCGAATCTTTGGCCAAGGGGAACGTTGCTGCAGCTGCTCTAAATTCTGACATAGCCAGGTCAATGTCTACATGTCGAAATTATTTGAAGATAAAATCCAGCATTTAAATAAATTTCCGTTACCTTCACTAGAGGTATACAAATTCCTGTTCTAGGTAGTATCTAGCTCAGGGGTCTCAAACTCGATTTCATTGAGGGCCGCATCAGGGTTGTGCTTGATCTTGGGGGGCCCGGATGGGTGTGGCCAGGGTGGGCGTGGCCAGCTTGACGACACAGGCGGAGCCTGTGGTAGCCTGAGCGCTCTGCCAGCAAAAGCGGGCTCCCGAGCTCCGTTTCGGCTACAACGGCCTCCTGCAACCCTCTGCCAGCAAAAACAGAGCTTGGGGGCTGCCCGTGGCCCTCCCGAGATCCGTTTCGGCTGCAACGGCCTCCTGCAACCCTCTGCCACCGAAAACTGAGCTCGAGAGGGCCGCACGCAGCCCTCCCGAGCTCCGTTTTCGCTGGCAGAGGCACCGCGGGCCGGTCCTTCGCTGTTTCCAGGGCGGCCCCGCGGGCCAGATCTAAGCACCCCATGGGCCGGATACGGCCCCCGGGCCTTGAGTTTGACACCCCTGATCTAGCTATTTAATACAATTACTTAAATGTTTTATGAGAGTTTCCTTTTGGTGTGGAGCTAAGCTCACTCAGAGACAAAGGAGCAGCAAACTGTTTAGTTTGACAGTTCAGATGGTTATCTGAAAATGGTATCTGAAATGGTATGTGGCAGACTGGATTTGCAGTTAGGTCTACTGAATTCAGTGGACAAAGCTTGTAGACTTCATATTTATTAAAGGCTCTGAGGAGGCTGGGGACTACATTGTGTGCCACTGCAATATGGACCTTTGTAAGGATGCGCAAAGGTACCATTTCTCTGGTTTGTGCCAGAATGCTTATCCAGTGAGAGAGAAAAAGCAAAACTGACAAATTGTGAGCAAATATTGATCTGAATTTTAATGTATGACTCTTAGAAAATTGGGACTTTTTCCCTATCTCAGTATTTAAATAACTCAGGTGTTGTAAGAAAACTTGTCAAAACAAAGAATATAAATTATGTCATGTGACTTGTTTGTAAAAATAAACTTCTATAATGACAACCGAATTGTATTTTTTTTACTCCCAGCATGAACCTGGAAGGAAATATCCTTCATGTTTGACCCCTTTAAAAAAGGTTGATTAGAAAGGCAAAACATGCTGTAGTAATAATTTATTTTGAGAGAGCAAAGCAGGGACGTTTGACACCTGTAAGAAATTGTATTTTTTGATTTGCTTTTAGTATAAGAGGTGTTATGAAGGTTAGACGTGTAATTAAAAATACAATTATTCAGTAAAAAAAGCCAAAGCCAACAGATGAAATGTATTTTAATAAGTAGCTTTAAACTTGGTTGTTGTGTCATGCAAATGCTAGGACCTTCTTCCAAGTCTCCACCCGGTGCCCTTTATTAGGTGTGGAATGCATGGACCAGAATCTCAAATGGTGGCCTTGTTTAATCGGTGGGTTGATGCCATACAGATAATATAATTATGCATACAGTAATTGCAAGGTCATTGATTCAGTTTTTTGCATCTCCAGGTTTGCTTGCTTTTTTGTAAAATATTGCTAGGTGACAGGTAATGGAAAGGCAGTCTACTACACAAAGTAATAACATGAAGCTAGGAGGATAAGAACAATCAAGGAGCATCCTGGAACCACTAGCCTTTCAACTCGGGCACTGACCAAGGACAAGCAACCCTGGTGTAAATGATTGAACAATATAGTGGGGGTTTAATTATCTATTTCTTAGTCCAACATTGACTTTTCAACTTTAGATGTAGTTTTACTTTTAAAACACAAGATGGCAGCCATGTGTATTATTTAAAACTTGTGTATTTTTTTTTTTAGAAAAGACATCAGTTGCCATTTGTACCCCTGTAAAAAAATGAATCAAACTGATTAAAATATTGCACACTGAATGCCAACTTGCTCTAAGTGATTTTTTAATTATCTCTCAGTGAACTTCATGTCCTTTAAAATTATATTAAAAGTAATATGACTGAAGGCGTACAAAACAATGTGCAAAACTTTTCAGGAAGTCTTTATCAGGAAAGATGGAGAAAAATCCAGTAAGCTTGTGAGAAGTACGGTACCTGTTTTATGCAACGTGATACAGGGGTTTTTAACCTTTTGCTCCTTTATGCCTTCCAACTGCTAGATAAAACTTTTTTTAAAAAATTAGCTGTTAACAAAATATTATTTACTTCTTTATTTATATAAAAAGATCCTCTACTTTCTGTTTCCCACTTTCAAGTATTGTGAGGTTTGACTTGAGGATGATATGGTTGAACATATTTTATTTTTGCCAAAATGGAATTAAACCTTCCAAACCTGAAGATCTTTCTGGTTCCTGACACTTTTCATCTGAACAAAACATACGTTGTGACTTCAACATTAAGAGCATCCTCCTTTTCTGTTCAATGAGTCCTGGAAAAACTGAAAAAGTCACTTTTGAGTCAAGCTTCTTCCAACAGAAAAGAATTGCCCTGGTTGTTGGGCAACAATACTGAAGTGGTTTGCCACTGCTTTCTTCCATTTCCCCCCCCCCCCAACTTCCTATCTAGACTACAGTCCTAGGATTCCTAAGTATTTTCACATTCAAGTACTAACCCAGATACTACCTGTTTAGCTTGTTGATATGATCCAAGTTTGACTAAGTGTTGCTGCTTGCTGAAATGATGTTCAACTTGCAGACTTACCAGAATGTCTCCAAATATTTTACGTGCAGGAGAATTATTAATCAATTCATCATGTTAAAGTGCACGACCTAAATATATCAAAAACATTTTGTTGGATTTTTTCCTCTCTACGCTATACCGTCTTGGTTACTGTCTCTGACCACATTCCCCTGATGAGCGTAATGAAACAGTTTACTTTATTACAAGTAAGAATCAATAATCTGTGAACAAAACAATGATGTGTGTTTTACAAGCCTCAGGTTTGTGTTGCCAATCCAACTGCAAATTGGCAATTTTCAACTCTCAAATTCCCCACTGTTTTTTAATTTTTTAATCCACCCTTAATATTTGTATATATCTCAGGGTAGTGAATGTATCTAAACACTCTTTCCTTCTATTTTCAATGATATATTAGGCTATTTTGTGTACTCGCCCCCACTTTCTGAATCTAAAGAAAGATCAGAAAATTTTGGCTTATGCTCCTGATGTCATCCAACATTGCCTACATCTCCTGGAACTCTGAACCCCCACTTAAAAAGTGCAGCCTCCAGCTGTAAAAGGATAACTCACTCATATCCTAAGCAATGGATTATATATGATTCATGGAATAAGCTGCTGGTTTGCTGGTTTTATACGATATAGTAATCCACAAACTAGTTAATAAATAATAATGGCTGCCTTTTTACAATATACATAAGTATACACCTATGCTATGTTTTAGCATGATATGCAACCAGTCTATATTTTTTGGGTTTGAGACTTTTAAAGCAGCACTTCCATATATATATATATATGGAAGTATATAGGTATATTGATATGTGTGTGTGTGTGTGTATAGGTATAAGAGCCGAGGTGGCGCAGTGGTTAGAGTGCAGCACTGCAGGCTACTTCAGCTGACTGCTAGCTGCAGTTCAGCGGTTCAAATCTCACCGGCTCAAGGTTGACTCAGCCTTCCATCCTTCCGAGGTGGGTAAAATGAGGACCCAGATTGTTGGGGGCAATATGCTGACTCTGTGAACCGCTTAGAGAGGGCTGTAAAGCACTGTAAAGCGGTATATAAGTCTAAGTGCTATTGCTATTGCTATATGGTGTGTGTGTGTGTGTGTCTTAAAATAAACTTTGCTTCCCATAGCATATGACATGACAATCAACTTGACAGGTTCTTAGTTTTCTGTACACATACAATGCATTAAACATGCCTACTATAGGTTTTTCCCCAAACATTTCGCTTCTTGTAAAATAAAAGATTGCTTTCCTTAAATTTAAATGTGAATCCCCCCCCCTTTGACAAAGAAAAAAAAATCTGATTTGAAGCAGATGTGTGTGGTTTCTGCATTTAACTTTTCTTATGTTTATCAAGCCAATAGTCTTCCAAAGCGATTGGCACAGCAAAGTCTAAAAAGATGTTCAGTCCTAGGTTAAAAAAAAAATCAAAATGACAACCCACAAGAGGAGGGAAATGGTAAGAAGTGGCCGCTTCCATTTTCATCCTTGTAACCACGGGCAACCTTACTTTCTACACAGAAAGCATGGAGGAAATTAGAAAGGTTAAGGAGATTGCATCAGAAATAATATCAGAAGCTAGAATTAGAATAAAGAATTCTTTATTGGCCAAGTGTGATTTTAGATACACAAGGAATTCGTCTCCGGTGCATAAGCTCACAGTGTACATACAATAATGATAGATCATCATAGTCATTGTAAAAATACATTCATCATAAAACATTAGATAAAACATTTAGTGATAGTCAGATACTAAAGAAGCAATCAACAAATCATACTAAGATACTAAATACAGTATAACAGTATATGGGAGGAGGTTTCGAAGTATTTCTAGCAGGACTACCAGATTCTGTAACAGCTTTGTTCCCTATGCCATCCATCTGGTAAACTTGCAAGATTCGTTTTTCTCGCCATGTACATCTACACACTGGGACTCGACTGTGTTGTTTCTCTGTATCATATATGTCGGTATATGCATAAATTTGTATTTTGTCATGTTTCTGTAGTGTATATTGGAGGTGGTGGAGCTGTATGCAACGAAATTTCATTTTAATGTACGCCGATTAATGTACATTCCAAGGGACAGTAAAGTTACTCCTCTTCTGTAAATCGTTAAGATACAAGCAACAAAGTTATAGTCGTTATAACATTATAGACAACTATAAAGGTATAGATGACTATAGTATATAGAAGATAAAGATAGGGAAGATGAGATGATGGCAATACTGCCTTTCTAGAAGCAGTGACATTATATGGATGCTCCAGTGCAGGGGTCTCCAACCTTGGCAACTTTAAGACTTGTGGACTTCAGCTCCCAGAATTCCTCAGCCAGCTTTGCTGGCTGAGGAATTCTGGGAGCTGAAGTCCACAAGTCTTAAAGTTGCCAAGGTTGGAGACCCCTGCTCCAGTGGATCGTTTTGGAAAGGGAAAATAACGGGTCTGGCCAAGGGGGTGGAAAGGCAGCAACTGCGGGCTGAAAGCCTTGGCATCGACTGCAGGCGCGAAAGCTTCTGCTAAGCCGGAGTCCGCTTGGGCAGATGCCACTTCCGTGGGGTTGCTAGGAATTATTACCTGGCAGCCAGCAAAGGGCAGATGGGGATGTTTTTTTGGGGGGGGGGCAGCTATTATGGCCGTTATTGCAAAAGCCCCCCAAGGGGGGAGCCGTTCTAAGCCGATGCCAAGCCCACGGCCGGACCCCCAAGCACGCAGGGCCCACTACCCTTACAATTGCAAGCCCCCCCCCCGTGACGTGGAGGGGACTCTGGATCCGTGGGAGGGAAGCCGGGGGGGGCGGGTTGGCCGAGGCAACCAGAGGGGCGGGAAAGCAGGGCCCCCGGGAGGCGCTCCGGCTTTCGGGGCGAGGGCAGGGCACCCTCTAGGCCGCAAGGGGAGGAAGGCGAAAGGAGAAGCGCTCGCAAAGAAGAGGCTCCTCCTCGCCGCGGCCTTCTTTCTTCTCGCCGGCCCGGATCTGGCACTACCTGCCCGTCTCCTAGCAACCGTCCTTCTCACCCTCCCCCCACCCATCAAAATGGCGGCGGGGAAAGAGGAGACGGGGGAACCCCCATTGCCCGCAGATGGAGCACGTGACCGAAGGGGAAGGGAAGCGAGGGGCGGCCGACGCCTGGGGCTCGTGTTTTCCACGGCGCGCGTAGGCGTGACGAGGGGCCAATCGGAAAGCGCGGGGCGGCCTCGTAAAGGCGGGCTAAGCCAGCTCCGCCGGGCGCCTGCGCCAAGGCGAAGGGGGCGGGTGGGCGGAGACCGTGTCAGCCGGGTAAAGGCAGCCATTGCGCCTGCGCCATGGAAGCCCAGAGACGGCGGCCTTGACAGCTTGCGCCTTGTGTGCCGTAGAAAGGAGGAGGAGGAGGAGGGGGGGGGGGGGGGGAGAAGCGA
>QLTV01003669.1:2067228-2077713 GCA_003457575.1 Thermophis baileyi
TGGGTGGGGGTGGGGTGGAAGAAGCTTCTCCTGGAGGGAGGAAAGCAGCCCCCACCCCACCCCCCAGGCCCTCCCCAAGAAGGGAGGATGTGCAAGGAGAGACCAGGCCTGCGAAGTGTCCCTGGAGCGGATTAAAAGGGTTCTTAGCCAGGCTGAGATTCTGGTGCTTTGCTAAGAGAGTGTGTGTGTGTGTGGGGGGGGATTTCGGAGGCCTGCCCACTTGGTGGAAGCCCTTTTCCATGGGCTTTATGCGGGGGGGGGGGGCGGGCGGCACAAGGGTGTCTTCCTTGCAAAAGCACCTGTAATTCAAGTACAGGTAGTCCTCGGCTTATGACTGCAATTGAACATTTCTGTTGCTAATGTTATGCACCAGAGACAAATGCCTTGGGTGTCTAATCACACTTGGCCAATAAAGAATTTTCTCTTCTCTTCTTTTCTCTTCTCTTTTCTCTTCTCTTCTCTTCTCTTCTCTTCTCTTCTCTTCTCTTCTCTTCTCTCTTCTCTTCTCTCTTCTCTTCTCTCTTCTCTTCTCTCTTCTCTTCTCTTCTCTTCTCTTCTCTTCTCTTCTCTTCTCTTCTCTTCTTCCTTATTCTATTCCCTCTTCTCTTCTCTTCTCTTCTCTTCTCTTCTCTTCCTTATTCTGTTCCTTATTCTATTCTATTATATTCCTTCTTCTCTTCCCTTCCCTTCCCTTCCTATTCTATTCTATTCTATTCTATTTTATTCTATTCTATTCTATTCTATTCTATTCTATTCTATTCTAAAAGTGATGCAGTTAGTTGTGCCTCATTTAGGACTTTTCTTGCTGTGGTGGTTGAGGGAATCGCTGCAGCTGTTCCTAACACGGTTGTGAAGCGAATCTGGCTTCCCCGTTGACTTGGCTTGTCAGGAGATCGCAAAAGGGGATCACGTGACCACAGGAACACAGCAGCTGTCATAAATATGAGTCAGTTGCCAGGCGGTTGAATTTTGATCAACTCAGCATGGGGAGCCTGGTTGTAAGTCACTTTTTTCAGTGCTGTTGTAACTTTGGTCACTAAAGGAACAGTTGTAAGTCAAGGACTACCTGTAGAAATTCTTGGATGACAGAAGTAGCTTGGAATGGCAGGTCATTGACAGGTGATATTGGTCCTTACCTTCTCTTGTGGTTGGTCCCTTGGAGCTGTTCAGAGATTGTATGCAAAGGTTACCTTTAGGAAGTCAGTTAATCATCTATTCATACCTGGTGAATTTGAACATATTTTTTTAAATAAAAAAAGCGATATAGGAAGGTAGGGCAGCACTAAGCAAAGCATGAATTTTGAAAGGGAGAAACATATACCCACTGATGGGGAACTTATGTGTGAGTTATTGTGTTTGTAGGCTATCTGGCATCTTTCCTCCCTTTCTGAAGTGAAATTAACCAGGTGATTAACATTGGCGGGTGGTGTCATCAGACCCCCTCAATCCCAAAAGACTTTACTATGGCATAAAGTTATGCTGCAACTAAATCTTGGCAGATTCTCTGACTCCTGATTTAGTTGTCTGGGTTTATGTATTTAATGGTTGAGGGGAAAACACTCCTCCCCAGTCATATTATGGACCTGAAAGGACACACACCATTTTTTTTTTTTTAAAAACCTGGAGATAGTAAAAAATAAGAATATGGAAAAGTTAATTGAGAAGAAGCAATGGATGGAAACTAATCAAGGAGAGAAGCAACCTAGAACTAAGGAGAAATTTCCTGACAGAATAATAAGCCATTGAAATGGCTTGCCTTCAGAAGCTGTGGGTGCTCCATCACTGGAGGCTTTTAAAAAGAGACTGGACAGCCATTTGTCTGAAATGGTATAGGGTCTCCTGCTTGAGCAAGGTGTTGGACTAGATGATCTCCAAGGTCCCTTCCAACTCTGTTATATGCTGAGAACATGTTAGCTTAAGGAGAAGCTTTTGCAGTGATGATTTACCTTATTTGCTACAGTATATCATGCTTGTTACTGGTGAATGAACTGTCTTATACATTTTTTTAATTATTATTATTATTATTATTATTATTATTATATTATTATTATTATTGGTTTATTCCATCAAATATCTTGGATGGCATTTAGGAAATATGCCCATTGACAAAATGTCCATCTGTCAATTGCAAAGGGCCACAGTGCTTGGAGCTGCACATATACTATGCCAATACATTGCAACATCCTAGGTTTGGGGGAAGAACTTTATGTGTACGAAAGCCACAGCAGTTAAAGAACTGAAGGCTGTGACTTCACATAGTTGTCAACAGATAACAAAGACTTTAAGATCCAAACAGGCATCTTGTTCATTACATGCCTGATATAACAGTGAAAAGGAGAAAATCTAATTCATTGATGTTGCTGTTCCAGGTGATGATAGAATTCAGGAAGAACAATTGGGAAAAAATACAAAATATTGGGATTTACAGATTGAAGTTGAACATTTATTAAAAACCAGTCAAGATTGGAGCACTTGTAGCAATACCTAAAGCAGGGATGTCAAATTCAGGGCCTAGGGCCCGGATCCAGCCCGCAGGGCTGCCCTGGAAACAGCGAAGGACTGGCCTGCTGTGCCTTTGCCAGTGAAAACGGAGCTCGGGAGGGCTGCATGTGGCCCTCCCAGGCCCCGTTTTCAGCTGTGATGACCTCCTGCAGCCCTCTGCCAGCGAAAACTGAGCTCAGGGGGCCATGCGCAGCCCTCCCCCCCCCCCGCTCTGTTTTCACTGGCAGAAGGCTAGCAAAACAAACTAAAAACAAAACAAAAGGAGAAATGTTTCCCCTTTTGCATTTGAGCATCCAAGAAGGGACAGGAAAGGAAAAGGAGAAAGGGAAAGAGGAAAGAAAAAGAAGGGAAGATGGGAAGGAAGAAGAAAGGAGAATGAAGATGGAAGGAAAAAAAGAAGAAGGAAGGAAGGAAGGAAGGAAGGAAGGAAGGAAGGAAGGAAGGAAGGAAGGAAGGAAGGAAGGAAGGGAGAGAGATGATAATGAGAGGCAGGGAGGGTCTCAGGGAAGTCCTGCCTTAGCACTTGGCCACCACAGGTGCCCCCCCCCGACATGAGTGATGTTAAGCTGGCCATGCCCCCCTTCCCCCCCTCCAGGTCAAACACAACCCTGATGTGGCCCTCAATGAAATCGAGTTTGACACCCCTGACCTAAAGAACTTCCTCAGTTTCTGGAAATATTGAACTTATCAGACCTGAACACTGCAATTTTACAAAAGAATCCCACTCTTCTTGAAATTGTCTATATTCTTAGATGCTACCTGAAATAATTCTTAGATCCTTAATTGGGACTTGAATTATTGAGTTTCTTCCAATCTTGGACTGTGAATTAAATTGTAGATTATACCTAAACATAATAATATTTTCTTTAAATAATCAGCACCTAGTTAAATTACAGAAATTCAGAGCTTGGATGGATCCATATATTATGACCAATCGGTTATTTCATTTTATTCTGTTGCAGGTGTTACTAGACATGTGCCAAATTATCTTGAAAAAGCTGTTCTCCATTTTTCCTGTTATTCTACAGTATTTCCAATCTGAACAGTTACATTGTATTGTGTACTTTGCAGCTTTATGTGGATATGTCTTCAGAATGGTACATTGAAAGATTCCGCTGTTCTCATATTGTGATGCACTGTAGTTTGCTTTTACCATGCTTTGTTAAGTGGTCTCCAGCGGCTGGATTTACATATTGTGCTAAATCAAATCATAATTTATAAATAATAATTGGATTACCATATGTTCTGAGCCAATGGTAAACAAACATTATGATTTAGTTTGATTATGTGAACCCATTACTGGTTCCATGGCCTTGAGATTTTCTGAAGTCACAGAAGACATCCAAAGCTATATTTTTATTTTCATTCTCCCATTCTTCTAATTAAAACATTTCAATTAAAACATTTTGTTTCTCTTTTGGATTTCCGTTCATCAATGTGTGCTTATTTGGAGAATTGTGCTTGTGGTCTCTGAGTAATAGTTATTAAAGGTTAATAATGTTCTTAATGTTATTAATGCTCAGAGTAGATGTGGGAGAAAAACCTGCTTTGAACTTGCTTTTTATTTGTTTTAATTGTGTAGAGAGAGCGAGAGCTAAAAACATAATTAAAAAGCTGACTAAATCATTTAGGAGGCCTCTTGGTATAGTTTATAAAGTATGTTTGGTTCAATTAAATGCATTTATGTACTCAGCCAGTTGTAGCTTATTCAGTTAACCATTGTTAAACAAGTTATAGCTTAGTAATATATGAAGTTTTGGAGACCCTTGTGTATGTATAACATTACAATGGATAATACTGTGCCGGAGTACTTATTGCTATGTTTATTGTTTTCGGAAGAGTTTACATGCAAAGATTTGAGCTTCAATATATCCACTATAGTGGAGTGATCCATTGACCAAGAAGTACTAACTAACTCCCCAAAAGCATTCACTGGGTGATTTTGGGCAGTCCCCAACTCTCCACCAAATCAACTTTTGAAAATTCACAAGGTGCTTGTGGGAAAGGTGCCTTATTCTTTGCTCCAGATTCTTCAAAAGAAAAATGAAGAAAACAAAATTCCTAAATTATTAAATATATTATTTCAATGCATATAGGTAATACATAGATTGTTTATTTACGTAATCTATGCTATTAAATATTTAAAAATGTATTTGTTCAATATGTCTGTTACACTGATGTGTCTGGAAACATTGCAACTTTTAATTGTGTTATTCATAATCTTTATTGAAACTGCTCATTCACATCCATCCAGTATTCCTAGAATCCATCATTCATGCCAACCATTGCATTTACTTACTGAGAAGAAGCAGTAATTTGTTTTGTTGGCATCATTTTCTAAAGCAATGAATTACCTTGAGCATCTTTAAGGGGATTCTTGGCAAGTAACTCTTAAACAGTAATTGCTTCTACATCGTTCATATAATTCTTATAAATTTGGCACTAAAATATCTGGCATTCCAAATATTAGCTAGAAGGCAGTATTTTGATGTTATCTGTATGTAGCAGAAAAAATTCAGGAACAGATCAGACTCATTTGTAAAGTTGAATATAATTTTAACATGAATGCAGAAAGCACTAATCAGATGAGTATACCCAGCTGCAATGGAAATTGACAAAGCTACTGTATTTCTTTTTCAACTGTGAGGTTTATTTTTTGTTTTATATACAAAGAGAAAAATAAAGGAAGGAATAAGCATTCATTAAAAACCTTTCCCCTTCATACCAGTCTAAACTAATTTTGCTAGATATACACGCATATGTGCAAGTACACAAAATTAAATGATTATTTAAATCACTTTAAGAAACATTTTTCTATATAGCTCTTCAAGATTTCTAATGATATAAAGTCCATCAAACTGTTGCATAATAGAGTGTGAGTGTCTTTCTAATCTTGTATAATTTTTTAAATAATTTTTGCTAATTATAAAATTGCCCTTCATCTTCTTAATTTCCAAATTGTAGAATATAATCCAGAGTAACATGAGCATCTATAAAAACCAGGAAACCTTCCAGAAAAAATAATAATACGGTAATAACTAAAATAAAGTCTGATCAAAAGAGAGTCCTAGCAGCACATCATGTGACCCAAACTGTAGGCCTTAAGAATTGAATAACCAATAATATAATTCTTTCCCTATTAACACCTGCCTCCTTTAGATGATGAAGCAATTGGATCTCAGTTCATAGCTATCATCGTTTTTATTCTGAAATCTGCTACATTAGCCTAGGATGCTCACTCCTGTATACCCAGATTGAATTTAAATGTGCCTTTGCAGGCTTCCTAGACTTAGATGTCTGAAAATCTGGGACAACTGTAGGAGGACACTTTAACTGATGAGATAGGGAATGATGCCAATCAATAAGTCTAAGCCTTAACCTACTTCAGAGGATTTACTGGTAAAATAAAGTCAGTCCTATGTATGTCTCCTTGTAAAAGAGTAGGATTTAAGCGTGATAATGAATTAATAGGTTTTGGAATGTGTGTTGATTGTATAAAAGACGTTAAAGCTTCAGATATGAAGTCATAGACCCCATAGCTGGTATCCACCAAAGGAGTTGTATCAGCAGTTCCCAGATTCTCAATGATGGTGTTTATTGGGAATTCTGGGAATTTTCATCCGAATCCCTACTCATCAGCTTTGGAAAGGCTTAGTGTTTAAAAAAAAAAAAAAGATGAATTGCAACAGTGGGAAGATTGCTAAAAGCTCTCAGTTAGCACTGTCCATATTTATCAGAGCATAGAGCAAATTTGTGGGATGCTTTGTTTTATTTTGAATAGAATTCTGACATGAATGTTGTTGAATGTATTTGTTTAGCTTTTTTCAGTGATAGGGGAGGAATTGCAAAAGGAATGTTAAGCATCAATGCAAATTCTCAGTTTGGGAAATTATAGTTCTCTTGGTTAGGTTAGGTAGATGCTTCCCTAGTCGATGTGCTGATGCATTGGCAGTATTCTTTAATTTTTTTCATTCAACAAATGGCTTGCTGCATAGACATTTTAATAGTTTGTCCTAACACATCTGTAGGGCATCAGGTGGGAAATAATGTATGCACAGGATGTAGGACACTGGGAATTTAAAACTGTGTCATTTGTCTGGTTTATGGCAAGGAAATTGTTAGTCTTTTATTTATGCTCTGTTCCACTGCAGGTGCTGTAAAGTGGTCTCATTTTAAAATGACTTTTTTATATGATCAGTTATGTTTACAAGATATGGAATACCATATTATGGTTTATTAGTTGATTCACGGTTCAGTTTTCACACAGAATCTACAGTACATACAGGAGATAAGATTTTACAAATGATTTCAATTACCTGTAGAAAATAGTCTAGATGGGGAGCTATGTATTTAAAAAACAAAACAAAAGATTCTTTGTCATTTGTATGTTTTCTCTTTAACCACTCACTTCCTGTGTAATTTGGTTTTAGAGATCTGGCTGCTGCACATGAGTGCAATGTCATAAATTAGTATTTTTAGGCTTTTCCTTTTTTTAGGTGACATATGTCAGGTGCTGCTGTCTCATTATTACAGAAGAAACTAATTACTAATTTGAAGGACTTTCATGGAGCCTCCATTGTGCTGGATATAATGCAAGTAGTTTATAGATACCGTATCTGGAATGCTGCATAATAAAATGTGGCTTATAAATTGCTGATCTACTGTAGGTTCTATCAATCAGCTGCTTCAAGCTTCCCTCTATTATTATTTCAAATAACCAGCGAGGGGTTCTTTTTACCCATTGTTTATGGCTAAGTCAGTCAGGAGGCTGGTGGTTGTGCTAGGCACATCCAAGATGCTAGGAAAGCAAAGAAAATGTTCGTTCTTCATGATTTAGAAAGTTGTGGCATAGGAAAGTCCTGCAAACTCCCTATGAGTATCCCATAACAGAATGAAGATAAAGTCTAGAGGAAATATGTAAGGAAAGTGATCAAGACGTGCAATCATGAGACTTTTTAAAACATAGAGCAACAGATCCCAAGTCCTACATTGCAGAGCAACTTTAGTGTAGTTTCTGGGTTTTCGGAGAATGTTTTGGTTTGATGGATTATCTGCCTTCAAGTTGTTGTCGGCTCTTAGCGACCACATAGATAGATAGATTTTCCCCGTGACTGATTTGGTTTAGAGAATGGTAAATCAGGAAGATTTGAGTTCAAATCTCTGCTGAGGTGTAAAAGCCACATGTCCTTGGGCTACTCACTGGCTTATTAATTCCATCACAGTGGAACTAATGTGGCAAGAGGGAAAGTCTCATCGGAGAAGCTCAGCGGGTGGGAGGAGATATTTTATGGTTCAGTGCTGTGACTTCTGCACTGCTGTGTTTTCTGTCTTATGCCAATGGTTAAAACTAGGTATTCGGGTTTTTTTCTAAAAGAGAAATAGTGGAATGACCAGGAATCTGCAAGGATAAAGCCAGGCCTTCTTGCCTGCCGATTTTCTCTTTACATTTCTTGTTCTGCTCCTGGCATATGTTAGCCTGACAAATGCTGATTTAGGAATATACAGTTGCCAAGATAATATCTAGCTCAATTACAATCCTAATGTCCTCAACAAGAAGTCCTTGGAAGACGCCTATAATAAATTAATATACAGAGCCTGGAATACAGATTTTTGGAATTTGTCCATAGTATCTTAGAAGGAATCCCGATGAGTCATGCCCACTGAGGTTCTTCGAAGTAAGGTACCTGTTTTCTGTATATCTTGTGGCAGTAAATTCAAATACATAGTCAGAACTGTGAAGTCTAGCCACGGAAAGAGGTTCAAGGGAACAAAAATATTTTCAGAATGATGACAAAAATGTTTCTTTCAAAGAGATTTCAAAGGAAATATTGCGATGGCTTATTGATCCTGCTGTTGATATACATGATTTATATTTTCTAAAAGTGCTTCTTTTCTTTTGATATGAAAATGCTGAATCTACTGGCCAAAATTCAACAATAATTTTTTAATTCAAAGTGCCAGGAATTAGAAAAGTAACAGCAAAGTCGGTTGCAAAGTCTGACTGCATATAAGAAACTGCTTTTAAAAATCTTCTCTTTAAAATATGTTTATCATGGGGAAGACTTACTTGGTTATGTAGACTTCCGTAAATTTTGGGGATTTAGGATGTTTCTCAGCCCAAATAATGGGAAATATGTTATGTGTGTGTATCATACATAAACTCAATTGGCTTGTTTTCCAGTTTATAAAAACATGTTACAGTTTACATCTATATCTCTAACACAGGATGCAATAATAATTAACTAAACTTAGCTTTCATAAATAAAATATTACTAATATAATATACACAAAAACTTTGTTTAGATTTGTTAGGACAGCATTCATATATTGAAGGGGAGAAAGTTCTCCCGTCTTACTACAAAATATCCAAGGGGGATTATTTTTAAGTGCAGTACACAGAAGCTTCCTACACTTAGCGCAACTGACCTCTGATCTCAGGAAATCCCTTTCAGTGCATTTAAATTGCCATCTTGAGAGGCTTGGGCCTGAAAACAGGTTCTGTACTTGTACTGAGAAATCATGTAGGAAATATTGTCTATGGAGATTCTCCATCCTGGGGAGGAGCCAGCATTCAGGATGGGTTGTCCTCGTCCAATCCGGTGAAGGACTGAGTCTGTCTATTTTTTTATTTATATTTGGATCCGCCTCCTGTAATTCCAGATTTGACTCGGTCCTCTCACGAGAAGGACGTTGGCAACTGGACTCCCATCCTAGTTAGTCAAATCACGAATTAGGCCTTTATCTTCCAAATTTACTATCTATTTATCTGCACTATTCTGCAAAAGCCACCAGGTGGCTTCATCGCTTAGACGTTGGCTGCCTTCATTCCAGCAAGAAGGAAGAAAGTCGGCTTCATTTGGACGGTTTGAATCCCCCCTCCCCCCCTTCTCCTCCCAACTTAGTGAAAGCCCCAGGGGGTGCTTCAGATTGCCGTTTGGGGGTTTTTTGATCCTAGTGGGGACCCCACTTTGACTACATTGTTTAAACGCTGGAGAAACGCTGGCTTTTTTCCTTGCCTGGGCCATTAACGTGATTGAGATCTGCTGCTGAGCTTACAATTTTCTCGCGCTGGAGCAAACGCTCGCGCAGACTCCATTGCTTAATCAGTGAGTCGGAAGGCTGCTTTTCAAGGATTGCCTGGGCCATCATTGTAATTGCGATCCCCTGCTGAGCCTCCAAATTCTGGCGCTGGAGCAAACGCTCGCGCGGCTCCACGTGGCTACCAGCACAGCCGTTTTTCCCTCGGCATCGCTGATTTTCTGTCTTACTGTGCCCCTGATTCCCTCAGAGCTTGCTCGGGAGGGACAGTGTATTTGCTCATCTGCAGTTGCTATTCTTACCAAAACTTACCCCTTGAGCTTGCTCGGGAGAGCAACTTTACAAAATCATTGGAGCCACGTGGCATAAGCAGCCATTTTTGTTGGACGATAAATAAACTATTTAAAAAAAAAAAAGGGTCCTGGACAGGCCTTACTTTACATAACATGGCAGACAAGGCTCCCCTTCAGGATAAGCCTGGGGGCAAACGTCTCAAGAAGTCCAACAGAGGCATTCACGAGGATGATCATTCTTCCTCTTCTGGTCACCCCTCTACTAGGTCCCGTTCCTCTAGGGAGGCCTCTTCCAAAGCAACGGTGCGTGCTGAAAAGAGAGATAGGGCATTAAAAAGGATTTGTGAACGTTCTGCCAAACAACAACAATCATTGCAGCTGGCTCAGGCTCTGCCTATTCCAACTCCCTCAGCTGAAGCAGGGGAGGATCCTTTGGCCCTTTATGCTACTAATTTGCCTACGCCCCAGGATAATTTATGGGGCACTTCTCAAGGGGCCCAGGACACCACGGCTTCCATTCCTCAAGCAGAAGGGGTTCAGGCTTCGGTGGCTGCACAGTCTGAGGTTCAAGTGTCCCCTCAGCCATCAACTCCACAGGTGCCCCTAGATCAGGCTGCCTTCCAGGCCATCATAACTGCTCTCCCACAGGCCT
>QLTV01003669.1:2081177-2110171 GCA_003457575.1 Thermophis baileyi
ACGTCGAATCTAGTCTTCGGGATTCGTCAAATCTGGGAATTACAGGAGGCAGATCCAAATATAAATAAAAAAATAGACAGACTCAGTCCTTCACCGGATTGGACGAGGACAACCCATCCTGAATGCTGGCTCCTCCCGGATGAGAAGAGGCGTATCAGGTAGGTCCAACGCCTATTTTCAGTCATCCATGTCACAGTTGTCCCAAAGGTGCTTTTTCAAGAGGCAATTGGACTTTCTGGTTTTTCTTTGAAGACGTTTTGCTTCTCATCCAAGAAGCTTCTTCAGCTCTGGAATAGGAAATATTGTTTCCCATTTAGCTTTGCCTAGAAAAACGTATCAGCAGAAACTCCTAAGGCTATATAGCAGTGATGGCAAACCTTTTTTTCCACGGGTGCCGAAAGCGCATGCGCGCGCCCACACCCATAATTCAGTGCACCCAATTCAATTTTCAATTCTTAAAAATTCTTAAAATAAGTTTCACTGATACAAAAAAGGCTAGTGGATTTAACTTAAAAATTGGAAACCATTGGCATAAAGTAAGAAAATGGTTTAACTACTGTAGTGTAATTCAAAGACAAGCTGCAGAAAGGCTTCGGGGAAAATGTGAATTTATATATTGCATGAAGCCATACTACTATACGTATCGATGAGGGTTTGGTTGGTGTATGTTTATATGAATCTAACTGGTTTGGAGGCTTTTTCAATAAATAGATTATGGCTTAGCACGAAACAATGTAAAGGCCTTCCCTGGACTTTTGTCATCCTGACACGCAGTACGCTAATTGCAATATTGGGGTATAAATTCTGTAAAAGCCCCTAGGGTAGAATTAGGTACATGGCTTTTTAATCAGTGATCTCAACTTGGCAAATCTTAGCTTCATTTATATTAATGCATAATGAATTTTACTTTTCAGTATCAAACACAAAGCAACTGGTAATAATGTTCATAAAGAAAATGACATACATGTTTGATTAGTACTGCTTGCACAACATATGTGGCTATGTGATTGCCCCGGTAATGAAAAGATTGTGTGAATTGGTGATGGAAGATGAACTTACTTGACTTAAAAGTATCAGAGTCACTCTGAAAAGAATGTTTTGAATTCTGCTTTCCTTAAATTATTTGTTTGGTATGTTAACTAAGCTGTTGCCATGTGCATCATGTTCTCTAGTGTAAAGTATGTTTTTAGGGTTGTGCCAGGCAAAGTGCCAATAAGCATCATGAAAGCAGCCACATCTTCCACAAAGCCATCATCTTAGTACCATTATTGGAAAAAGAACAAAGCATAGGAAGGCTTCATCTGTCAACCAGACTGGTGTTTCTCATTGATAAGACACAAAAGTAATTTAGGTGGCACATGAGGTGGCTCATGTGGAAAAGGAGTGAGGAAGGGAGGGCGGAGTCGCCAGTTTAACTATGCTGAGGCAAAAGGAAGCATACACTTCAGGCGAATGTTTCATGAAGCCATGGACAGGAGCAGCGTACAAACTTTGGCTTTGGAGCCAAAATGGAATAAGATTCCACACTACTTAGCTCTCTTTCTCTGATTATTTAGTTGTATATTTTGGTTTGGCCTTAGTGGATGTGATGGAATGGCTGACAGATCCGGGGACATGCAGGATGAAAGCTGGCTAGGTGACTTTGGGCCAGTCACTCTCTTTCAGCCCAACCCACCTCACAGGATTATTGTAGTGAGGAAAACAGGAGCAGGAAGACATGTTGGATATGTTGGCAGCCTTAGCTTGCTTGTAAAAATAATAAAGGTGGGATACAAGTCAATCAATCAATACTGTTAACGGTCAACAACAGGAAGGAGGTGGGCTATTACAGAAAAGATTCCTTGCTCCAGAGAAGGGAGGAAACCTGCAAAAAAGAGAAGGACTAACTCTGCCTTAATGCTACATATCCGTTGACCTGGGGAAATAGTTCCAAAGGCTTTCAAGAGTCTGTTCCATTAGCTTACCAGCAGTAAAGATCTTTCTAGAAAACTAAATGACTATTTCCTGTGTTTGTCAGCCTTGCTGGGCTTGAGAGGAGAAAACTGCTGTTTACAGTAGTAAATGCCTCTTCAATCCAATTAGTTCTCATTATTTAAAATGATGTCTTTACGTAGTTACTCAGGCTTACAGGCCACTTCAGTGGTGAACTGAGTCTAAGGGACCTAACATTGCCACTTATGGTAAATAATTAAAAACATTAAAACAAACATGAAATATTTCTTATATATTAGTAATATATTACAATTGTTTTCCTTACAATTTACCACACCAGAGTTGGGTTCCAAAGAAGCGCGGAAGAACGGTTCTAACCGTTCTTTAGAATTGTTAGTAACTCGGCGATGACGTCACGGAGCTGGTTCTGTCGGTGTCTCCGTGGGTGCCACCATCTTGGATTTTTTTTGCTTTTTTTTCTTCTAATTTTTGCTTCTGCACATGTGCAGAAGCTATTTTTTGATTGCTGCGGGTGCGGGTGCGAGGGAGCTACTCCAGATGAGCCATTCACTCCCCTCGCCCTGCCCGAACATACAGCTGCCGCGCCCGCTCCCTCGCACCCAGGGGCAGCAGGGACAAGCTGCGGGCTCAGCTGCAGGGGAGCAGCTCCAGACGAGCCCATGTCTCCCGAAGCAGCCACCGTTGGAGTGCGACAGGCGAGAGGCGGGTGCAGTGGCTGTATGTTCAGGCAGGGCAAGGGGGGGATGGCCCCGGCCCAGCTCAACCGCGCCAGCAAAGAAGCGCGGAAGTTCCAGCCCATCCGCCCCACGAGCAAAGCGGGCAGCGTGAAGGAGACCGGCAGCAGCAGGTTGCACGGAGAAGGGGCGCTGGGGGCAGGGGATCCCCTGCCCTCCCCTCGCCTGCCCTCCACGCATGAAGACGAACCGCCGCCTGCCCTGAACTCCTCGCTGCTCCCGCACTAACGTCCCAGCCACGCTCAACCGTGCTTCTTTGCTGGTCCCGGAGCCGAAGCCAGGAAGGTGAGAGGGGCGGCAGTGGTGGCAACAGCGCTCCAGGATGGCACATGACAGGGGACTTGCCGGGCCGGGCCACCCGCCCTCCCAGTCCCAGAGCACTTTCTTCCTTCTCCCGCCGCCGAGAAGAGAGAAAGAGAAAGAAAGAAAGAAAGAGGAAAGGAGAGAGAGACAAGAAAGAAAGAAAGAGAAAGAAAGGAAAAGAAAGAAGAAAGAAAAACTTATGACCACAATTGAGCCCAAAATTTTGGTTGCTAAGCAAGAGCGTTGTTAAGTGAGCTTCACCACATTTTACAAGTTGGCCACGCCCACCCGGTCACCTGATCAACAAGCCACGTCCACCTGAAGCCATGCCCACCTGATCTCCAAGCCACACCCACAAAATAAGCCACACCCACAAAACTGGTAGGAAAAAAAATAGAACCCACCCCTGTACCACACTGATACATCTTTTATAATTATCAGATTATCAAATATTTGTTGTTCTCTGAAAATGGATGCTGTTCTGTTTGTTTCTATCTTGACAGGATTTAAGATTCAAAATCTGAAATCCATTTAACTAGGTAGCATGAGTATAAATTATTGGTTGATAATTTCTTCCCTTGCCAGATCTTTCAATCTTAAAAAGAGCCTAAGTGCTAACCTAATCCTAAATTGGGTTAGCAGTTTATATGCCCTCACTCTACATTCTAAGTAAATAACTTTAGAAAAGCATAAGAGAGAAAAGCTGTTAACTTTTTCCTACTGCTACAGCCCCCAGCAACGTTTGTTTTTTCCTGTGGTTGCTTTTAAGGATTTAAAAAAAAAATGGAAATGCAATAATTGGATCTTAGCAATAGCAATAGCACTTAGACTTATATACCGCTTCATAGTGCTTTCCAGCCCTCTCTAAGCGGTTTACAGAGTCAGCCTCTTGCCCCCAACAATCTGGGTCCTCATTTTACCCACCTCGGAAGGATGGAAGGCTGAGTCAACCTTGAGCCTGGTGAGATTCGATCTGCCAAACTGCTGGCAGCCGGTGATCAGCAGAAGTAGCCTGCAGTACTGCACTCTAACCACTGCGCCACCGCGGCTCTTCTTCCAATTGTATCTTTTGTGGCTTTGATTATAGTAACTTCAGTAAAAAAAAATACCCAAGCTATTTCCAAAAGCACTATGTCTAAAATAAAAGTAAATATATAGTAGATTTAATCCTCATAAATTCACTTACCAAAGGACACAATTTCCTAGGCTGAGAAAGACTAGAGTGACATTCAACTCTATACTACTGTAGAGTATAAAGTTACTTTTATCAAAGCTATTTTGCCACAACAAGTGCAATTCAGTCTTCTTTGCATCTCTATGATATAAATTCTATGGTTTGGCCAGCTCAACGTCCTGTCAGCTAAAACGGAGCCCGGGAGAGCTGGCAGAGGCACCGCGGGCCGGTCCTTCGCTGTTTCCAGGGCAACCCCGCGGGCCAGATCTAAGCACCCGGCGGGCCGCATTCGGCCCGCGGGCCTTGAGTTTGACCACCCCTGACATAGTAGAAGCAATGATTATTAGGCTTTGGTTAGGACTATTGGAAGAGAAATCCATCTGGTTCAGTTCCAAGCCAGGAGAAATAAAATGGAGGCTTATTGGAAAGAAGGATTCTGTTTTTTGATGAGCACAACCCACCAGCAGCATGTGGTTCTGGGGCAGCTGACCGAATGGCTGAATGAGTGGATGGATCTTTATAGGTTTCTGGGGGTTTGTGTTTGAAATGCTTCAGGGGGTTGTGCAATGTAGTGAGCCTGGTATCTTTTGCTATTCTAATGGGGGTGGGTTAATCCTGTTATGTCCTAAAAGGTCACGTCCTGTCCTTAGAATTTGGGTGGGGAAATGCAATTTTGAATCCCATCATTTGGAGGTGAAGTTGTTTTGTTTGTGAATAGGCTGGCCCAGTCTTTCTTAATGGGCACAAAATCTGCTGGAGGCTCTTTTACTATGCAGGAAACTTGGGCTGCTTTCTAAGAGCATGTTTCTTCATTTTTCCTTTGGGGAAATATAATATTCTACCTCTTTTAATATTCCCCAAAATATTTCATTCTCTACAAGGGGAGGGGGCTTCCCACAGGACCATCAGCAGTTTCAGTAAAAGAGACTGGTTTCATTTACACTGAGGTGTTAGGGTGCTTTTTTTTACAAAGCGGGGTTAGGGAAGGAATGCTCCTGCAGAGTCAAGGTTTTTTAAACATCTATGGATGACGCTTGGCCACGAAAGAGAAACAAGAGTTGGCAGAACCAGGACAGAACACAGAAAAGTGTTGTTCTGTTCTGCACCTGCAGTTTATATGATGGCCTGTCTTTGGGGCAGTGGATCAGAGGTGGGTTGCTGCCGGTTCGGACCAGTTCTTTAGAACCGTTAGTGGAAATTTCCCGCCACTCGAACCGGCAGTGATGACCGGAGGTCCACGCTCCCGAACTGGTCCTCCGGTCAACGCAGATTGCAAAAAAAACCCTCTGCACATGCGCAAAGTCTTCTCATGCTCAGAGGGTCATTTCCGGGAAGGGGCGTACGCAAAACGCGCACTTCCGTCGCGATGCGAACCGGTAGGGAAGGTACGTAGAACCCACCCCTGCAGTGGATGAGTGGTATTGCAAACCAAAACATGAAGAGGGCCAGTAGCATATTCTAGTGTTCCTTGTGTACGGAGGTACAATCAAGCAAAGCTGAAGTGGTTTCTCTCATTGAGTAAAAATAAGTTTCTTTCTCAGACAGGTTCTGTCTCAAGCACCGACCTTTGGTTTCCACTCTTCAAAACCCTTTCCCTGGATCAACCTCAGACCTGCCTAGACAGCAGTGAATTTAATAGCTTTTGGGTAAACTTTGGAGAGTATGCGCAAAGAGTAGCGTCTGTAGAAGGATAATTTACTGTTCCATTCAAATCGAATCATTTTGTATAAGATCTTAGAGCCAAGCTTCAAAAAAAAAATCTTTTGGGAAATACTAGGGTTTTATGATTAAATAAATGTGTTAACAACCTTTTTTGTAAGCCACCTAAAGTCACTGAAAGTGAGTGGGCAGCCATATAAATTATCTAAATAAATAAATAAAATAAACTTGATTGATTTCTCCTTCCTAGTGTAGCTTTGGGTCATGTTTGGTAATGCTTGAAGTGTTTATCCCAGAGGTCTTCAAACTTGGCAACTTTAAGACTTGGGGACTTCAACTCCCAGAATTCTCCAGCCAGCATAGCTGGCTGGAGAATTCTGGGAGTTGAAGTCCCCAAGTCTTAAAGTTGCCAAGTTTGGGGACCCCTGGTTTAGCCAAACATACAGATTCCTCCTGTATAGGGGTCCCCAAACACTTCAGCTCTTTGATCCCTTCATTAAGTTTCAGGTTGTTCATTGACTCCCAAACATTTATTATTATATGAAAATAATTTAATAGATACCATTTTAAATAATAGCACTGTAAATAATAACAATATGCATCGTCTCATAGCCTTGGGGAGGGGTTGATATTGACCACTGATTCTGCCCTTTGTGAAGGAACATTGGAGCATATATTTTATGATCTAATTAAATAAGACTTGACATATATTAGAAAAATGTACATGCGCTAAGAACCAGGCAAGAATATTTCTTTGTTAAACCAATGAGGGGAAAAAGTAGACTATGTTCACATAATAATAGGGTTTTAACAGCTTGCTCACTTTAACTGAAGCTTATTTTGTGATTAGATATGGAAGTGCTCATCTTGTGCTCTGCATGTTTATTTTGAATTCTGGTCCTGTCCAGTTGGGCTGGCAGTCTGTTGCTGTGTTGCTGACATCCTACTGTAAATGTCTTTAATGGCTAACTCAACTCTAGGTAGCCTAATTAAATCTAGACCTGCAGAATGTAGTTTATTCCATCAGATGCTGAGTCCTGATTATTTTTGGTCTCCAGTAGTTCTCTAGATTATGTTCCAAACTCAGTTCATAAAAATATTTCAGAAGTTAATGCTTTCTGAAATAAATGTAGCAACTTTTTACTATGGTAAACAAAGTGGCCTAAAAACAGAAGAATGAGACAAGCATCTGTTAACATTCATTACATCTTTCTTACAAGGATGTACATCGTTCTCTTTGAGAGGAAACAACAAATACTCTCACCTTTATGTTTGCTCAGTAAAACTACACGTGTTTTAAGCAATAAACCTGAACCCGCTAAGGTCTTATTTAAAAATTGATGGAGGTAGCAGAAAAGATTAATCTTGACCTACTCTTGTGTAGGCAAACTCTGTTGAATGAGTAGTACTAAAGAAGAATGCAGGCCTGGGTTTCTGCACTGTCAGTGAACTTGCTGGATAGTTACCCTACTTTCCTAAATGTAAGGTGAACCTCACTTTGGGGTCTAGGACAACTCACCGCGGCCAACTCGCCGTGGGACACCGGGACAATTCAACACACTACTAATCGTTTCATTCAGTTACTTTTATTATTGGCGACCACATTTTTGTCAACATTATTGTAGCACTCGTATTTTTGGATTGACTTTCTTTATTTTATTATTATTGGCCACGGTTCCATTGAAATTAGTTTAACTTTTGTATTTGTTGAATTGTCCTGCGGCAAGTTTTCCCGCGGTAAGTTGGCCATGGCGAGTTGGCTTGGCAATTTGTCCTATTCCTCTCTCTTTGGGAAGTGCACACAGAGCCCAAGGGAGATGTGAAAAGCTTTTCATTGTACATTGTTTTCCATATTTTCATTGTATTGTTTTTATTGCTCATTTGTGTTCATTTCGATGTTTGCATTTTTAGTGGAGGTGTGTAAATTAAGATTACACAAAAGGGTGTGATGACAAAAAGTTTAGAAACCCCTGTTATGAACTCTGATTTAAAAAAATCACAGAGCAGGAAATGATGTTTATGCGAAGAGCTGCATTCCTATCTGTTGGTGAACTAGAGGTTACGTGATGGATAGGATTAAACTGAGCTATAGAATAGAACAGAATTCTATATTGGCCAAGTGTGATTGGGCACACAAGGAATTGTCTCCAGTGCATAAGCTCTCAGTGTACATACAAGCCACAAGTGATAAATAGTGATCGTAATCATAATTTAAGATGATCATAATCATAAATCATTAAAAAATCATACAAACTCATTGATGGTCATAGGATACTAAATAAACAAACAACATAAATCATAATAGGGTGCTAAATAAAGGCAATCAACATAAATCATGAGACACAAACAACAAAGTTACGATCATAAGAAACTAAGGAAATAGGTAATAGGAAAGATGAGAAGGATAACAGGAATACAGCCCTATTTGGTGGTTTGACATCCTAGGGCAGACACAGTGTTGTGGGAATTAGTTGTTTAACAGAGTGATAGCATGGGAGGAAAAACTCTCTGTGTGTTTGTTTTGGCGTGCAATGCCCTGTAGCGTCTTCTTGAGGAAAACAGTTGAAACAGTTTCTGTCCTAGATGTGAAGGGTCTGTGGATATTTTCACAGCCCTCTTTCTGGCTCGTGCAGTATACAGGTCCTCAATGGAAGGCAGGCTGGTTGCAATTGTTCCTTCTGCAGTCCTAACTATCCGTTGAAGTCTGTGTCTGTCTTGCTTGGTGGCGCTGCCAAACCAGACAGTTATAGAGGTACAAATGATAGATTCAATAATTCCTTTGCAGAACTGTATCAGCAGCTCCTTGGGCAGTCTGAGCTTTCTGAGTTGGCATATAGTTTTTCTATAGACAGAAAAACTCACCCAAAATGTGACTATCTGTTCTGTCCCAGCACGGCAAACCCCCAGAAAGCGACACACACACACACACTGTTCGTTAAACAAAGAGGCTTTAATACTAATAATCGCTTAGTATTAAAGACTACTTCTTTGNTCCTTCTACACAGCCACTCTTGCCGGCTAGCTGCCCTGCGTGCTCTGGCATCAATCAGAGGCCCCTCCTCTTCACTGGAGTCACTGAACTCCTGCTGAGGAGGTGCAGAAGGCCCTGATTGCACATCGTCCTCTGGCCCTGCTTCCTCTTCGGTCTCGGACTCTGGTGCCGGCGCTACAGACCACTCTTGCCACCGTATGGACTGTTCCTGTTCATCCGGATCCATGAGCAGCTGCACGGGACGGGGGCAAGCCACAACACTATCCAAACCCCTGGGTGTGTTTAATTTATGCTAAAGACCACAAGTTCCTTTACTGCAGGGGTGTCGAAACTTGGCAACTTTAAGACCTGTGGACTTTAACTCCCAGAATTCCCCAAGCAGCCACCTTAATATTAGGCAGAATAAGACATTAATGGAATTTCTTATTGTGACTTCTCATATCTGTGTTTTATTAGCGTATGCCCGATGTCAAAGATTAACAGCAGGATAGTTTTGTCTATTCGTGTTTAATTAGGAGCTCAGGTTGAAAAGCTACGATTCTTGTTCTGATTGTCTTGACAGCTGTAAGAATAGTAGTTGCTGTTTTTGCATGGACTCACAGTGCTTGGAGATGTCTTCTTTTTGCTACCAACAGCTTCCAAAAGGATAATTTCTTTCCTTTTTTTTTTTTTACTGAAAACCTGGCTAAGAAATTGAAGCATATTACTACAGAATAGAAAGGTCAGCTGACATTCGGTGCATGTAAAAGGCCCTCAGATGACTGGATTGCCACGGCCAGTGGATTTGCAATGGGAGGTGGGTAAAAGCTTAAAATCCTATTTATACACCCAAATGCTTGACTTTGTGAGGTAGGAGGAAATACTGCTACAAAAAACTTGTACCTCTAGAGCAGGGGTGTCAAACTCAAGGCCCAGGGGCCAGATCCGACCCGCGGGGTGCTTAGATCTGGCCCACGGGACCACCCCGGAAACAGTGAAGGACCGGCCCGTAGTGCCTCTGCCAGCAAAAACAGGCTCCCGAGCTCTGTTTTCGGCTGTGACAACCTCCTGCAACCCTCTGCCAGCGAAAATGGAACTTGGGAGGGCCACACTCCGTTTTCACTGGCAGAGGGTTGCAGGAGGCCGTCGCAGCCAAAAACAGAGCTCGGGAGCCCGCTTTTGCTGGCAGAGCGCTTGGGCCGCCACAGGCGCCCCCGACACGAGTGATGTCGAGGTGGCTACGCCCACCCTTGCCACACCCACTCCGGCCCCCGGAGGTCAAACACAACCCTGATGCGGCCCTCAATGAAATCGAGTTTGTCACCCCTGATCTAGAGTGTTGCTTTGCGAATATTATTGAGAATGTATTGATATTGTGAACTTACAGAACAAAACAGCTCATCTTTCATTACTTTAAAAGGCAGTAATTGTCCCATTTTGTTTACATTGTGGATCTACCACATACCTGGGCGCCTTGCAGGGAGGGCTCTTTCAGATAATGGATTTTTGCACTACTGTGAATTAACGCGCATCAAGCAATACTACATGTTAATGAAGTATTTGTACCCCACAAAAATACTTGAATGACTTAAAATGTGTTTATGGTATGTTACATAATTTTGAGTACTACTGTAAACCATGAACCAGTACACATGAAGACAAAACATACATAGTATTGTAAACCTCTCCAGCAGCATAGTGTATCCAGTGAAATTTCATTAACTTGGGAGTGGAAGTGGTGTGGGAAGTTTAAATGTACATTACAACAACCCTTTGCAAAATGTCCATCAGAATTTTTTTAAAATAGCTTTTTTAAACATAAAATTTAACAGGTCTATTGAGAGTCTATTTTTTTAATGATGATGATGCCACCATGAAATGTGTCCCAAGGCAGCTTAATGTTAGTAAAGCTTAGTTAGGAAAACTTGAAATTAAAATCTTGTTTCTGAAGTTCTTTTAATGCATCCCACTTCCACGCTGCTCCCCCCCCCCCAGTGTTTAAAGCAACAGAGAACAAAAAGGGGCATGGACTAATTTTCTCTGCTGATGTAGCTTCTTCAGTTCTGAGCAAGAAGGAAGACTCCTGCCTGATCCTTTGGGAATTAGGGCAGAGTACTCGCTTAAAGTAGACATAAAACACAGAATATCAGAATTGGAAGGGATCTTGAAGGTCTTCTAGTCTAATCCAGACCACCCCCACCCTGCTGGCCTTCCGGAAAGCGGTGAAGACCTGGCTCTTCCGGCAGGCTTGGGGCCATTGATCTCGCCTCTGTAATTGGTGAGGTACGGCCATGAAACGGTGTGTATGAGTTTTTTAACTGTTTTAAAATGTTTTTGTTATGTTTTCTTTTAATGGTTTTTTATATTGTTGTGAGCCACCCAGAGTCCCTTGGGAGTTGGGCGGCATACAAATTTAATAAATAATAATAATAATAACCCCCCTGCTCAATCAGGAGGCCCTATACCATTTCAGACAGGTAGCAGTCTCTTCTTAAAAGCCTCCAGTGATGGAGCATCTACAACTTCTGAAGACAAGCTGTTCCACTGGTTAATTGTTCTCACTGTCAGGAAATTTCTCCTTAGTTCTCGGTTGCTTCTCTCTTTGATTAGTTTGCATCCATTGTTTCTTATCTTGCCCTCCAGTTTTTTGGAAAATAGGTTGACTCCCTCTTCTTTGTGCCAGCCCAGGAGATATTGGAATACTGCTGGTGGACATGAAGGCTGGTCTTTTATTTTGATAAATTGAACTACTTACATGAAGTAGGTAAATCATGATAGGTCTAAAGTTACACACTGGTCTAAAGATACTAGCTGTTAGGCCAGTACTGTGAAATCCTAGGTTTCAGTAGAAGGGAATAGGTGCAGCTCTGGGTTGAACTCTGGATTCCTTGATGCTCTCTGAGCTTGGTTGCTTGTTTGCCTCTGAGTTTAATTATTTGACAAGGTAACATCATCAGTACTAGTGAGTTTATATGCAGCAACTAGGTTTTTCTCCGATGTACTGCCTTGAGAATCCAAAGTGTGGATATTGCTCCGCCTTCTTCCTTTTGGAGACTGAATCCATTGAGCTTTCTGCCACGCTTCTCCTGGTTACCTCCCAGTTCGATTCAGTCTTACTTCCAAGAGAGACGTGTGTTTGAGCTATTGGAAAAGAGGAGAATTATTCTTTGGATTCTCAGAGCAGGACAGGAATTTAGTGAACATAAGTAGCAGCCTAATTCAGCCTTCCGGGTTGTAAGACAGGCTCAGCCTGCTGCTTTAAGAAAGGCGGAGAGAAATGGCAGACTGGAATTTGAGAAACAGCTGATCAGCGCAGAGGATGCTTTTGAAGAGCGCCGCAGCCGCGCGGCTTGGATTACTTTGCTTGTTTGGTGCCGGAAAGGTTCTGGAAGGGCGCTGCCACCCGGGAAGGGCAGGGCAACGCCAGAAGGCATCAACTGGCTATCGGGTTTAACCCGGTAGCTGCTGCAACGAGTTAGGTTAAACCAGTTTGACCGGTGCAGCTACTGAAATACAGCGGTTTCCAGGGCACAACCGCTAAAACTTCAGTGCTGGCTAGTAGACCTGGTCTACAGCCGCCATATCAGGGGCCGGAGATCAAAATATCCAGCCCAGCCGCCATTTCTGGCTCCTTCCTGGAAGAGTCGAAGTTGGCGCGCTTTTCCTCAGCGGACATCCTCCTCAGCAGGGGTCTGGAAAATCCCCAGTACATCAAAGGATGGAGAATACTGCTGCATCAGATAGCCACGAGGTGGCTCACGTCAGTGGGGAAAAACGGGAGGGGGCGCAGTACATTCCCAGATAGAACAAAGAAGCCCTGCAGCTTCAAAGATGGATAGTGGGAAAGTAACTACAAAGAGAAGGATTTCTAAAGCTGAGGAACACGATCCCCTCAGGAGGGAGAAGGCTTTGGAAAGGGAGATTGCAAAGGCAAGAAGGCAGACAGAGCAGAGAGAACTAGCAGAGTTCCCTGGGGCAAAAGAAATCATACATTCCCCAGGACATTCAGAGACAGCCGGGGATGAAAGTCAATCCAGTCTCCCGAACTGGCCTCCAGAGGGCTCCATAGATCAATCCCCTCAGCTAGACAATCTGTCAGCAGAGAATGAATGGGAGCCTGATTTAAAGAGGAAGCGTTTGGCTCCAGAGGCAACCTTTACTCCCACAGCGGCTGGTCTACGCCCTGGGGAGGTTCAGGGCTCAGAGATTGCTGAGCAAATGAGATTATTGATATCCCTAACGCAAGGGCTAGTCACATCCTTGCAACAGGGAACTCAAAAGGATTCTATGGCATCAGGCTCAGCCCTGGAGCATAGCCAATGCCTGGCACACCAAAGTCAGGGGGGCTTGAGGAACTTTAGGGAACCTAACTCCCCCACCCCATCCCTACAGAGCAGAGATGGGATTTCAGGAGAGGAGGACCAGAGAGAATGGAGCCTCTCAGAAGATGAGGGATCGGCTCCTGATCCACCAGCATTCACGGGGCTCTTTTGCCCCTCACGTTTTAAACCTCTCCTGGTTAAGGTCAAGGCCACAGTTAACATGGGGAAAGACCCTAAGACTTCCCCGGGCCCAACAGATCCAAATGCGCTTCTGTTTGCACAGCCAGTGGCACAGAGTGAAGAGATCCCCTCACCACAATTGTTTCGCGATGTGGTCCAAAAACAATGGACTCAACCAGGAACATACCCTAACCCAAATGGGAACAACAAAAAGTTCTACAATACAGACTCAGACTTCACAGAGAAGCTGCAACTGCCTTCAGTAGACGGGCTGATAGAGGCCTTGAATTCGGCTAATCTGGTATCCCAGGATGCAGCAGACAGTCTGAGGCCAGAGGATAGGAGGTCAGAGTTGGCCCTTCGCAGGGTTCATCAGGCAGCGGCCTGGGCGATCAGATCAACCACGACCGCCTCACTTTTCAATAAGACCTCCTTAGCCTGGCTGCGGCAGATGCAAAGCAGGATTCCATCTGATGACCAGTGCCTCCAACAGGACATCACCAAGCTTATAGCAGCGACGGAATTTTCAGCGGATGCCACCCTGAACACTGCTAAATTCGTGTCCAGGGCAATGGCTTCAGCAGTGGTGGCCAGACAAATGTTGTGGCTTCACAACTGTCAGGCAGACGCCAAATCAAAATGGAGGCTAGCCTCTGCACCATTAATGAGTGGCAAGCTGTTTGAAGAAGCCATGGAACCCATCCTGGTAGAGACCAAGGACAGGAGGAAGATCCTGCCATCCTTGCACAGGCAAGTGGACCGCCGGTCATCGCCTTATGCACGTAATTCCTTCTTTCGACCAACAGAAACGAGTCAAAGCTTCTTCCAAAGGAGGTTCCCTCAGGGAACCGACCGACAATCAGATAGAGCCGGATTCCGAGACAGAGCCAAACAACAATTCCAGGCCAAGAAACCATTTCATGGCTCCAGGGGGCGTCCCTTCCGACGCTACAAGTGACCGCAGGACAGAATCTCCCATTGGCGGCTGCCTAGCACTGTTTGCGAGCCAATGAGAGGCAACCATGTCCGACACATGGGTTCTAAAAACAGTGAAGCTAGGCCTCAGGCTTAAATTTTTCTCCAAACCCCCAAGATTCTTCATACGCTGTCCCATACCAGGGGACAAGACAAGGAGGGACCTCATTGGGACCGCAATTCAACACCTGTTGGACATTCAAGCCATCCAGCCAGTCCCAACGGACCAACAGGGACAGGGTTTCTATTCCATACTATTTGTGGTTCCCAAGACCTCGGGAGGGTGGAGAGCAATTCTCGACCTGAAAAGATTAAATAAGTACCTCATTTACAAGAGGTTCAAGATGCAATCTCTCCAGTCCATCCTTCTACGTAATTGACGGATCTACGTAATTGACGGTTTTCCGTCAATTACGGGAAGAGTCATCTGATTCCTACCAACCGTTTGCCTCACCTGGGGGCAATCATAGACACCTCACTATGCGAGGTCTACCTGTCACAGGAGCGACAGGTAAACATAAGGACATTGGTAAATCAGATTCGGGCGGACCACAGGGTTCCACTAGCCATTCTCTCAAAGCTCCTAGGCAAGATGGTATCGTGCATCGCGATAGTTCCTTGGGCCCATCTACACGCAAGATCCCTACAGTGGTTTCTCCTTCCCTACCAGAGGCCTGGAGAAAGCAATTCAAACACCAAGGTTCGAGTCACCCACAAGGTGCTACAGTCCTTCAAGTGGTGGACGTCCCGGGCCATGGACAAGAGTTGTACCTTCAAGGAGGCCGATCGCCTAACCGTCACAACAGATGCCAGCCTCTTCGGCTGGGGAGCCCACTGTTAGGAACAGATGGCACAGGGACAGTAGTCACAGGAGGACCTAGCAAACAATATCAACTGCCTAGAACTCAGGGCAGTTCGTCTGGCCCTGAGAGAGTTTCAGGACAGGATAGCGGGCCATCACATACTCATCCTGACAGACAGTGTAGCCACAAAAGCCCACATCAACCGTCAGGGGGACACGCATTCCAGAGTTCTCATGCGAGAGGCAGAACAGTTGGGCCTCTGGGCGGAGAAGCACCTTCTCTCCATCAGAGCAGAGCACATATCAGGAACAGTGAATGTCCAGACAGACTGGCTCAGCAGAACCACAGTCGATCACGTGGAGTGGTGACTGCACCCAGAAATATTCAAGGAAATAACGGAACGGTTCGGGACCCCGGTCCTAGACCTGTTTGCCACACCATCAAACAGCCAGCTGCCGAGATTTTACTCCAGGTTTGTAACACCAGGTGCGGAGGGAACCAACGTGCTCCGAATCCCGTGGCCGAAGGGACTTCTATACGCCTTCCCCCCTCTTCCAGTGATCCCGAGAGTAATCAGGAAGGTGCTGGAGGAGAAGGGGGAGGTATTACTCATAGCTCCACACTGGCCAAGGAGGCCATGGTTCACAGATCTGGTCAGTCTGGCGGTAACCAGACCATGGTGGATACCACAAGAAAAAATATTCCTCAGCCAGGGAGCTCTGGTGCATCCGGAGCCACAATGGCTAAAGCTGACCGTTTGGCATTTGAGCGGAAAGCCCTGACACAGAGCAAGTTATCTCTCAGAGTCATCATGACAATCCAGGCTTCCAGGAGGCCTTCAACTAATAGGATCTACGATTCGACTTATAAGACCTGTTGTAGCTGGTGCTCCAAGGGTGACATTGATCCCATCTCAGTAACGGTGGGTCAGATCCTGGAATTTCTTCAGGATGGACTGGAGAAGGGACTGTCCCCAAACACCATATGTAGGCAGGTAGCAGCGCTAGCATCGGTGTTGTCATGCGGGGAACTAGAACCCCTCGCGCATCATTTTTACCCAAGGTTAATTCCCGCTTCCACAGGGCACAGGAAATCATATTGCTGGATTTCAGTCCAAGCCCAAAACATGAACTAGAAAGGAAGTGGCACACCTTGGATGTCAGGAGGGCACTTTGCATAAAAGAACAGCTCCTCTGAGAAAGACGGAGTCACTGTTTGTATCATTCCAACCTTCTAAACTAGGTAGTAAGGTTACTGCAGTGACAGTGGGACAGTGGATTAGGACATGCATCGCCAAGGCCTACGAGATGCAGGCTCTACCAGTGCCCCGACAAGTGACCGTACATTCTACCAGAAGCACTCCCACAACAGCTGCCTGGGCAACGCAGGCCTCTGTAGAGGAAGTATGCAGGGCAGCAACTTGGTCCTCACCGTCCCCGTTCATCAGACACTATAAACTGGATGCATTCGCCTCAGCTGAGGCGGCCTTCGGCAGAAGAGTCCTCCAGAAGATACAGACAGACAGGGAGACTCGGGATCAGAATTTGGCCCACCCTTAGGACATGCCGGCTTTGGTGTGTCCCACACTTTGGATTCTCAAGGCAGTACATCGGAGAAAGAGTGTTGGTCTTGTCTGACACACTTCTTCTCGATGTACTGCCGGAGAATCCAATCCCACCCTGGCGACCGTCTGGTCCAGAGTTCAGGAGTGGACAGCAAGATCAGAGAAAATTCAAGTCATCTGCTACGTCTTCATCAAACTGGGAGGTAACCAGGAGAGGTGTGGCAGGAAGCTCAATGTATTCAGTCTCCAAAAGGAAGAAAGCGGAGCAATACCCACACTTTGGATTCTCCGGCAGTAAATCGAGAAGAAGCGTGTGAGGCAAGACCAATGCTCTATCCCCATTTTCGTTAAGAGCATGATTTATATGGTGTGCGTTGCTGTGAATAAAGGCATGGGAAAGAACATTGCTAGGAATCTGAAGTGGTGGGGTGAGCTTTGTGTTCCTTAGCAGCAGTGGAGGACTTTAGCAGGCAAGTTGAAGCTTAGTAGGATGATTTGATGAAAAGCAGGGATGAGAGGGAATTTAATGTAGGCAGAGATGCTGAAGGATGTGGCAGAAGTTGGGGCGGGGAGGATAAAATGCTTCTTTGCTGTTCTTAAATTCTGCAACAAGCAAGGAGTGGGAGTGTCTCTTGTGCTGTCTAGATGGGTTTTCTGTTTTTCAGTCACTGAAGGGTAATAATTCCCTGACATGATCCAGTAACTTTTTTAGCTTTCTGCTGGGAAGCTAAACTGGATCTTGGTGTACCCCTCCCAGTTCCAGCAATGAATGCTACGTCAGGGGTGAGATTCAGCCGGTTCGGACCAGTTCAGGCGAACCGGATGGTAATTTTAATCTGGTTCGCCGAACTGTTGTTCCAAGGACTGGCTGACCCCGCCCACCCCGCCCCTCCCAGGAGTCTCCACACGGCCCGTTTTGGATGCCAGGTAAGTGCAGGGCCCGCACGGAGGCTCTGAGAGGACGAACAATGGGCCTACCGGAAGTCCAGAAATGGGCCTGTTTCCGGCCTCCGGAGGGCCTCCGGTGCCTGGGGGAGGACGTTTTCACCCTCTGGAGGCTTGAGGAAAGCCTCTGGAGCCTCGGAGGGCAACAAACAGGCCTACCGGAAGTCCGGAAAGGGCCCATTTCCGGCCTCCGGAAAGCCTCTGGAGCCTGGGGAGGGCGACCCCCCCGCCGTGGTGCAGGAGGCCGAGTAGGCCATGCCCCATGGCCATGCCCACCCAGCAACCAGGCAGCGAACCGGTTGCTAAAATTTTTCAAACCCACCACTGAATTGCTAGTCATTTTAAATGTTGGCTTAATTTCTCGATTGCTTAGAGAGAAGCCTCTTAACTTAGTCCTTAGTTTTCTATTATTGTGTGCTCAAGTGAAGAATCCTTCTATAATCCAGAGTTTGTTCTCCTCGTCAAGTTTATTTGCATATCTTTCAAATAATCATAATCATTTTTGACATGTGGTGTGCCGTTGTGCATTCCTTTGGAAATAAGGTCTATACTGTAAAAGGATTGAGGAAAGTTCAAAGTCCAACTTCAGAGTAGGCAGAGTAATCAGAATATTTTAAAATATCTAAACTTGCGTAAGAATATCAGAGGAGGCCTTCAACGAGGATCACCCAGAAGACCCCAAGCAGAAGGCACCTCTTCATCTTTATATTTGGTTCAACCTCTGACAACTAGGATGAATGACAACTGTCATTGAACCTGGAATGCATATTAGTCTTTGGCTTCTTCCCCATGAATTTGTTAAGATCCCTTTTGGCCATTCATTGCTGGCTATCATTGCATCTTACAAGTATAACAAGACATTAATTAGTAACAGATTGAAGCCAGACAGAAAACACAGGGGGAAAAACAAAATAAAAAAATAATATTTCTTCCTAATGTCTGGGTGAAAACACCCAGTGTGTTCTTTTTCTGCCCCCCCCCCCCCCGTACATTTCTCTAGAATAAATTTTTTCTATCTTTTTTTTTTCAGTTTACTGCTAATCAATCTCATCAGAGTTCTAATCTTTTGCATATGAGGTTCCTATAAGCAAGTATTATTTAGTCAGAATTTCAATGCAAAATAAGCATTGGCTGTGCTTATTCTTATAATCAGCTCATTACATTGGCCATTTCTCTTGTGAACTACATTTTGGTTAGGTTTGAAGTATCAAATCAGATCTGAATTACTTGATTTATTTTGATGTTTTGACTCAACCACTGCTTTATTTGAAATTGCACGTTCTATTAAGAATTGTGATTTTTAAAAAGTTGAATTAGCATTTGGAATCAAAACATAATAAAAACCAGATAATTCAATCCAATGTTTAAAAACAATAGTGACTGAATTTCAGTCAAAGTAGCTACTAATGCCAGCACATCCAAGTGAGTATACCTTCTATATTAAGTTCCGATTTTTATTTTTATACTTTGGCTATGAAAATACTATTATGAGTAGCAATTAATCCATTAAATCGGTTGTTGAGTAAATGGCTAAAATATATTCAATTAGAACAATTATTTTACTTCCTGTATTTTGATTTTCAATAATGGACCAACCTATTGTAATGTACTGATTAAAGGAACTAACATTTGTGAAAAAATAACTGATCTGTTGAATTTTTCCATTCTCATAGATAGTTGGAAAAACATGAACAAACTAAACAAAATATATCTTAGTTTTACCAAAGCATTTAATATGATATCCTTGTTATGAAGAAAGTAAAAATAGGTTGGATATTGTGGAAGTTAAGCAGTTGGTTAAATAATTGTAGGCAACATATATTCATTAATGATTTGCATCAATCTAAAAGCAAGAACTACTCAAATAGGATGCTGTAGGGCAGGGGTGTCAAACTCGATTTCATTGAGGGCCACATCAGGGTTTTGTTTGACCTCAGGGGGCCAGGGTGGGCGTGGCCAGCTTGACGTCACTCGTGTCGGGGGCACCTGTGGAGGCCCGAGTGCTCTGCCAGCGAAAACGGGCTCCTGAGCTCCATTTTTGGCTGCAACGGCCTCCTGCAACCCTCTGCCAGCGAAAACGGAGCTCGGGAGGGCCGCTGGTGGCTGTCCCAAGCTCCGTTTTCGCTGGCAGAGGCACCACATGCTGGTCCTTCACTGTTTTCAGGGCGGCTGGCTCCGCGGGCCAGATCTAAGCACCCTGCCGGGCCTTGAGTTTGACACCCCTGCTATAGGGTCATTTCCTAGAGTCTGCTATTCACCTTTCTTCTAAGAACAAGTTGCATAACCAGAGATGCAGGATATAAATATGGTAAAAATAAATAAATGCTGTGGGCAGATTGCTTATTAAATTCACAGCCATCTGCAAGAGGTTTGAATGTTGATATAATAAGATCCTTAAAATTGAAACTTCTGCCTGGATTTACAGCCTCTCCTACTGGCTTAAGTGCTCCTCCTTTTCAATAGGCTTGGCCCCTTGAATTGTAATTGGTAACTTCCAATGTTCTTGGAGCCAAGGCAATTCATGGCAAATTTATGGCTATTCACGGCCAGCCATCACCTTGATGGGCTATGAACGTGCATTAGCTGATGTCAAACAGCGGGCCATCGATTTAGAGCTGCAAGCAGACTTTCCAGTTCCACCCAGAAACACCTTCTTTAGTCATTCTGCATATCTTCTCCAACCAGCTGGATACCTCAGTTGCCTAACAATCCCCAAATTCAGAAGGGCCTTATCCTGAGAGACCTCTCAGGAAACAACTGAATGAAAAACTGCTGGTGGCCTTCTACCGCTGCACCATAGAGAGTATTTTAACTTCCTGCATCTGTGTATGGTTTGCCAATTGCACAGTAGCAGATAGGACAGCATTCCAGAGGGTCAATGTCATCGCCCAGAGGATCATTGGTTGCCCTCTCCCCTCTTTTGAAGAGCTTTATGGCTCCCGCTGCCTTCAGAAAGTTCAGAACATAATTAAAGATCCATCCCATCCCTCCTGGGCACTCTTTTTTTTTTTGAACTATTACCATCTGGCAGACGGTACAGGACAATAAAAACAAGGACAAATAGGCTGGAAAAACAGTTTCTATCCCAGTAACTATATTGAATTCTACTGTATAGTGCAATATTAATGCAATATCAGGGGTTTTCAATTGTATAGAATGTGAAGGAGGTGTGTTTGTGTTTTATTTTTATAGTTATAATGTACACTGAGGATGGCGTTTAATTTTGTTGTACGAGGTGCAATGACAATAAAGTAAACTAAACTAAACACAGTCAGATTGAGTGCCCTCCCAATAGCTGTTACCAAAGGAAGATACCAAAAAAATCCCCTTCAAAATGAGACCGTGTCCGTGCGGTGGCGGAATAATGGAATTGATGGAACATGTTGTTCTCTATTACCCTGTCTATGCAAGTGTTTGCCAACAGTTTCCATTGTTTACTAAATATCCCAGTCGTTCTGATTTGTTTTATCTCAAAATAATATTATCAGATCAATCTGATTTTATTTCCTTGACCACAGCCAAGTACTGTTTTATAGTCTGCACAGTATGCCATAGTATTCCTTCTGCAGTGGAGGTCCAGCGTTTAGCAGGAGTTGAACTAAAATAGACCTGCAAAGTCCCTTATCTCTGCAGTCAAATGGTGAATTTTCTATAAGGTTGCAAACTTTAATTATAATTACTACGGCATATTATTTTGTTGCGCCTATGTTTCTTCTTGAGGAGATGGGTTTGTTTGTTTTTTTTAATAATCCTGTGCGAAAAAGAAAGGTTATAGTGGTTAAATCTGAGGGGGTGAATTTGGAAGCCACTAATCCTGATCTTACTGTGCTGTGATGTGATTAGTTTGCCACAGGCAAGTCACAGCCTCTCAACGTCAGCTCCTTATCTGATTTGCCTTAAGTACTGTGACAAGAAAATATATAGGAAGCGTTATATTAATGCACTGTTATTGATAGAATAATATGTCTCTCTGTCACAGAGATGCCTTTAATATCAACGGACGTTTGTGCTAGCAATATCAAAAGGACATAACTATTTGGATTCCATATGTTTGTTGTAGTAATACCATAGATACAGAATTGTCAGGTAGGAACATATACTGTATTTTGATCTGATAACCATGGCATGAGTAAGGTAGATACTTCACCCTCCAGTTGTGCAGTGCAGAACAGTGGAAATTCTGGAGCTGCCTTAGCGCTGGATTGCATAAGGATAACACACTTTTCATCCCTCAGCGGATGAAGGTCCATTGGAAAGTTTGTCTTTCTTCCCAGAATAAAATCAGTAAAATCTGGCCCTACTTATCGGCCAAATAAGAAGCAGCTGTAAGAAGGAACATGGTTTCTTTCGTATTTGCCTCTGGTGAACAATTGCCCTGGGACCAGGAAGCTGAAGATTAATATTTTTCCAGCCTTATCCATCAAGCCAGTAGGCAAAGGACAGCCGTTTACTGTCTGTATAAGAACTTCAGCAAGGGGAAAAAAATCGCCCAATCTATCCTTCATTAGATTAAAAAGCTGTTCGTTTTTAGTTCACCACTTCGTTCTGGCCTTAAACAACGTTTGTGTACCTTGGTTTTCTCAGTTTGAAAATCTAGACAGGACTTGTCTTATTTAAGCTGATGTGAGCCTTTTTGAGAAATAGAAGTTTTTAAAAAAAGGTAAATATTATGAAAATACAATAAATAAATAAAAGCATTTCTCTAGCTCAGTGTGATAATTTGGGAGAATTGATTTGATGAACATAAAAATGAAGTGGCCACTAGCGGAAACCAAAATGTGATGTCATACAATAGTGACAGAATTTTCTGTTTGGTTTGAAACCACCTAAACTAAGGTTAGTGAGAAATATTCCATCATAAACTATGACTACACCGTAGAAATACTGATTTATCAGGAATCTGGTAGTAGCTTTTCTGACTAATTAAAAGGCATAAACTTTTAGAGGCTGCATCTTTCTGCCCCTTCTTTTCCTCTCCATCCATCTCAATTTAAATCCTATGACAGTCTAGCTACCTACATTTGATGAAATGAGCTGTAACTCACAAAATTTCTGCTTCTGAATAAAAAATTGTTAATCAGAAAAACTCTAAAGCTGCCAGACTCCTGATTTCCCCCCCCCCCCCAAGGATGAATAAATGGCTCTCCTCTTACAGTGGTTAATTTATAAAACTGCTTGTCACTAAACATTAATTTAACAACAAACTCTCCTGATTGTTCACTGATTTCGTAGAAGACAAGTCAGTGGCATGAATAATATAACCCTTGAACTTAAGATGGTTTTGGTCTAATGTGATTGGAGTTCTTGTGATGTTCTTTTGCTAAAAGATGTAAATATTGCTCTAAAATATTATTCTGCTAAAATATCGGGTCTCCTGCTTGAGTAGGGGGTTGGACTAAAAGACCTCCAAGGACCCTTCCAACCTTATTATTCTATGTACTATGTTCTAAATAAGAGAACAAACCAGACTTGGACAGATACTGCAGCCGTCTTTTAAAAAAATATAATTAAGCTAACAGATATGAAGACAATTTTCTTCTTCCCAGCTGGCACTTGCAAGGATCGCTTGTTGGTTGCAGGCCCTCTCCAGAATACCTTAGATCGATTTGCTCTGCTTAATGTTTACACATCATCTGAAATTTGTCAATTTTGTGGAATGAGCCCCGAGAAGCAGGCCTCCTCTGTCACTCTAGAACAGGGGTATCAAACACAAGGCCCGTGGGCCGGATGCGGCCCGCCATGTGGTCAGATCTGGCCCACGGGGCCGTCCTGGAAAATGTAAATCTAAATTGGGAAAAGAGAGCCAGCTTGGTGTAGTGGCTAAGGCACCGGCTAAAAATTGTGGGATCAGTAGTTTTTGTCCCGATTTAGGCACAAAGCCAACTGAATGAAAATGGCATTGCTCAAATGAGAACTTTTTTTTTTTTTTGGCATATTTAGCAACTGTTTAGACCTGAATAAATTTATTTATCTGTTTGTAATTACTACAGTACTGTACTCTGGCAAGTTGCATAAATGTTCACATTAGTAAGATTGATCATCTGCTGGACATGTGCAAGATAGTATACAGTACTAATGGTACTCTTACTTTAGCATGTAGTTATAATATTAGTGTATGTTTGAAGCATGCCCACTGACTTTCTAAGCTGGAAGTCCTTTTGACATAGAGAAGGAACTGTATGAGACAGGTTATTTATTTGGCGTTCCGAGCAGAATTTTCTCCCTCCCTCTCTTTCTTATGCTAGTAGAGAAACATTTCATGAGTTCAGTCTCCAAATGCTTATACCTTATGGCAAGGAAAGGAAATCCCTTTAGCTTGTGAAAGGGACGTGGCTGGATAATCTCAGGGCACATTTGAAAAGGAACTAGGCAATACCGTACCTGCAAAATGATTTTTAAACAGCCAACCACCGGATTATCAGTCATGCCTAAGATGTTCAAGGGATGCAAAGCTTGATGTCATCTTTTTAATATAGCAAGTCTTTCAATAACTCTTGACTCCTGGCTATCTCATACTCAGCCTGTAAAGTTTCACACACAATCAACATTAAAAAGAAAAATGGAGTTATTGGTGTTATGCAATATGTATTTCCTCTCTCCCCTCCCCACCCCCTTGGAAACAAAGTTTGTTGGTTGCCCTACATAACACTGGCTTCAAATTGGCTGGTCGGTTGTCTTAACAATTGGCACATTCTCTGAAGTGTGTGTGCCAGCAGCGATCATTATTTTGTTTAGGTCCTTTGTACAGAACAGGTCGGCATAAGCTTCTAAACTGCCTTGGGTTTTATGACAAGTACACTATGTGCAAAATTAACTTCACTCAAGGTTTGTTTGTTTTTTAAATGCGCTCTCTCCTTCCCACTCCACAACCCAGCTGCTGTAAGGGCCAGAATTACATTTGCTAGCAGGTGGGAAAACTCATTTTTGGCAAACAAAAGACTCTTGCCTGTTTTTGTATGCACACATTCTATTATTGGGTAGCTGTCAGCTTGCTAACCTTAGGGAAACAGGTGGTAAGTTTCCCTGCCTGCTGACATCTAGGAATCTCTTCTTGCCTCCTTTAGTTAGCTCCCATTTATAATGTAGTAGCAGCTGTTAGCTGTAGACATTGGACATTGTGTCTCTAGCCCTGCCTCTCTTCGCCAGAGTTAGAAAAGTTAGCGGGGGCAAACATCCAGTCTGATCAACCTGATGAAAAGAAAATGGCTGATCTGAACCTCGTTGGCACGGAGTCCTTTTGGTTAAGAGTAACCCGTGTATTTTTAACTGCGAAAAGGTGTTGGGACTTGTGCCGTCTCAAGAATTGTTTTTAAGCTGCGTTTCAGGTTTCTTTTGGCTGTTGATTTGGGGCAGGTGGCATTTGAAGATCCCTGCCAAGGCTTTTGTGGCAATACATGTCAGCATGGGCAGAGACCTCCACTGCTTTTTAAAGAAGGCTTTGTCCCGAAGTTCAAAATAGAAGCTGGAAAAATATGGGAAATAAGGCAAAGAGGGGAGGGAATATGTTGTGGTTAGTAGAAAAGGAACGTGCAATTTAGTAGACCGAAGAGAGGCTGTACCTGAGAGAAAAGCCTGTTTCCCTTCAAATGCTCTGGATAGTTTCACAGGTTGCCATACCAGCAGGGCAGGCTAACTCACTAGACTAGCAAATGATGAAGCATCTCTGCTCCAAGTCACATGTTACTCAGACCGACCAGCTAAGTCAGGAGGCACAATTTTATAAGTGCTGGATGGGATCTTCTGGTTAAATATGTCATCCAATGACTTCTTGATGGAAAATAGGGAAGCACTCGTTTTTATTATAGATCAAGACATCAGTCCTACTTTCTAGATTTTAAAAAGAATTAACTTTGGTTTTAAAGAGTTTTAAAAGACAGCTGTTTGATTATACTTATTCAGTTTTGTTGTAGAACCGTGATGGCGAACCTATGGCACGCGTGCCAGAGGTGGCACGCAGAGCCCTCTCTGTGGGCACGCGTGCCTTCACCCCAGCTCAGCCAGCTGGTCGTTGGGTTTCCAAGGCGCGCATACGCGCCGGCCAGCTGGTCATCGGGTTTCCGGCACTCTGGCGCACGCGCCTTCAGGTTTGGGCACTCTGTGCCTAAAAGGTTCGCCATCACTGTTGTAGAACATAGTGGGAAACAATTTGAATTTAAATGATGGAAAATAGGAGGCTTGTGCTTGCTGAAAGACCATACATGGCTAAGAAGTTGCTGTAATTTGACCTCTATATCATGTTTAATTTGAAGAGTTTCTGGACACTGAATGCAAGCCTATTTTCCTTATTTTCTTATTCTTCCCTCATACACTTCTGTACTAGATTAAGATTCTCTTGCATCTATATCTTGCCTATTACCCAACTCTAAGGCTGCCAGGGTAGTTTCACACCTTTAAGAATGATCACAATACAGTATTATGACCTCAGAGCAAACCAAGCAGAATATAACATAAGAGCAACAGCCGATAGTAAAAGACAGATCCTCAGCACCGATGAAAAGTAAGGAACAGTATAAATATTATGGCATACGGCAAAAATTTCCTGACATTAAGGCAATTAATCAATGGAACAGCTTGCCTCCGGAAGTTGTGGGTGCTCCATCACTGGACGTTTTGAAGATGAGATTGGAGAGCCTTTGCTCTGGAACGATGTAGGGCAGGGGTGTCAAACTCGATTTCAATGAAGGCCGCATCAGGGTTGTGTTTGACCTTGGGGGGATGGGGTGGGCATGGCCAGGGTGGGCGTGGCCAGCTCAACGTCACTCATGTCGGGGCGCCTGTGGTGGCCCAAGCACTCTGCCAGCGAAAATGGGCTCCCGAGCTCTGACGACCTCCCGCAGCCCTCCCGAACTCCGTTTTCGCTGGCAGAGGCACCGCGGGCCAGTCCATCACTGTTTCCAGGGTGGCCCCACAGGCCAGATCTAAGCACCCCGTGGGCCGGATCCGGTCCCTGGGCTTGAGTTTGACACCCGGGATTGAACTCGATAGAAGACCTCCAAGGTCCTTTCCAACCCTGTTTTCCTCTGTTCTAGATATGAGTGAAATGGTCTGTATTAGAGGTTCTTTTTATGCCATTTAGACTGTTTTATCCTGATAGGAGCAGCCTGCTTCTCGCTCCTTAGATTCTGATTCTAATTTTAGTTTTTCTTGTTGCTTTTTAAATTTATTTCTTTTTTTAAAGATCTTTTAAAATTTATTTTCTTTCTGGGATAGCACATGGACTTTTCTCCATGTATCAAGATACGTATTAGCACCATAGGCTGGGCTATATTGGATCTACCATTGGATTCAAATCTTACTTTTTTGGAAATGTACATTCTGTACTTGCTGGAAGCTGTAAAATATTAATTGAAGGATAATATATTCACTATATGTGCATATTTTTATGCACACTAGCATGGCTGGTGGACAACTTTCCTGTTTTGTTTTGTTTTTGAATTTGGGAACGACTGCAAAATAACATTCTGTTCTCGGAAAAATAAGAATGTAGATTTTCAGGTAAGAATTTAGCACAGTGCATAAATTAGGTAAAACCTTAATTCATTCTTCACTTCCCCGAAAGATAGTAGAGCTCCTTATTAGGCTGTAGGGCTGTGCGTGCTTCAGAAAAAGTTTTGGAAGAACTGCTTTGGATTTCATGCATAGCACCCATCTGCAATTTATTAAAGCAGCTTCAGCCCCCCTTGTCTCTTTAAAGAGAAGTTGCAGCTTTTTAGTTAGGCCTGAAGTTCTGCTTCCAAATCATTTTTTAAAAGTACGGTGTATGCAGTTAAGTATATGGATATCTCAGGCATTGTGACTAGCAGTTGCTTCATAAGGTAAAGATTATGCTTAGGATAGGGGAGTCCGGCTATAAATACAGCAGCAAATTAAATATAAGTTTGACTCTGATCTGCTTAAATGTGAAGGGTCAGACTGGGTTCAACTTATTCTTTTGTTCAGTCTGGCACTAGTAAAGAACTTAGCATGGTTTCAAGTTCTGCGTTAGCTTTTCGCGCTCTCTCTAAATATTATGACAGTTATTATTTGATGAACACAAAGCATATTATCGCAGGTTCTTTTTCTATATCTGCAACTGTGAACAATTAGGCTACAATCCTTTCCTCGTTTACTGGGAATCATTTCTATCAAATTCAGTGGAGTTTATTTTTGAGTATGCGTGTTCCTTTGTTTCTCCTTTATACTTAGACCTCTTTTACAAACACTGTTTAATATATAAACAAATGAAGATAGATCCAGTTGCTGTAATGACAAAATAAATAAATTGAGGGGTAAACTCTAACTGAAATGCAGGGATTTCGTTAGTTGGAGAAAGAGAACGAGGGCACAAAAACACTTTCTTGTTCATCCAGAGACCTAACTTTGAAGTGTTTGATGAACAAACAAGCCAAAAATCTTAAGTCAACCACCAGCAGCTCTTCGGGATACTAGTTCATTGTAAATAACGGTTTCCAGATTCAGTCTTTAAAGTTTGCTGTGACTTTTTGTCAGCCTTTTGATTGTGAACCAGGATCAAAAGCCTTTTTGCAGGAAATTTCACTAAGGTGGAAGGCAAAGATTTTTATTTGTGGTGATTGCAAAAGGACCCTGGATTAGAAAAAGGAAGGCTTTCTCTCATGAGTATTTTGTCTGTGAGATTCTGTTACTCATCTTTCGTGTTGGTCACAATTTGTATATGTATGCTTAGATGTTTGAATACTGGTGGATTTTTAAAGGCTTATAATTGCCCCAGTGTTAGCTGTTTCGATCTTGATTCATGTTATATTCCTATGTAATGCCTGTCCTTAACAATTTTCCCCTGTAAAATTGTGTTGCTAATTCCATACAAATTGTAATTTTCTAGATCTTCTTTAATGTCCTAAAATACAGTTTTCTCGGTGGAATCAGTTTTTTTTTTAAAGAAAGCTATCATTACAACACCAAGTTTCTCCTTCCTACCTTGCTTCTAGGAAAGCAGGAGATAGATAGATAGATAGATAGATAGATAGATAGATAGATAGATAGATAGATAGATAGATAGATAGATAGATAGATAGAGAGATAGAGAGATAGAGAGATAGAGAGATAGAGAGATAGAGAGATAGAGAGATAGAGAGATAGAGATATAGAGATATAGAGATATAGAGATATAGAGATATAGAGATATAGAGATAGATGATATACAGTGGGGCAAAAAAGTATTTAGTCAGCCACCAATTGTGCAAGTTCTCCCACTTAAAAAGATGAGAGGCCTGTAATTGACATCATAGGTAGACCTCAACTATGAAAGTATGAGAGAGAAAAAAAAATCCAGACAATTACATTGCCTGATTTGGACATAATTTATTTGCAAATTATGGTGGAAAATAAGTATTTGGTCACCTACAAACAAGCAAGATTTCTGGCTCTCACAGACCTGTAACTTCTTCTTTTAG
>QLTV01003669.1:2112195-2123861 GCA_003457575.1 Thermophis baileyi
TTGCCAGGAATTGAGAGGGCCGGATGCCATGATCTTAGTTTTCTTAATGTTGAGTTTCAAGCCAACTTTTGCACTCTCTTTCTTCACCCGTATCAAGAGGCTCTTTAGTTCCTCTTCACTTTCTGCCATTAGAGTGGTATCATCTGCATATCTGAGGTTGTTGATATTGCTGTAGCTTTAGGCTTTTTAAAATTCTGGCAAATGGCAAAATTTAAGCTGAAATATTTAAGCTGAGGAATCAGTCTCAGAATACAGTTCTTTTTTGGTTTGTACTGTTCTATGTAATGATTTGCGCATTTTTAAAAAAAAACTTTTTCCAAGATCCGCCATCTGTTCATGTAGGCAACTGTAGTTTGCTTCTCTTGAATATTTAAGAATGGTTTAAAAAAAAAAAAAGAGCTTGTTGCTGCCAGTGCTGTAAAAAAATTAGTCTGAAGTACATCACCCAAACAAAAAATATTTGACAAATCCATATATTTTATGTGAAAAGGTGCCTCTGCAGATTTAGTCACCAGTGAGCCACGAGGGAAACCTAACAGGAGTTTTACATCTACACAAGTTTCGGTATAACTGCAGCCTACATTACAAAAATTCATCCTAAGAATATGACGGAGGCAGAGGCTGCTGCTCAGAGCAAAACCTGTCAACTCTTTGCCGCTACAGGTAGTCCTTGAATGAACGACCGCAACTGAGCCCACAATTTCTGTTGCTGAGCAAGACATTTGCTCGGTGAATTATGCCCCATTTTACGACCTTTTTTATGCCGCCGTTGTTAAGCAAATCACTGCAGTTGTTAAGTTAGTAAGCACGGTTGCTAAGTGAATCTGGCTTCCCAATTGACTTTGCTTGTCAGAAGGTTGCAGAAGCTGATCACGTGACCCCAGGGCATTGCAAACGTCATAAATACGAGTCGGTTGCCAAGCGTCTGAATTTTGATCACATGGCCATGGGGATGCTACAACGGTCGTAAGTGAAAAATAGTCATAATAAGTCACTTTTTTCAGGACTGTTGTAACCGGTCACTAATTGAACTGTTGTAATTCGAGGACTACTTGTATTGGCCAGCCAGAACTTTTGAGAAAGCACATAAATAGGATAGATTAGCAAATTCCCTAGCTATTGTTGTTTGGACTAGTCTCATTCTGGAATTTTATGCAGTCATTAGTAGCTGTTGATTATTCTTCGTTTATTCTTCTTATCCTGTTTAAAGCCTTCCTATTTGGATAATGTGACATCACAAGGAAACAAGATTCCTGATTGTGTAAAGATATTTCCTTTGGTTTGTCTTGATTCTTCTTCTATTCCTTTTTATTTAAATAAATCTTTTGGGATTTAGTACCTCTATGATAACTTTATGTTATGCGCAGTTTTTTAAAAAAAAAATTCCACTTTTTTTCCTTTTTACACTTTGTACCAGTTTGGTTACATACATACAGAAATGTAACACAGCATACACAGTACAACTGATAACTCTTTTTCCTCTGAACTTTTTTCAGTTCAGTTAGTTCCTCCCAAGTTGTTCCTGTTTGTATTTTTTCCAGATAGCTTTTTTGTAGATAAGAAAAACCCGAATTAAATGTAATATAAAAGGTTAAATGTTTATAGAATAGAATAGAATAGAAAGGAATTTCTCTGGAATCTTCACTTGCTTCTATCTCTTGATAACATCATTGCCAAATGATTGTGTTACCCAATTTTTGTGTATCCTTCCAATTATGGGTGTTCTAATAGGAGCCATTTCATTGTGGAAGGGCAAAGAGCTCTTTTGGTTTTCCTTTCAAAATCTCTGGTAATGCTTGTGTTGTTTACGCTTGAGAAAATAGTGATAAGTTCTGTACAAAAGACCACAAATTCACTAAAAGCTAGTATGTGCTTTTGGGGAGGAGGGGGCATTAATTTCTAAATTCATCTTAATTTCCACTTGTCCCGATTTAGTGGAGGAATTATTGTTTTAGAAGTATTACTCTTGTTCTAGTAAACTCTGTTAATGTTCTTTATTTGTTTCTCTTTCCAGCTGTTCCTTTCCCCCCAACTCAGCGGCTAACCCTGAAAGAGGTTTTTGAGGATGGGAAGCCCCGGTTAGAGATCTTAAAAAACCATTTGATCAAAGAAGGGCGCCTGGAAGAGGACGCAGCACTGAAGATAATCAATGATGGAGCTACCATCTTGAAACACGAGAAGACAATGATTGAAGTCGAAGCTCCAATCACAGGTTAGAAGTCAGTTCCTGAGTCATCTAGCTTGACTGCTAAAATTGAAAGGTTTTCTAATGTGTGTCGTTCTGATGAAGTGTGTTTCAGTGGTGGGTTGCTGCCGGTTCGGACCGGTTCTCCCGTACCGGTGGCGGAAATTCGCAACCGCTCGCCGAACCGGCAGCGATGGCCGGCTGTCCACGCCCCCGAACCGGTTCTCCGGTCGCCGTGGCTGGCAAAGAACCTTCTGCGCATGCACAGAGGGTCATTTCCGCGACGTACGCGAGCGTGCGAGCGCAAAACACGCACTTCCGTCGCGATGCGAACCGGTAGGGAAGGTAAGTGGAACCCACCCCTGGTATGTTTGATATTGGAAAACTTGGTTTGAAAGGGTGGAAGTGTTTCCATACCATGAAAACAAAGTGTAGGACCTGGATGGAATTTAAGAATTTAAAGCAAAGCTATGTTCCCAGTTGGTTTTGTGACTTTTTTTTTCCTACTTAAGTGTGTAATTTTGTTTTTGCTATTATTCCTCCCCTAGTGTGTGGTGACATTCATGGGCAGTTCTTTGACCTGATGAAATTGTTTGAAGTCGGTGGATCACCCAATAACACACGCTACCTCTTCCTGGGAGATTACGTGGACAGAGGCTACTTCAGTATAGAGGTGACAATTCAACTGAGCCTTTGGGGGTTAGCACTTTAAAGTCTGGATTAAGCACTGATTTTTCTTCTTCTTCTTCAAGACTTCCCTTTTAATTAATCCGCTCAAGTGTAAGCCAGTAAGAAAAATAATGACAAAGTCCTTGAATTGCAGTACAAGACATCATGGGCTCAGTCAAACTGTCTCATTCCAAATGAGAGCATTTCTTCCTTCCCTCATTTTGCAGCTACAGCTAGGCAATTGGTTTTTGCAAATACCAGTGATAGATAAATTGATCCCAATAGCTTTTTTTTTTAAATAAGTCACATTTTGCATAAGTCACATTTTGATCTAAAAGTTGGGGAAAACCCTAGCACAGAATCTAGTGAGGAAAAAGTTGAACTGTTAATATTTGAAAACCTTTGTGATCATTTCTAATGTTATTCAAACTTAATGTATAGCTTGTATGCATATGATATGGAGAGGCATTTATCCTGGTTTACTGCAAACGGTTTATTTTCCCCAAATAACAAACTAAAATTGGAAAACTTGTTTGTGTCTTCTTGATGCTTGCAAGCAATTGATTCTCCCAGTCTCATCAACACAAAAGCTATCCATTTCTGGATTATTTTACGGTGTCATCAAAAGCGGGCAAACCAATTGTTTGGCTTGTGAGTAATTATCCTTGAATTTAGAAATTGTATAAATATTTTCCCTGCCTTTTTTGGTCCAGGAATCATGAAGCTCAAGTTGCCTAATGTAGTTCTCATAGAAGGGGAAGTTGGGTGGGAGCAGGGAAGGAAGAAAGCTTCATTGATCAACTTGGGTTAATCCGTTAGTTGTTTGGATGGAGAAAATTCCATCTTCTGCTACTGTCATGAGTTGCTACTACAGGAAGGGAAGATTGGTTATATAACATTGGTTCTGACTTGCATCTGAAATAACAAAGCAGAACAGTTGTGATATTTTGAAAGCTTTCGTTCAATAAATATTTATTAATTGATTTTTGATTTGATTTGATTTGATTGTGTGCCCCCATCTCATCTAGAGGTGAGATCTTAAGGATCTCAACAGTTTCATTAGAGCCAATTCCTTTTAATATTAAAGTTTCTTAGTCATCACTTTTCCAACCCCGTATTTTAGGATGCCTGATAAATGCCATGTAAGATTCTACATGTTGACCTTTTTCCTTTTTCTGCAGTATAAGGAAGAGAGCTGTTGATTCTCATGTTCAGAGTTGTTGCCGATATCTAGAAGCATTGGCAAAACGGCATCATGAGTAGTTTCTGTTGGCTGCATAGTCATAGAGCCCTTGTGTCCTTGTTTTGTAGGGCTTGACTCTGGGATGGAAAACAGGATTATACTTACTGTATTTGCTTTCAGATCAGCCTGTTATCATCATTATTATTTATTAAATGTGTTTGCCACCTGTCTCTCCACAAGACGAGTGTTTTCCTATATATGCCTTGACAACAATGATTGTAAAAAGTATCAAGTATGTTCCTCTTTATTTGAGGTGTCACTTGCTAGACCTCATGACTCTATGCAACACATTCTCCAATAGACATCCGGGGGGGGATTAGTGAATTTATAGAAATAGTTTTGACATTTGGGGGCTCTCTGGGTAGTTGTTAGTTAAGTTGTCTTCATGTTGGCTAGTTAGAGAAATTGATAAGATTTTTTTTTCTCCATTATAAACCCTCTAAAGGTTTATTTAGCATATCCTCCAAAGATGTATGTCAAGTTAGATTGACAGTGAATTGATTAGTAGATGAAATTGCTCTTCTCCATAGTGGGTGGAGCTAACCTCCAAGAATGGGATGACACCGTCCCTTCAGCCAATGAGGACTGAGTCTGTCAAATTGTATATCTTCGTCCTCTTGCCTCACTATTCCCTCTTTGACTCAGTCCTCAGCCTAAAAAGGACGCGTGTATTTCTCAGCTCCCATTCTGTGAGGATTTCTCCACCTGTCATCGAGTTGTGAGTCTCCCCAGCTGACTGCTTCCATCTGTCATTGGGTCGAGGGTGGTCGTTGCAGCGGCTCCAGCCGTTTGCTTCGACTTGAGCCGAGGGCCTTTTCCTCAGGGGGGTTTGATTCCCTCCGCCCAACTGTGGCCTTAATGAGCTTCGCTCGGTCCTTATAACACCGGCTCCTATTTCAACAGCGGTCTGGCCATCACCTTTTGAACTGACAGTTTCCCTTGCCACAGGAGCGTTGGCGCTCGGGTGGCCAACGGCCAGAAGAGCTTCGCGCTCTTTCCGCTTGGGGGGAGGGCTGGCAGTCTCTGCGGCCTGTGGACGTTTCCATCTTTGCTCATACCCCCCCCCCTTCGGCAGTGGGGTTTTTACCTCACAAACGCCGATCGGCTGCCTGCTGCTTGCCGCCCGAATCCCATCATTACGGCAGTGGTACCTCGGTACTCAGCGTTAATTGATTCCGGGAGGTGCGACGGGTATTAAAAGGGACGAGTCCCAAACAAACCACATGATTTACCATGTAACTCTTTGTTTTGGCCGGGAAGAACTTTCTGTCTGTCCCTTTTCCTATGTCAGTGACCTTCCCAGCATGGCGGACTTCCTGTCCATTCCCCACAGCTGTCCTCCTCTTCCTATAGCAGGGCATTGAGTACTAAACAAAGGCCGAGTAGTGGGACAACATTTTCACATCAAGCATCGAGTACCAAATTCGTTGAGTTTTGAAGCAGTCAAATACCGAGGTACCACTGTGTTTCTGCAGTGATGTTTAATGCTTTACAGATGGGAGTACAGTATGACTGATTGGAGATCTCACAACCTGGTTTTAAGAAAGGTATAGAACAGTGGGTGTCAGAAACCATATTCACTCTGACTATGAAAGGATATCAAACAGGATGAAGCAAGATGCAGTCTGAGTGCATAAGAACTATAAAGAGGGTTTACCCAGCTTTTTTGCCATACAGATTCTCATGATGTAACATCAATATGAGATAGTCACTGCCCTTTGGTTTACTGTCCCACAAGAGGATTTTCAAAGAAATTTCAGGGGAGAAAAATATAATAAGATGCACTTTCTTATTATGGGTTCTTATACCGCAACAACCAGTTGAGATAGGAATATTCTGATAGTGAAAGGCTAATTGCAAGTGACAATCAAGGTAAACCAAAGCTTTTATGTTCTTGTTATTTACATGCTTTTTTGAGATGCTTAGTTTTCCAGTTGATAATTTGCCATTAAGGCAGTGTTGACTCTTAGCAACCACAAAGATAGACCTTCTCCAGAATAATCTTGTCTCCTAACCTGGACTTTCCCGTCTTCCCCGTAGCTGTTCTAATTGGGTCCCTCCACCTTGCTGCTTGTTGTCCTCTCCTCTCCCCTCCTCCTCCTCTCCTCTCCTCTCCTCTTTCCTTTTTTTTTTTTCTCTCCTCTCCTCTCCTCTCCTCTCCTGAATCATTTGGTTGCTTTCTTGGCTATCCACGGTATACTGTTGAGAGTTCAAAAGCATCCATACACTTATTCCTTCTTCAGAGTACAACTCTCACACCCATAAAGCTTACAGGGAAAAACCACAGTCTGCATGATTTTAATCTTTATATGTTCAGGAATTCCATCTGAATTCCATATAGTGATCCGTGCCATCAATCCTAAAAGGAAAAAGCTATCTACTACTTCATATCTTCATTGTCATTAGCTTTCCAAAGGATTTTTTTTAAAAATGTATGTAACGTGTTAATATTCACAGATTTTCTCATTATAAACTCTGGCAGATAAGTCAGTTAAAATTACTGAAGGAGTCAGGATGACCTCAGAGTTTATTAAAAAGGTAGTGGAGACAGATTTGAAAAGACACAACAATTGCCTTATTTATTTAATTTTTCAAAATGTGTATCTTGCTTGATTCTCTATGGAGATTCTCAACCATCCCAAGTCATGGTTGTCCCAAAGCTGCTTTTCAAAAGTCAACCGGACTTTTTCAGAACTGAAAAAGCTTCTTGGATGAGAAACCTTTTCAAGGAAAAAACAAGAAAGTCCAGTTGCCTTTTGAAAAGCACCTTTGGGACATCTTGCTTGACTGCATAGATTTTAATATTTTGATAGGTTCCTGTTGTAACATAGTTGTAACATCACATTTCATAATGTTTGAATGCAATCCACGAACATTCCTTTAGGATGGAAATCTTTCTCATTTTGTTTATTTACTTGACTGAAGAAGAGGAATTCCCTTGAGAGCCCAGCAAGGGATTGCACTGTAATACAGCTTGGCGGGGGGGGGGGGGGGGGGGGGGACCCAAATCCATCTTCAAAGAAGAAGGGTTGAGTCTGCCACTTTGCTTATTTTCAAACATGCTCTGATAAGCATGTATTGAAAAGTCTCCTAAGAATAGTCGGGGTTTTTTCTTTTTTTTTACAAAGCTCTTTTTGCTTTGTTAAAATCACTTAAATGGTTTACTTGAGGAAGCACCGAATTAATTTTTAATTTTACTTGAGACAAAAATCCCATGTCAGTCTCTGCGTGAGTCATGCCTTTCTTTAAAATTCTTCCACTGTTGTTCTTGAAGAAGAATACTGAAATTTTGCTTCAAATTCTCCTCTAGGCAAAACTTCAGTGGTGGCATTAATTGTGATATCTAGAATTTTTGTGTGGGAGATGGGGAGTTAAAAGGTGGAATTCTTAACTTTCAAGAAAAATGTAGGTTTCACAAAGGTTCCCTGTTGGGGATCCGCATCTCGTCTGCCTCTGCACTACTTCAGTGAGCGTGGACGGGTTTTAAAAAGAAACCGTTGGGAAAGGTGGAGGAAATTGTGCTGATCTGAAGAGATGAGGAGGAAGGTGGCATAAATTCTGCTGAGATGATTGTTGGAAGTTCTGCTCAGAAAAAAATTATATGCAATGTGCTACCAGGAAACACATCCAAAATATTACAGGGGTCATGCTGCAAAACCTGGCATTTGCAAAACTTGGGCGTTGCTTGGAATTACCATCTTTTGTACAGGGCAGCATGGAGCCCCTTTCATGTCAGTCTTGATTCCTTTCTCGGAATCTACGGTGGGAAGGGAATCGTGATACATTTGTTCCTTTTCTACAAAGGTATTCATCCTTCAAAAAACAGGGGGCTGTACATGCGGGGGTGGCTACAAATGCCACTTAATCAAACGAAATTGAGAAGCTTTGCTAAGGTGCATGAACAGAGACATCCCTGTTCCTCCCAGTAAAATCGTGTTTTCTGTCTTCGGCGCTTGTCCATTTTGGGAGTGGACAACAAGAAGAGGGAAGCCAGGATGGAGACTCTAGAGATCCAACAACAAGACATAGGTGTGGCAGATGAAATACTACCATAAGATCAAATAAATCTGATGTAAGGAGTTACAAGATCCCAAGGGAGAAGCCTGAAAGACTTACCAAAAAGTCAATAAGAGTTGAAATTCTAAAAAGGGCAAGAGATGATGGATAGATATAGAATACTTCCGAATAGGGTGGCTATTCTACTGGAAGTTAGAAAAAAGAGGTAGAAGTTAGAAATTGGAAAAATTGTATTATGTATACTGATGTAGAATATAATACATTATAACCACTACGTACAGACAAATGTTAGAAGTTGAAAGATTATGATTATGTATATCTAAACAATATTACTAATATTATTATTACTGTGTGTAAAATATATTGACCCAGACAATTCTTTGTCCACCAAGCACCCATGGATGTTAAAGAAAAAACTATAAATAAAATTATAATACAACACACACACACACACACACACACACACACACACACGGAGAGGGAAGCCAGACATTGGGTTTGGAACAGAGAACGTGAATTGGCAAAGATAAAGGAACGTAGCTCAAATATTTATGAGTTTTGCCAAATGTCAGGTTCCAGAATAAGCCTCAGTAACAAGAACCACAAACACAATGCTGGTTTGCAATCTTCTTTACTTGACTTCTCCGGCACGTACAGCCGCTACTGCTACATCACTGGCATCAACTTGTACTATAAATGGTTTGGACTGATCTGGGTGTTTCAGTATGGGTTCTTTCGCAAATAATGGAGGTACGCGGAGCTGACATCAAAGCTCACAACAACAGGTTGCTATCTGGAGGATGAAGGGAAATATTCCATGCAATCTTGGATGCAGAAGAATCTCGCTCCTCAATTTTCAGGAACTGCTTTTGTGTTTGGCTTTTCCAGCTGCCACTTTCATTTTTCAAGAACGGGAAGAAACCAAGGAATTAAAGCATTCGTTTCTTCATTTGGGTTGGGGAGGTTAGGGAGATCTGCCAGACCACTTTCTGTTAATGTCCTTTTAACAAAATAGACGAGGAGGTAATTTTTATAATTGTATCTTGATGCAGGAAACAGGCTCAAAAGCTTTGGGAAGGCAAGGCCGATGTTAACATTGTTAGAGCAAAGGCCAGTGACTTGCATGGATGATGACACAGGAAATCATCATCTGGACCAGGGAGACTAAAATTTACAATCCTGTAACCTGATATGAAGCACTCAGGTGAACGTGAACACAAACGTGGCCAGACATGGAGCTAAGCAATATTCAGTTGTTTATTATTTGTAAACCATGTTTTAAAGATTACCATGGCTAACAAATTCATGGTTTAGCATATGTATGCCAGCCAATATATGTTGAACATACTAGCTTAGCTCATGTTAATTATCTTAGCTCATGTATACTATCTTGAACTTGGAAAGACTGAATACAAATGAAGAAATGAAATAGGTACTACCAGAGGTGGGTTTCAGCAGGTTCTGACCAGTTCTGGAGAACCGGTAGCGGAAATTTTGAGTAGTTTGGAGAACCGGTAGCGGAAATTTTGAGTAGTTTGGAGAACCACTAAATACCACGTCTGACTGGCCCCGCCCCCATCTCTTCTCTGCCTCCCGAGTCCCAGCTGACCGGGAGGGAATGGAGATTTTGCAGTATCCTTCCCCTGCCACGCCCACCAAGCCACGCCCACCAAGCCATGCCCACAGAACCGGTAGTAAAAAAAAATTGAATCCCACCACTGGGTACTACGTATGTGTAATTGTGTTAATGAATTCAAATTGTGCCTTTATAACACTAGTGTCATTCTCCCCTTTGTTTTTGCAGTTAACATTCTTTTTCATACTGCAGTCAATGCTATCAAGAGTATAGATTGTTCTGAATATATAAAGCTATCTATATCTAATGGGTCAAAATAGTGTAGTGCATATATATATATTTACCAATCAGAGAATATTTGTAGCTCGGGGTTCAATTGTGGAGTCCATGATACTCTCTGAGATTGGGTGTTTGCTTGCATTTCATTACCCAACTAGGTAATATCACCAGTGCACAAATGTCTGCAAGAAAATAACCTCACATGGAATTCTATACATTTGTTGTTCTAACGTAGGTTTAAGGTTCTTAAACCTCTTTCCCTTTTCCCTCTCCCTTGAAATAGCTAATAGAGCAGAAGCTGGCATTATATGGACTTTCTTACCATTTCTGATTTCTTTAAAATAGGACCGAACCAAACAGTTGCTCACCCAAAGATTCATAAGGACACTTGAGAACTAGCAAGGAATCTACAAAATCTGACGTTCCCCAAGCTGAGAATAGAATTTTTCAAAGCCCAGGCATAATATCTGACCATCCACACAGCTGCAAGATAGAAACTCCAAAACTGCATTAACTGACCATACCTACCCATGTGGTGATAAGCAGATTGAAACTATTTCATATATACGGTATTATGACATTGTGAATTCTCCAGGCATAGCAGGCCTGTTTAAATTCTTCCCGTAATATGTAAATTTTCAGAAAGACTAGACGATTTCTATGTGAACAGTCTTCTGGAAGAGTCACAATCCTTTATCACTTGTTCAGTAGTCAAATTCTGTATGGCCACAATGAAAATAAGGCATAACTGATCACAGAAATCACCACTTTTGTTTTAAGATTAATACATGCTAGCTGTTTTGTTTTATGTCATATTTATTTTACTTCACGGATTGTAATATTTTAGATCTACAGTGGCACAGGTATTTATACGGTTGTAATGTACAGTGTGTGACATTTTGTTTTTGTTTTTTTGTTTTTTTTAATAAAATAATCTTTATTAGGTTTTTTCGTTAAAAACAACATAAAGAACAAACATACAAAAAATACATAAAACAAAAACAAACACAAAAATTACTAACCACTTTTACAGCTTTTTCAAAGTATTTCCTAATCTATTTACAAATTACAATACTTCTTATTTTTATGTTAACATTTGTTAATATTTATCTAAATCTATCTTTAAAGAATTAAATCTCATAATATATTTTCCACATCTATTTCTTCCATTTTACTTACATATAAATTACTTGTTTATCATAGGAAAAGAGAGTGAGAACATTTACGGTTTTGTCATAGATAGTCCCCTTTTTATAACCAAATTTGAAGTTTTTTGTTGTGTTTACTTATTTTTATGTTAACATTTGTTAATATTTATCTAAATCTATCTTTAAAGAATTAAATCTCATAATATATTTTCCACATCTATTTCTTCCATTTTACTTACATATAAATTACTTGTTTATCATAGGAAAAGAGAGTGAGAACATTTACGGTTTCGTCATAGATAGTCCCCTTTTATAACCAAATTTGAAGTTTTTTGTTGTGTTTTAACCACGTATACCATTTATTCCATGCTACATAATATTCTGTATCTTCTTTTTCATATATCTCCATAGTCAATTTGCACATCTCGGAACATTCTAATATTTTTCAAACTACCATAGAGGATGTAGAGCCAAGGTGGCGCAGTGGTTAGAGTGCAGCACTGCAGGCTACTTCAGCTGACTGCTAGCTGCAGTTCAGCGGTTCAAATC
>QLTV01003669.1:2130811-2157445 GCA_003457575.1 Thermophis baileyi
CTATCAGTCAGTATTCAGAAGTACAGCAGTCTTCTGACCAGCCTTTCTTTGTCTTAATCAGCAAAGATTCTCTACTATCACAGGTAGCTAGCTACACACAGAGCTTACTCTCAGACACGAAGTCACTTCAGCAATTAATCAGCAAAAGAGAGAGAACTAACCATGTTCTCTAGCTCCCTCTTATGGCCGTTACTGCCAGTCAGAATGCAACAATGCATTTAAAGCAATATTACATATATACATTTAAACATTGATTTGTGGCTTGTTTATATTAACCAACCCAACCGTTTGGACAGAGTCCTAACATTGTGTTTGACCTTTGGGGGTGGGGGTGTGTGTGGCTGGGGTGTGCGTGGGAAGCTCGACATCACTCGTGTCGGGGGGGGCTATGGTGGCCCAAGCACTCTGTCACAAAAACGGGCTCCCGAGCTCCATTTTTGGCTGTGATGGCCTCCTGCAACCCTCTCACAGTGAAAATGGAGCTCGGGAGGGCCGCACGTGGCCCTCCCGAGCTCCATTTTAGCTGGCAGAGGCACAGCGGGCCGGTCCATTGCTGTTTCCAGGGCGGCCCCGCGGGCCAGATCTAAGCACCCCGCGGGCCAGATCCGGCCCCCGGGCCTTGACACCTCTGATATAATGTATTTGGCACTTAACTGATATACTTTTTCCTTTTCCTGTTCCAATTCCATGTGACATTTTAAGATTTTTAAACTAATGCTGCTGGATGCAGTTTACACAAAACGGACTTAAATGTTTTATTTAACAGTTTAAGGGTCTCCGTGTGTGGGCTCTAAAAAAATACAAAGAGTGTCCAATTTGAAGAAATAAAATTAGCACAGAACAACAGTCATTTGTGGACAGATGGGGTAGAGCCGGGCTCTCCAACCTTGGCAACTTTAAGACTTGTGGACTTCCAACTCCCAGCGAAGCTGGCTGAGGAACTCTGGGAATTGAAGTCCACAAGTCTTAAAGTTGCCAAGGTTGGAGACCCCCTGGGGTAGAGGACCCCTTGCATTAGGTGCACTGTCCTGTTTTTCACACCTGTGCTTCATTGCTTTACCTATCTAAAGGGACTTTAGACCAGAGCAATGGTTTTCTTGTATCACACTGTTGCCTTGGGCACTCAGTTTGAATCTCTTTAGCAGAATCACAGTATTTACGCCAAAGGTTCCAGGTTCAATCCTTGATCCCTCAGTTAAGTAATAAATGATGGAAACTATCACTTTCTCCCAGGACCCCAGTGAGTCATTGTTTACTGCTGGACTCCATGATTAAACTGATGTGGTATGAAATGCTTTCCGGTATTCTTAAGTCCTGTTACGTTTGATTGGGGTATTTTTGGAACCAGCTTTCTACACATCTTCCAAAAGTTTCAAAGTAAAATTCTTTGTGAACAACATTTTTTTTTCACCTGCTGCCTTCAATGTCTCTCTTGCAGTGTGTGCTGTATTTATGGAGTTTAAAGATAAACTTCCCCAAAACACTTTTCCTGATCCGAGGGAACCATGAGTGCAGGCATCTCACAGAATATTTCACCTTCAAACAAGAGTGTAAGTAAAAGATGTTGGATGGGCTGTGTGTGACAAAAGAAGGTTGTGAATGTAAATGCATAAATGCTGCAGCTTCCCCTCCTCCTCCTCCTCCTCCTCCTTGCATAGAAGGGGCGTTTCAACAGAGACAGAGAGAGCTGCTCCTGACTTACTGTTTTCCTGACAGTCTGACTCCATGCAAGCTATCCCTCCCACTCCCATTGCTTTAGGGACCCTGCAGCCTGTAATTATTGCCAAAAGCTTTCAGTTCCAGATCGTGCAGCTGGTATCGGAATTGGAGGGAAATTGAGGGCTTCCCCTTTAATGCAGATCCTTGACTGATTCTATCTATCTAATCCATCCATCCATCCATCTGGTGAAAATAATAAATAAATAATCTGAATAAAAGATTAGGGAGGGAAACCCAGTTCAATTCTCTTTTTGATCAGTTTAAAAATCCTGCAGATAAAATTTGTTTAATTCCCTCCCTTCCTCCTTCCTTGGCTGCAGTTCTCTTCTTGCATATTTAAATATTACTTCCCTGGCTTAGCATATTAGCTTAAAACCCCCAAGTGTCTCCTGTCCCAGCCTCCCTCCAATACAACTCTCTCTTTCTCTGAGCACCAACTCAGAAAGCTCAAACTGCCCAAGGAGCTGCTGATACAGTTCTACAGAGGAATTATTGAGTCTGTCATCTGCACCTCTATAACTGTCTGGTTTGGTTCTGCAACCCAACAAGACAGACACAGACTTCAGAGGATAATCAGAACTGCAGAAAAAACAATTGCTACTAACCTGACTTCCATTGAGGACCTGTATACTGCACGAGTCAAAAAGAGGGCCGTGAAAATATTCACTGACCCCTCACATCCTGGACATATATTGTTTCAACTCAAACTATTTACGAAGTCTGCACTACTATTAATCTTCTCATCGTTCCCATCACCCATCTCCTCCCACTAATGACTGTATGACTGTAACTGGTTGCTTGTATACTTAAGAGTTATATGAATATTGATTGTTTCCTGATTGCTTATTTGTACCCTATGACAATCATTCAGTGTTGTACCTCATGATTCTTGACAAATGTATCTTTTCTTTTATGTACACTGAGAGCATATGCACCAAAGACAAATTCCTTGTGTGTCCAATCACACTTGGCCAATAAAGAATTCTATTCTATTCTATTCTATTCTATTCATTCCATTCCATTCCATTCCATTCCATTCCATTCCATTCCATTCCATTCTATTCTATTCTATTCTATTCTATTCTATTCTATGTCTAAAACCTCCTTGTGCTGTAGAAATTCATGAATGTTGCACCTTCTTGTTTTCCTGCTTGGTGTTATTAAACTGTGGAATTGGAATTCAACCTAGCTTTGCCTTGGAACGCAAGACCCCTCTGAGACTGTTTAAATTTCTCTACTTTGTTTGGTTCCAGCATCCTAGAGGTGGAGCTCTCGCCTCGCAATCAGGAGGCTGTGAGTTCGATCCTAGGTAGAGGCAGATATTTCTTTCTCTGGGCACAATGAGAATATATTTGCTGAACAAAACTCCGCATTGGCGTCAGGAAGGGCATCCGGCCAGTAAACACTCTGCTAGCTCCATTCAGTTTCCCAGACTCCACCCCGCAAGGGATTATGGGGTCGTTAAATGATGATGATGATCCCATAAACCCCTATTAGAAGGAAAAGAAGGAGACTGCTGATATGCTAATCATCAGTTGCTGTCAGTCTTGCCCTGGCTTATAAGACCCGATTGGTTGCCTGCTAATTTTTCCCTGAATTCACACATATTCCACGAGAAATAAAATGCAGGCGCCATGCAGTCTAGTAGTTAAGGCACCAGGCTAGAAAGCAGAAGAGTTCTAGTTCCACTTCAGCCATCAAAGCCAGCGAGGTGACCTTGGGCCAGTCACTCTCACCTCACTGGGTGGTTGTTGTGGGGAAAATAGGAGGAGGAAGGTGTTATTGGGTGTGCTGGCCGTCGAGTTATTTTTAAAAATAATAAAGGCAGGATATAAATAAATAACTAAATGAATAATATGTAGACGGCATTCATTCATATTCTGGAAATGAAGATGGTGAATCAATTTTGTCCTCATTTCTTTTACTTGCTATTGAAAAGAGCAATGCAATTTTTAAGTCGGTGACATGGTAAGTGGAAGATGACAAGATTATAGGTACCTGGATATACACTCTTCATTATTTTTCTACCGCGAGAACAAACCTATCAGTCCTGCCAGTAATTATACGGCATACAGATTAACCAGGTTCTTTGTGATAAATTCATTTTGCTTTCCCGTTTCTTGCAACTTGCAATGACAGCACCCATGTTCCTTTCAGTAAAACTTTAATACGTGGCTTTGGTCCTGGCAGAATTTCATTTTGAATTTAGAAAATACTCACACTCTACTTCGACGATTCTGAAAAGGTAAAGCAGTTATCATTATTAGATTTTTATCCTGCCATTTTAGTATATAACTCAAGGCGGCAAACATAGCTAATCCTCCCTCCTCCTCCTCTTTTCCCCACAATGACAGCTCTGTGAGGTGGGTTGGGCTAAGAGAGAGTGACTGGCCCAAAGTCACCCAGCTGGCTTTCATGCTTAAGGCAGAGCTAGAACTCACCGTCTCCCGGTTTCTAGACTTCACCACTACCCTGAATGGCTGTGCAAATGATGCTTTAACACCCAACTGAAGGGAGAGTGATAAAACTGCCTCCACAGGTTTCATCCTGAATGAATGAATGAATGAATGACTTTAAATGAAAAAGCTGAGAGCCGTGGCATTCAGACTCTTCCATAGAGGATTATCAGTCACTCCTCAGTAAGGAAATCGGCATGGGGTGAAAATGAAAATGTTCATTACTGCTCCAATTTTCTCCAAAATGCCACTTCAAGGAACTCTGGAGTTCGTTTCTCTACATCAGGGGTGTCAAACTCGATTTCATTGAGGGCCGCATCAGGGTTGTGTTTGACCTCGGGGGGCTGGGGTGGGCGTGGCCAACTCAACGTCACTCGTGTCGAGGGTGCCAGGAGTGAAATCCAGCAGGTTCTGACAGGTTCTGGAGAACCGGTAGCGGAAATTTTGAGTAGTTCGGAGAACCGGCAAATACCACCTCTGGCTGGCCCCAGAGTGGGGTGGGAATGGGGATTTTGCAATATTCTTCCCCCAGGAGATTTTGCAGTATCCTTCCCCTGCCAAGCCAAGCCAAGCCACGCCCACCAAGCCACGCCCACAGAACCAGTAGTAAAAAAAATGGATTTCACCACTGGGGAGGCGCCTGTCGTAGCCCGAGTGCTCTGCCAGCGAAAACGGGCTCCCGAGCTGCGACGGCCTCCTACAACCCTCTGCCAGCGAAAAAGGAGCTCAGGAGGGCAGAGGCACCGCAGGCCGGTCCTTCGCTGTTTCCAGGGCAGCCCTGCGGGCCAGATCTAAGCACCCCCCCGGGCTGGATCCGGGCCTTGAGTTTGACACCCCTGCTCTGCATCACCCAGGATGAAGGGATGTAACTCAACTTGCTTGCCCACCACCCTGCATGAGCTGTGTGTATTTCTTTTAAAAAAAAACCCACGACTGAGAATCTTCTGAAACATGCAAGGGGGTTCGTGAGAGGTTTCTAGGATTTATTGTTAGACGAGCTGAGGTAAAGTGTGGTAAGTGTGGAAAGTCGGTGCCGAAGAGAGAGGAAGGAGCAGGCAGTCACAGTTCTGTTTCCAGCTTTAGCCCCGAAGAAGCCTTTTGGTCTGTAGATCAGCTGTTGCCTATGCCAAAACTTTGCAAATCTTTATAACAGCTGTATTTTTTATTTTCTCACTTCTGCTTGCTGCAGGTCGAATCAAGTACTCAGAGCGGGTATATGATGCGTGCATGGATACCTTTGACTGTCTTCCTCTCGCGGCCCTCTTGAATCAACAGTTTCTGTGCGTGCACGGAGGGCTCTCTCCTGAAATCACATGTCTAGATGACATTAGGAGAGTAAGTGGTCGGTCTTCTCTCTTTCCACCCCCAACCCCATTAAACGGGTATTTTACAACCTGTGACTGGGTTGTACTCACAGGCGTTTTGCGTAAAATTACCTGTCCAGAAATTCAAAGGTTTTCTTTTGAAGCTCCCTAAAACTTGTATACAAGATTATGTAACAATTCAGCAAGTAATCAGTGGCCACGTCTTCTCCCTCAAAACCGAAGTGAGCATTTTGAAAAGAAATTTATTTTTAACCCTTTCAGAGAAACTATGAAGCGGAACAGTTTTTCTCTTGATTTTATTTAAAGTGACTTTCCACTGCTTAAGTCTGCTCTCCACGGAGTAGATATTCCTCCTATGGAAATCAGTATCGATAACATGTTAGATATTTGTTTCCAAAATATCTCAGAATGCAGGGGTCCCCAACCCCCCGGGGCCACAGCCCACTACCGGGCCGTGAGTTGTTTAAAACCGGGCTGCCCGAAGCAGCGGGCGAATGCCAGCACATCCATCCTTGCATGAGCAACGGGCAAGCGCCGTGCACGCACACACTATTTGTGCGAGCGACAGGTGCATGTGCCATCCCCTCTTCCCCCCCCCTCTCCCGCCGGTCCACAAAGCCAGAAACGTTGGGGAACTCTGTCATAATGGACTGTGCTATTTGACAGATACCTTTTCTGCATCTGGCCTGTTCTGAATGTCTTGATAATATGTTCTTATTGTCCTAGAGATTTGCATTTACAATTGCCTTTTTTTGTGCGTATTTGTCTTTTCAGTTAGACAGGTTTAAGGAGCCTCCAGCCTTTGGTCCAATGTGTGACCTACTGTGGTCTGATCCATCAGAAGATTATGGCAATGAGAAGACCCTGGAACACTTCACTCACAACACTGTTCGAGGTTGCTCCTATTTCTACAGGTGAGGCAGTGTTCAAACAACTCTCAGGCGTCCGTATTCCAGCCACAAAAACACGGAAACAAGGTTGCGTGCTACAGGTTTAATGAGGCCTCAGTCCGGCACGGATGAGTTCTAACAGTTTCAAAGTCAGCGCTGGGAGTTACCGCCTACCAGCGCTGTAAATAGTGCCATAACCACGCCCACAGCCCAGCCCACCCCACCCCTTAACCGGCTTCCGGCATCCTCCAGTCTCTCTTCCGGATCCTCCCGGTTGCTTTGCTGCGAACGGCGCCGATTAGCTGTTCCGGCCGCCACGTAATTGTGCCAATCAGCTGGAGTCCATGCTGGCGACGTTCTGGCCGCCGCCGGCCGTGGCACAGGAGCAACCGGGACGCCATCTGCCGGACCCACGCCGTTTTGCCTTCCCCCCCCCTTGTCTCCCCAGGTATGGCAAGCCGGCAGGGGCTTGACAACAACATTTCTAAACTGAAAAGGGAATGGCATGTGGCTGCAGGGCCCAGTCCTCTGGGTTTTCGGAACTCAGCCACATTAGAGGATCCTATCCAGTCAGCCTTTAGGGTCCTTCAATATTTTTGTGAGGAATGTCCCTTTTCTGGACGTTTGAGGAGTGGCAGCCTGGTCCTAACTGTCAATGCTTGTTAGTCATTATATTATAATCAACTAGAATGCAGCATTTGGCACAACTGTATTGTTCTCCACAAATTCTAAATTCTTTGCTTCTGGATAAAGTTAATCATCCATATGTAAATCAGAGAAAATAGCGAAGAACTGGTTACTTACCTACTCTTATATCTACTATTTGAGAATGATACTTCAGATGAAGCTCCTGAGGTTCAAAAATGTTGGCTTGTGTGTTTCTTTTGCGTTGGCCTTTTTTCCTTCTTAACTTTCCCAGAATCTGTTTGACATTTCACCCAGGAACATTTTGATGAGAAGTGCTGCGTGATAAAGCCCATATGTGTAAATTCACAGGTAGCTTCTCATTAAAAATAATTGGTTATTTCGGCACATACTAGCATGTCTCTAAAACCTTTTATCTTTCAGTTACCCTGCAATTTGTGAATTTTTGCAAAACAATAATTTGTTATCCGTGATTCGAGCACACGAAGCCCAGGATGCCGGGTAGGTTCATAACACGTTATGTTTAACAACTTCCTTGGTTAAGGTGTTTTATAACAGCCGCCTGCTCAGCCTTTGCCTCTTTTTCCAGGTACCGAATGTACAGAAAGAGCCAAACCACAGGTTTCCCATCGCTCATCACTATCTTTTCTGCACCAAATTACCTAGACGTCTATAATAACAAGGGTAAGCTGTTGAATATCAGGGGAAGCGGTGGCTCAGTGGCTAAGACGCTGAGCTTGTCGATCAGAAAGGTCGGCAGTTCGGCGGTTCGAATCCCTAGCGCCGCGTAACGGAGTGAGCTCCCGTTACTTGCCCCAGCTTCTGCCAACCTAGCAGTTCGAAAGCACGTAAAAATGCAAGTAGAAAAATTAGGGACCATCTTGGTGGGAAGGTAACAGCGCCTTCGGCGTTTAGTCATGCCGGCCACATGACCACGGAGACGTCTTCGGACAGCGCTGGCTCTTCGGCTTAGAAACTGAGATGAGCACCGCCCCCTAGAGTCGGGAACGACTAGCACGTATGTGCGAGGGGAACTTTTACCTTTACCTTTTAAGCTGTTGAGTGTATGTGAGGGGTGCCTAAGTTGGATTATTGTAGATTTCTTTAAAAAGTATACTATCTTTGCTTGTTTTTCTGTTTGGCTGGGAATGTTGTGAACATGTGTTCATTCTATATTAGAAAAGTATAAAAGGACCGCTCATTTGGTTTGTTATTTCTTCCTCTTTTCCCATTGTTGGAATTCTCCCCGGCCTGAAGACTATCATGAAAGAGGAGAATGGAATAACGGAAGTCCTTGACTTACAACACTTCATTTAGTGACTGTTCCAAGTTACAACGGCACTAAAAAAAAGTGACTTATGACCGTTTTTCACACTTATGACCGATAGCAGCATCCCCGTGGTCACGTGGGTCAAAATTCAGCCGCTTGGCCACCGACTCATACTTATGACGGTTGCAGTGGGTCATGCAATCCCCTTTCAATGGGGAAGACAGCTTCACTTAACAATCATGTTATTCACTTAACAGCTGCAGTGATTCATTTAACAACCATGCCAAGACATGTCATAAAAATGGGGGAAACCCATTTAACAAATGTCTTGCTTAGCAGCAGAAATGTTGGGCTCAATTGTGGTCACAAGTCGAGGACCACCTGTAGTTATGAAGAAGCTGCCTTTTTCTCTTGTCATTTGGAATCAGAAAAAAAAAATGTTCCTCCTAAATTAGGGGTCTCCAACCTTGGCAACTTTAACTCTTGGAGTTGAAGTCCACAAGGTGGATTTCAACACAACACAACACAACACAACACAAGGCCTAGAGGTGGAGCTCTTGCCTCACAATCAGGAGGTTGTGAGTTAGATCCTAGGTAGAGACAGATGTAGGGTCTCCTGCTTGGGCAGGGGGTTGGACTAGATGGCCTGCAAGGTCCCTTCCAACTCTGTTAATCTGTCTTAAAGTTGCCAAGGTTGGAGACCCCTGTCCTAAATAGTTTCAGTTTTCACTCGGGGGGCTTTGTGTTCCAACTGGACAGCACCTTCTCTGATCCTGAGCTTGGTCTGCAATATTTGTGAACTTGCCCCATTCTTGCTGGCCCGGTTTGACTTTCCTGTCATGCTGAATGAACCAAATTTGATGTTTTGGGATGGGGTTCCGTTCCCAGTTTCTCCTGGCCATGTGCAGAATTTATGTAACCACGGGCAGGTTTCAGACTGTGGAAGAGGGAGTTGTTTGTTCACACTCGGCCGACATTATACAAGTAGCCTCATTTTACAAGGTTGATGTGAGGACAGTTCAAAAAAAAAAAAAAAACCTCTTTGGAACAGGTGGAAAGCAAATCTGATTAACAAATATTAACTGAATGTCAGAATCAGTTGGATGCTGTTCCTGTGGAAGTGCGTGTCCTTATCCAGATGCAGTTTTAAATTTGGGGTTAATGTTTTGATATTTCTGCACCCCTATCCTCTAATGGGCCATAAAGAGATAGAAATCAGTTCTTTTGCTGTTCAACTAGTTATGACTTATTGTTGTCTGAACCAGGAATTAGTTGGTAATACATTCAGTTGATCTGAACAACCCCAGTCGTGTAAAACTATCATTGGAAACTGGCTTGTTAGGACAAACCATCATTCATGCTACCTGTGTTATTTCTACTTCAGATATAACAGTCCAGGTAGTCCTCGACTTACGACCACAGTTGAACCCAGCATTTCTGTTGCTAAGTGAAATGTGTGTTAAGTGAATTTTGCCCCATTTTACGACCTTTCCTGCCACAGTTGTTAGGTGAATCACTGCAGTTTGTTAAGTTAATAACCCAGTTGTTAAGTGAATCTGGCTTCCCCCATCGACTTTGCTTGTCAGAAAGTCACAAAAGGGGATCACGCGACCCCAGGACACTGCAACCGTCATAAATATGAGTCTGAAGCGTCTGAATTTTGATCACGTGACCATGGGGATGCTGCTAACGGTCGTAAGTGTGAAAAACGGTCATAAGTCACATTTTCAGTGCCATTGTAACTTCAAATGGTCACTAAATGAACTGTTGTAAGTCGAGGGTTACATTTAACCTCTGCCACTGAAAAATGAAGGTAATGACTCCTTGCAGTCAGGTGTTGTGACCCAGCGTAGCAAACCCCCAGAAACGACACACACACACACTTGTCCAAACTAAAGTAGGTTTTATCACTAATCAAGGCTTAGTGATCATTTAAGTTCAGAGTTTCTCCCCTTGTTAACATTCACAAACACTTTGGCCGGGAGTTCAAAGACAAAACAAAACAAACAGATTATGAAGACCTTAATTACCTCAAATTGCTGGAATTGGCCGAGAGCCCAGACTGGAGTTTGTCCAACTGATAGCACCGACAGAGGAATCAGAAGCCCGGTAAAAACATCCGTTGTTTCCAGCAAACATGGTCCGTTGTGAGTCCACCTTATATAGGCTTAGGGCGTTGCCCCTCTGCCTGCAGAGTTACCTGTGAGTAGACCTCCTTCTGCAAAGCCACTCTTGCCGGCTAGCTGCCCTGCGTGCCCTAGCATCAATCAGAGGCCCCTCCTCTTCACTGGAGTCACTGAACTCCTGCTGGAGAGGTGCAGAAGGCCCTGATTGAGCATCGTCCTCTGGCCCTGCTTCCTCTTCGGTCTCGGACTCCGGTGCCGGAGCTACAGACCGCTCTTGCCACCCTATGGTCTGTTCTTGTTCGTCTGGATCCATGAGCAGCTGCACGGGATGGGGGCAAGCCACAACATCGGGTTAGAACAGGGGTGTCAAACTGGAGGCCCTCAGGAAGGATGCGTCATGCGCAGGCCACGCCCATCCCAGCTCCACGAATGGGGAAAACATCACGAAACGTCACGTGACGGCAACGTGACGCGGCAAGTTTGACACCCGTGGGTTAGAAGAAGAGAGCATGTAAGGCCAGTGCTTGTAACAGAGAGCACGGAAATATGTTTGGACATGGCATTACCCTTCTTCTTTTCAGTTTTTAGCAGTTGGCCTCTAGCAAAGCTAATTTTTTTCTAATGTTTTTGTCTGAGGTGGGATGCTTCCTTTTGTTTAATAGATGTCTTGCCTAACAACAGAACTGTATTTTCGGAGCTCTGTAAACCTTGGAAGGGAGGTACAAATCAGCACTCATCCAGTTTTGTTTTCTTCCAGCTGCTGTTTTAAAATACGAAAATAATGTCATGAATATCAGACAGTTCAACTGCTCTCCGCACCCATACTGGCTTCCAAATTTCATGGATGTTTTCACATGGTCTCTGCCTTTTGTAGGAGAAAAGGGTAAGGGATGAACACTTGCCAGTAGTAAAAGGGTTAACCAAGAAGTGAAGGAAAAAGTCCTCTGGGACAATAGGATTTGTTAGCCTGAGCCTTGATGAAACTATGCAAAATCTGGTTTTCAGAGCAACTTTAAAAAAAAAAAAATCCAGGCTACTGGCTAGTATTACTGTAGTGGGAAATTTAGACTAAATTTGTAACAAATTGAAAAACACTATTGAACAAAATCAGCATTTTCTGTTAGTTCTGGGAAATAGATGATGGCAGTTGTGATTAAATATTTCTGTCTTGAGAAAGTAGGCACAACCGTTAGGGGCCTCCGTTCTTCAATCATCAAAGCTTATTTGTTTGAATTATCCTTTTCTTGCTGGTTTTTCCCTAAAATACCCTTTCTTCTGGAGCTAATTTAGTCTTCATTCCATAGACTTGGCTCTGATTCCTAAAAGTCGTATTGTAGTCCTAACAGACATTGATAGTATTATTAAATCTTATCCTTAGTCCTTCATCTGTGTGTGTGTGTGAGAGAGAATGCACTTCCCTGGGGATTATGAGACTTGAAAGAGTAATAACCGTTGCAAAGCCTTATGCCAGTCTTTTAAAGGCTGTAATATTTGGCTGCCACTTTCAATATCCTTAAAACTCTCCACAGTTCTAAAAGTTACAGTTCAATTGCCAGTTCAACATAAAGCCACATGTAGTTCAAAAGCCCACAACCTATGAGAAGCACAAGGAAGACCTTACTTCAAGAATAACATCACCTAACACAGATCCTGGAGCAACTTATGTTTAAGGAGTGCCACCAAGCACTGTACTGGGGTTGTCCAATTGCCTCTTCTGATAGATGAGATTAAAGGAAAATCAAATTTTGTAGTGTGTCAGTCCAACTTAAAAATAACTAGTAGTTCCTGATTACAACCAGTTGCTCAGTGTTGTGGCCTGTTGGCCGCCGGCCCCTCCAGCAGCCAAATCAGATGAGCCATGGGTATCAGGGTCAGCATCAAGGCAACCTGAGAGCTCCGAGGGGGAAGAGGGAATGGAGCTGGCAGAGAGAGAGAGAGAAAAAGGCGGAGCCTGGGCCATCCGTCAGCCCTCGGAGAGTCAACAGTCCCCAGGTCTGGAGGTGGCTGATGAGGAAGAGGAGGAACAGCTGGGTCCAGTGCCTGACGCACGGATGTGCAGAATTCTGGCAGAGGAGAGGAGAGCAGTGGAAATCCTTGGGCTGGAAGAGCCACCGCTGCTAGCAAAGCCCCACCCTAGCTCTGGGGATAAAAGGCGGGGGGGGGGAGAGATGAATAAATGTGGCAGACAACTATTCATCTCCCTGCCAGACAGACTTGTTAGCCTGCGTTGAGAGAGAAACTTTTTGCCGGGGCTGCCAGCACTCCTAATAAAGGAATCATCGATTTAACTACAGAGGGTTTGTCGTGTTTGGGGAGCTGGGTCAGAACACTCCAATCAAAGTTAGGACAGTGCTGAATGAGCTTGGGACTGTTCCTCACAGCTCCAGCCATCCCCACGTCTAAATGGTCATGTGATCATGATCCAAGAGCTCGGTGCCTGGGGCTTCTGCCCCTGAACTAGCAGATTATATCGCTTGCTTCCTACACCGTGAATGCAATTCAATTTTGAACAGTTATTTTATTTGTTCAGAAAGAGCGTGGCTTCAGTCTTCTACCGTAGTTACTTAATTATGTATCCCCAAGACCAAAACATTCCTGGTGGTTTATGACCATAATAACGTACAAAACAAAAAAAACCCCACAGTATGAGATAAAAGCATAATAAATCTACAACTTTTAAAAAGTTAAAACGGATTTAATCATTGTTCAGTCGGCCATGGACATCATCCCCAGGAGATGATATCAGCTTTGAAAGGCCTTATGGAATAACTCAATCTGGATCACTTTTTGAAATATCAGAGCTGTTGCTGATCTCACTCCCAGTAGAAGGCTGCTCCATGAAGAAGAGGGAGGGGGCTTCATCTGAAAGCGTCGTATGGGTCCCACTGACCTCCCCTTGAGTGGACCGATTATGCCTACAGCCCCACTTAGCCAAAGCAGATCAGATGGGTCGTTCTTTGGTTAATATTAAAGCTACTTTATATTTATTTATATTGTTTACTTAGTATCCTAGTATGATTTGTGTTGATTGCTTCTTTAGTACCCATGACTATCACTAAGTGCTGTATCTCATATTTTATGATGAATGTATTTTTACAATGACTGTGATAATGATCTATCACTATTGTTGTACGTACACTGAGAGCTTATGCACCGGAGACAAATTCCTTGTGTGTCTCATCACACTTGGCCAATAAGGAATTCTATACTTTAGTAGGCAAGCAAAGACCTAGAACCTAGGGACCTAGATCCAGCAACCGTTTGATGTTGCCACTGCATCACTTTTCCTCTCTACTTCCTGCAGTTACAGAGATGCTGGTGAACATTCTCAACATCTGCTCCGACGATGAGCTGATTTCAGACGGAGACGAAATATTGGACGGTAACGGCCCTTTTGTCACGTTTTCAGGGTCTTGGGTGGTTTCAATCCGGAGAGAGTGGGATTCTAAATATTGAATACGCAGCCTTTTTCTTAGCACCATTTTGTTGCCATCTTTTCCATTCCTAAATTAAGCTTGCTTATATCTATCTTCGGCTGGTTTACAGACCGTTATTTCTTTGGCTGGCATAAAGAAGTACTTAACCCCTCTCCCCATCCACCACTCTACTGTCGTGGCTTTTTCTTTGATCTATCAGCTTGCTCTTTGTATCAGCATTGTGAAAAACGGAAAGGGAGACTTAAACGGAAGAAGCTTTGATCAAGGTAGCAAGCTTGATCGCTCACTGCTCTTCCAGTGTATTGCTCCCATTCCTGTTCCCGGGAGAAGTTGACGGAGTTGTGAATGAAATTGACTCAATCAGATAGTCATCAACATCTGGTCCAGTCAGTGTCATATTTAAGGTAAAGGGCGCTTATCACCTGCGGCCATCTTTTATGTGCTTTAAAAAGAAAAAAAAACCCAACTTGGTTCCAGAAGTATCCTGGGCAGGATGGGACCATGAAGTTTACAGTTAATGAAGACTATCCTATCCGTGCCTAAAACAATTTAAGCAAAATATGTGCGTTAAGTTGCAAAAATGTGTGTGTTAAGTTGCACGCCTGGCAATATTTGTGGGTTGTTCTGGGAACTTGTTTTGGCTCTTCCAAAATACAACTGGGAGCACTTGATAGCCTCGTGTAACCCGGAAATATTTTGTTGGGAACATAAACATCGTCTGCCGTCTAGTTTGAATGCTGTTAACAGATGAAAAAGATTGTGGAACCAATGCTTGTTTAGTTATTGATCATGAGAGCGCTTTTATCTGCCATTTCTACGTACTCTTCAAGAATAAAATCAACCTCATTTTTTTTTTTTTTGGCCCTTAGTAATACTTAACTTGATAACGTGTGGAAAGCAGAAGTCAAGTTGATTCCCATCCAGAGTTTGGTGAATAAGGTTTTTAGTAAAAGAGAGGAAGACTTAACCAGATGAGCTCTTAGCAGAAGTGCAAAAGAAAACTACTTCCTTGCCCCATTGCGGTGTTTTTTTTTTAATGTTCTTCGCTCCCTCCCATGGAAATTAAATTTGTTTCTTCTATCTCTATCTTCATCTCCTTGTATACTTGGTGTCTCCTCTCCCTGAAGATAACTACATTTCAAGCTATCCAAAAGGTACCCAGCTAGAATTTGCTAAAAGCTTAATTCTCACTGCCTGTGCCACCAGATTTCCTTGGAGTGGATTTTTGAATAGCTGACTAGTTGGACAGTCTCGCCATTTCCCCTTCTCCCCCCCCCCCCTTCAGTTTTAACATGAACGTGGTGCGTTTGTTTTATTGTTTCTTCTTCTTCTTCTTCTTTTTTTAACCCTGTTTTGTTCCTTCAGGAACGTGAATGGTGTGTGGTGGGATCACATTTCTCTTTTGACTTTTGAATGCAGCCACCTTATGCATGGCTGGGTCCATTGGTGCATGTCAGATCTCCAGTTTGGCTTGTCCTGTTCTTAATGCCTAGTTGGGTCATAACCAACAAGCAAAATAAGATCTCGGTTCAGAGAAGATGTATTTGCCATTCAGTTTGTAGTCGAACCCCGTCTCCCCCGCCCCCCCCAAGTCTCCATTCTTTTCGATCCATGTTTGGTCTGTGTAGTAAAAGGGAGTGGGCTTAACCCTAAGATGCTGCGTTAAACGAGGGCTTGAACAAGGCTGCAAAAGTTCTAGCTGTCCCTTTTCTGCATCCGAAGAGAGTGCTTGTATGGACCGCTCTCCCTTCTGTAAGCACAGCCCAGAATCCTTTTCACCTTCCACTCGGTCTTGTCGTTGTGTCCTCGCATTGCCAAGCTGTGTCTGTGGCTGAGTCATTCATGTTACTTCCCTTGTGTTGTGTGGTCGGACCCCCTGATGGGAAGCAAGAGAGGTCTGCTGCTCCGAATAACACTTGGCATATTTCTTCCTGTGGTCGTTTCTCCTCCCACTTTGGACTGTATGTCGCCTTGTCCGTCACTCGCTATCCCTTTCCATTCTGATCATGACTTTTCCGTAACAGACCAATGCAATTTTAGCCGTAAAGTTGTAATCTGGTTTCTCTCTCCTAGAAATCAAGTAGATGCTGCATACTGGCATCAACTGAGCCTATAAAGCATGATTTGTACCTCATCCCTTTTTTCTTTTCTTTTCTTTTTTTTTTTTAAAAAATCATTTTTGATTCTTCTTTCCTAAGGAGGCACAACTGCCCGTAAAGAGATCATCAGGAATAAGATCAGGGCCATTGGGAAGATGGCACGAGTCTTTTCAGTTCTTCGGTAAGCTTGCTCTTTCTTGGGAATCTCGGTCAGAAAAGGGAGGATAAAAGCTGCTTAATCGTTTTGCCAGACTGCCTCTGTTGTATCGGTACAGCTCAAAGATGCTCGCCATGAGCCCCATTTGGGGAAAGTACAAAAGGTTTCTGAAGGATTGAAAACCCCCAATCACAAAGGTCGGTTGTATAGATCAACTGGGCAGGTCATTCTTTCTGGAACCAGCGTTTTTCCCCAAGTCGTATCTTATCCAGGTGGTTGTGGATTTTTTAAGAAACGTTTGAATGCTTCAAAAAAAAAAAAAAAAGCATCTCCCATAATGAAGCTTTTAAGGAGTATCAGCTGTGTCTTTGTCCCATATATGCAACATGTCCCACCTTCTTTTTCCTTGGAATTAAAAACAGGGTGGATGTGAATCCTAGGCAGTCTTGCATCTAGCAATAGCAATAGCACTTAGACTTATATACCGCTTTACAGTGCTTTACAGCCCTCTCTAAGCGGTTCACAGAGTCAGCATATTGCCCCCAACAATCTGGGTAGAGCCAAGAAGGCATTATTGCTTAATTCCGCACACCGGTTAAAGCAGAGGTTGGCAACCTGGTGGCATAATAACATTTGATGGTACCCACTGACCACCTTCTGATCAAATGTAATTGATCTACATCAGGGGTCTTGTCCTTTTGACTGGGTATTTAGGTATTCTCTCTACAGAGATGTTTTCCCAAGCCTAGCTAGTTTATTTATTTATTTGTTTGTTTGTTTGTTTTATATTTCTAAACCACCTCCAAGAAAGGCTCTACTACTACTCTCATCTACTTTGAGATGGTTTTGGACTTCAATTCTCCAAATTTCCCAGCCAGCAAGGCTGCCGCTGATAGCAATAGCGCTTAGACTTATATACCGCTTTACAGCCCTCTCTAAGCGGTTTACAGAATCAGCCTCTTGCCCCCAACAATCTGGGTCCTCATTTTACCGACCTCAGAAGGATGGAGGGCTGAGTCAACCTTGAGCCTGGTGAGAATCGAACTGCCAAATTGCAGGCAGCCGGCAGTCAGCAGAAGTAGCCTGCAGTACTGCACTCTAACCACTGCGCCACCGTGGCTAAGAATTACAAGAAGTCAAAATCCAGACACCTCAAAGTTGCTGAGGTTGGGAAACCCTCTTCTACAGAATTTCAAGTACCAGAGTCCTAAAGAACTGATGTACTTCTATCTGTTTGCGCATGTATAAATTGGTCCCATTGCTTCTGTTTTCAGAGAGGAGAGTGAGAGCGTGCTGACGCTCAAAGGTCTGACCCCAACAGGTACTCTGCCCCTGGGGGTCCTTTCAGGAGGAAAGCAGACTCTACAGACAGGTAAGTATACAAGAAGTGAAGTCCTTCCGTGTGGGATACGAAGGATAGCAATGGAAATTTAGCTTCCGAATACGCCTTAAGAAAACCACTGGATATTCCAGCAGGAAGTTAAATTGAGGTTTTCCCAATGCTGCTTTTCCCTTCCCATCACAGTGTCTAGGTTTTGGTCATAAAAAAGATGAATTGCAAGGGTCACCTTGGATTGTCTAGCCCAGTGATGGCGAACCTTTTTTTGCTCCGGTGCCAAAAGGCGCACACGCGCGGTAGCGCGCGCACGTGTGCCCACACCCATAATGCAATGCCTTTCCCCCCACTCATGCATGCACAACCCCCCTGCGCTCCCGCCCCGCGCATGCGCGCAGGGCTCACTGAAGCCTCCGGAGCCTGCAGATGGCGAAAAACTGATTCCAGCTGATTTTCGGCCTTCTGGAGGGCGTTTTTGCCTTCCCCAGACTTCAGGAAAGCCTCCGGAGCCTGTGGATGGTGAAAAATGGACACAACAGGCCTACCCCAGGTTTCCGAACTTCCGGTTGGGCCGTTGGGCCGTTTTTCACCCTCCCCAGGCTTCAGGAGGCTTTCCTGAAGCCTGGAGAGGGTGAAAAATGGCCCAACGGCCCAACCGGAAGTTCGGAAACTTTTCGAAGTTCCGGTTGAGCCGTTGGATCCGTTTTTTGCCATCCACAGGCTCCGGAGGCTTTCCTGAAGCCTGGGGAAGGTGAAAACGACCTCCCCCCGCTCTCCGGAAGGCTGAAAATCAGCTGGCGCGCTGGAGCTGACATAGGGCAACTCCTCGCGTGCCCTCTGATATGGCTCCGCGTGCCACAGGTTCGCCATCATGGGTCTAGCCATATCCTAGGTTTCCAAATCTGGCATTCCGAGATAGCGTATGAATAAAACGTAGAAGATACAATAAACGACTTTTACTTGGTAGAAAAGGAAGGTTGAAGCCCCTCGGTTTAGTTTAACAGAAACCCAGCAAGAAAAATGAAAGGAAAGATCGTATCCAAGACATGCATGTTATATCATTGCTGAACCCAGAAACTTAAAGCATGTGTAGATCTGTTCTTTGTAACAACTTTCTAGAGCTTCCCTCTAATAAACAGTTAGGCTTCTGCTGCCATGAAAAGAGCATACATAACTGCCATTGTTTTATTCTTGACCCATCTATTCTTAGCGGTAACACTGAAAACGGTTGGTGGAGATTTGAGATTTCCTCCCTAGTTTTGCATTATTTTACCCTGTTGATGCTAAACTGAAACCAACCTGAAGCTTTTGTGTGGCACTCTGTGAGTTTTAGACTAGTTAAGTTAGGCAATGTTTTAAGTAGGAATGGAAGATATTTGGATGTCCAGTTGAATTTCCAATTCAACCAGCTATCTGAAACTCAGGGGCTGACAAAGCAAGTAGATAAATAGGTACCATTTTGGTGGGAAGGTAACAGCGCACCCCGTGACGTCATGCTGGCCACATCCAAGGAAATGTCTTCAGACAGCGTGGGCTCAATGGCCTTGAAATGGAGATGAACATCAGTCCCTAAAGTCAGTCATGACTAGTGGAGTAAAATCCGCAGGGACTTCTTTACCTTTTTTTTTTTTCCCAATTCATCCCAAAAGGGGACTCAGGATGGCTTGCATAAAATAATGAATGTGACCACACAGATTAAATTAACCTGTGGTCCTCCAGATCAGGGGTCTCCAACCTTGGCAACTTTAAGACTTGTGGACTTCAACTCCCAGAATTCCTCAGCCAGCTTTGCTGGCTGAGGAATTCTGGGAGTTGAAGTCCACAAGTCTTAAAGTTGCCAAGGTTGGAGATCCCTGCTCCAGATCACATTGTTCTTCTATCAGCTACAGCTAATATAGGCAGTAAGGAAGGATGATGGAAGTCGCTATGTATCAACATGTGAAGGGTGTCAGACTTTTCAGGTAGAACCTGGTCAGGAAACAGCCGTCCCATGAAATGTTGAAACTCTGCTGTTTGTTAAAGCTAAAATAACAGAATCTTGAAACTCCGTCAGAGGCTCTTTCTCTCCCTTCTTATTCTGAAGAGGACCAAGGCAGAGCAATTTTATTTCTTACCCCCTCCTCTTCATCGGGGCCTAGCTGCGGTTTATATAGCAGTTGTTGAATTTCCTCTTCAAGGCCACCTCTGTACTTCTCCACACCAAACCATATGTTGCTCACTCCTGGTAGCTCGGACCAGTCGGTAAAACCACAAACATTGCCTCCATTTCCCCTCTTTGTTCTAAAAAAGGTTTCCTTTGAGGAGCAGGTAGTATTTATAAGCTAATCTAGATATTCCAATAAATCAAATAGCTTGTGTTGTGTGGAATTCAAGAAAAATTGACCTTTTGGCAAATTATTTCCATTAAGAAGAAATCTCAGATTTGCTGTAGTGAGGTCCAAATTCTCTCTAGTCCAATATTACATTCCCACTGTAACTGAACAAACGTCACCTGGAAGTGTACAAAAGAGCAGTATTTTCCTCCTAGCATTTAATAGCGATAATCTAAAACTGCACGTTTTGATGTCTACTGGATATGTTGAGACAGCAGCTATAGGTACGTGATACTTACTTGTCCTGAATCTACCAACTTTCAGCTTTGTTGGAAAAAGTGAGAGGGGAAAAAAAACCTTCTGAATCTAAATTTCCACTTCACATATAATATTGCAAACTTCTATTTTGTCTCCTCTTTGTTTCTAATGAAAATAGATTTATGTACACATATTGGCTAATGCTGTTATCCTGACTATGGAATTTGTCATTCTCTCTCTCTCTCCCTCTCCCTCCCTCCCTCTCTCTCTCTCTCTCTCTCTCTCTCTCTCTCTCTCTCTCTCTCCCCCCCCACCGCACTCGCCCCCCCCCCAGGGGCGGAGGAGAAATCTCGCTGGATTCCATACCATTAAAAAAAATACCATTCAATTCCTCTCTCTCTCTCTCACGCTCTCTCTCTCTCTCTCTCTCTCTCTCTCTCTCTCTCTCTCTCTCTCCCTCCATCTCCCTCCCTGCCTCTCATTCCATTCCATTCCATTCCCCCCTCTCTCTCTCTCTCACTCTCTCTCTCTCTCTCCCTCTCCCCCCCTCTTTCTCTCCCTCCCTCCCTCCCTCTCTTTCTCACACACACACACACAAATATAGATGTGTTCTTCTGTAACAGTTACATATTGTAAAAATATCAACTTACTAAAAAGTGTCGCATTACATTAATTTGTTACTGAAATCACTACACGATCTCACAGTGAGATATTATAGATTAATGGACAGCAGTGGCTGTTTTGCACCAGGAAATGACCTGTTGTAATACCATATATCTGTAGTGCAGTATGTTAATCCTTTTCTACTGCCAGCATTCCTATTAACCGGATGACTTCTTAGTTATACCATGAAGAATGATTTCCTCTCACGGTTTGCTTTGATTACGTTCTCATCTGTATGTGAAGAAAGCATGTTATAGTAAGAGTGTTACATGGTCCAAAAGAGTAGCAAATTGCTCTTAAGATTTGATGCTCCTTTTGGCCGAGGAAGCCCAGAAAAAGACCCCTGCTCCTTTAAGGAACCATAGTGAGGCTGCCCACCATGGATGGTGCTTCTTTTGTTTCTGGGGCCATTTTGAAGGATATCAGACAGGTAGATTGTCAAATAGGCCCTTGGCAAAGAAGCAGACCACACTGTGAAAATGAAGAAAATAGTTTCAGAATGCTTTTGTTGGCATGAAGCTAGAAAGAGGTGGTGTATGCTTATGATTGGCAAACGTCGAGAATCATTACAGGCAGTCCTTGGGTGAAGAACATCCAACTTATGGGCAAGTCATATTTACAAACAGGCTGCCTGTTACTAAAAATGGCGGACAGCGTTCTCCTTCCTCAAGCAGACAAACCGCTGAAGCTGCACAGTGTTTTCATGAACCCCTGAAGCTTTTGAACATACCGCTTGTTTTCAGAGGTTTATGAGAAGATTGCATGGCTTCGGTAGTTCACCAGTTCGAGGTAGGAGAATGCCAGTTTTAATAATAGGCAGTCTTGTTTTTCAAGTACGAGTTCTGACTTACATCCCAAAGGTGCTTTTTCAAGAGGCAACTGGACTTTCTGGTTTTTCTTTGAAGACGTTTCGCTTCTCATCCAAGAAGCTTCTTCAGCTCTGACTGGATGGTGGGGAAGGGAAGGATTTATACTCCTTGCAGACAGCTGGTCATTTGCATTCTTTTAGAGAGTTCTTGAGGCCACTTGGAGGTTTATCTGTGTCCTTTCAGCAGTTCCAAGAAGGCTCCACACCCACTTGCACCACTCAGGTGACCCTGAGGACACAGACAAACCTCCAAGTGGCCTCAATGACTCTCTCAAAGAATGCAAATGACCCGCTGTCTGCAAGGAATATAAATCCTTCCATTCCCCACCATCCAGTCAGAGCTGAAGAAGCTTCGTGGATGAAAAGTGAAACGTCTTCAAAGAAAAACCAGAAAGTCCAGTTGCCTCTTGAAAAAAACACGTATGGGACAACCATGACCTGGATGACGGAGAATCTCCATAGACATTCTGACTTACACACAAATTTGAGTTAAAGGACAGGAATGGATCTTGTTCTTACCTCAAGGACTGTCTCTTTCACACAAGATTACTGCTCAGTACGAGTATCCATTTTGGAAATCAGATAGATCCATGTTAACATTTTCTGTCCGAAGTGGGTTGTAAGGAGTGGAAGAACCAACTCCAACAGCCTGGAGTCCCCTTTAATTGTAGAAAAACGCTTCAGGTTTAATTGCTCCTGTCATCACCTTTGGAACATCCTGTCAGGGTTCCAAGTAATACACCCATAGCAAACAAAACTCTGAGGCGGGTAGATTCCTCAAAGAATAGTTTTATTGGAAATATATTGACACAGTTCTTGTGAAAACCGACTCTGAAGGTTCCCGCGGTTTTCACCTAATTAAAAGTAAAAGTTTTTCCCCTTCCCCAAACAATCAGTCACATGGTCCAATCAAGGTGCCATCCGGTTGCCTGGTAACGTCAATCCTCTCTCTCTCTCTGACCAGGTGTGAGAATGTCCTTGGTTCCCAGGGGAAAGTATTTTGTTTTGGCTACAAAACCCCAGCTATCTCTATTCCCCCTTCCCTATCCCTCAGCTCCAGTGTGGCAACACTGAAGCTTCAAAATGGCTTTGGTCAGGTCAGCTTCAGGGCTGACAACCATCCCTTGTCCCGATACAATAATCAGCCTAACTCCATCTAAAACAAGCATCCCTTTCATGTAGAAACTTTTTCAAAAGTGGTTGCTTGGCTTCAGTACCGTGATGTGCAGGGGTTATCTGTGAAATGCTGTAGTGCGAAAGATTTGGGCGCATGTTAGTGTCTACCCAACCACTCATAGAAAAGTTGATTCCAAGCCAATGGTTAGATTCCGCTCCCCTGGAAACTCAGCTGAGCCAATTTTCCAATCTGTCGACACCGCAACATTTAACCTCTCCAATGCCCTTTCACCTCTTTGCCCTCTTGGCCATCCTTCTCTGCTGCCCGGTCATCGTCACCCTCCTCCTCTCGTTGGGTATCGGGCGGGTTCTAAGTCTCTTAAGCAACCATAGTGATGTTAAGTTCACTCACGCTTTTCTGTCTTTATTTTTGCATGCCACTGTTCCTTCTGTATTACAGCCACAGTAGAAGCAGTAGAGGCACGGGAAGGTATGGCTAGAATCTTGCAAGATGGTTTTGTGTGTTTGCTAAATCTTTTTTTTTTAACCCCCCACCCCCATCCAAGATGGTTTGTGTGTTTGCTAATCTTTTTTTTTTAACCCCTCATCCAAGAGTTTTATTGTCAGCATTACCAAAAAAACCCAACCCCAAATTCTTGCATCACCAGAAGTAGAGAGCAGCTGAAGGAGAAAGGCACCCGCTTGGCACATCCTCCACCCTTATTGTCCACCTCAATAAGAGCACAAAGGTATTCTGTTTTACTCTGCCCTACGGCTACTTCGACTGGCCGATTTACCTTGTAGTTCTAGGAAGCAGAAAGTGCTTAGTTTCAATAGCTGCAGTGGTGTAATAGTCCATATTTCGGTTTTCCATTTTATTCAGCGCAAGCCTGTGCAACCCCGTAGAACAGGGGTCTCCAACCTTGGCAACTTTAAGACTTGTGGACTTCAACTCCCAGAATTCCTCAGCCAGCTGGCAGGAATTCTGGGAGTTGAAGTCCACAAGTCTTAAAGTTGCCAAGGTTGGAGACCCCTGCCGTAGAAAACAATTCTGTACAGGTAATCCTTGACTTACGATCACAATGGACCCCAACGTTGCTAAGTGAGACATTTGTTAAGTGAGTTTTGCCCCTCTTTTCTTTGCCCTACTTGTTAAGTGAATCATTGCAGTTGTTAAGTTAGTAACCCAGTTGTTAAGTGAATCTGTCTTCCCCGTTGACTTGGCTTGTCGGAAGGGCACAAAAGTTGATCACGTGACCCTGCAACTTGTCACGAATATGTAGCAGTTGCCAAGCCTCTGGATTTTGATCATCATACCCTGGGGATGCTGTAACTGTCATAAGTGTGAAAAACGGTCACTGTTTTTTCAGTGCCATTGTAACTTTGAACGGTCACTAAATGCACTGTTGTAAGTCGAGGACTACCTGTGTTGATTTTAGGGCTTCTGTGGGTCCTTCTGAGAGGACAGCAGGTGCTGCATTGGAAATGGGATGGGCCAGTTGCTAAGGATATATAATTCCCCAGTTGGAATAGCAGCAGCATCAAAAATATTGTTTTTCAAGGTTTTGTGCATAGAGGTGGGATTGGTTTGCTTCTCCAAGGCTTCCTGCTGATCTTCCCACCTTCAAATTGCAAAATGTGAAACACACACACATCCTTCAAAAAAGTGCCTTCCTGCTTTTCAAAGGGCTCCAGCATTAGGGGACGGGAGGCTAAAACATACGAAGAACGGTTGCAGGAACTGGGCACGGCTAGTCTAGTGAGGAGAAGGACCAGGGGAGACATGATAGCAGTCTTCCAATATTTGAGGGGCTGCCACAGAGAGGAGGGGGTCAATCTGTTAGAATAGAATAGAATAACAGAGTTGGAAGGGACCTTGGAGGTCTTCTAGTCCAACCCCCTGCTTAGGCAGGAAACCCTACTCCACTTCAGGCAAATGGTTATCCAACATCTCCTTTAAAACTTCCAGTGTTGGAGCATTCACAACTTCTGGAGGCAAGTTGTTCCACTGATTAATTGTTCTAACTGTCAGGAAATTTCTCCTTAGTTCTAAGTTGCTTCTCTCCTTGATTAGTTTCCACCCATTACTTCTTGTTCTACCCTCAGGTGCTTTGGAGAATAGCTTGACTCCCTCTTCTTTGTGGCAACCCCTGAGATATTGGAACACTGCTATCATGTCACCCCTAGTCCTTCTTTTCATTAAACTAGACATACGCAGTTCCTGCAACCGTTCTTCATATGTTTAATATGTTTAATACGTTCTTCATATGTTTTCCAAAGCACCTGAAGGCCAGATAAGGAATAATGGATGGAAATTGAACAAGGAGAGATTCAACTTGGAAATAAGGAGAAATTTTCTGACAGTGAGAACAATCAACCAATGGAACAGAAGTTGCCTTCGGAAGTTGTGGGAGCTTCATCACTGGAAGCTTTCAAGAAGAGACTGGACTGCCATCTGTCAGAAATGGTGTAGGGTCTCCTGCTTGGGCGGGGGGGTTGGACTAGATGACCTCCAAGGTCCCTTCCAACTCTGTGAATCTGTTATTCTTATTTCTTCAGATGGTCAGGAGAGGGTCATGGCCCGGCCTCTATTGACATAGTCATTAGAGAGCACCCACCTTAAACAGAGAGAGAACACTTATTTGGCCTGGCATTATCTTCTCAAACTGGCAATGAGTTAGCGATCTCGAGGTATAGTTCCCTAGTCTTTAACACAGGAACTGCCAGAATTCAGTCTCGGATCTGTGTGCATTTAAGCCCGTGTTTCATAGATGCTAGATGTGTGCCCTAGAATTTGTGTCATCAAATTAACCTCTCTTGAGCCAGCTGATAGTGAGGCCACTGAATGTATTTGCTGGTTCTCTTCTTGCCAGACTTGTTCTATTCAGAAGACCCTTAAGGAAGTAAGCAGACTTTCAGAAGAAATCCAGAGAACCTGGTCCTTGCTCTCCTCAGTATTGCCATTCAGTATTTTAACAGAAATACTGAATTCATTGAATTGCATTGCTGTGTCATTTTCAGTGCATGGCAAAAGTCAATCTTTAGAAGGATTTATACTTGGCAGCAAAAGAGCTCATTGTGTACCTAGCTAGGTCTTTGTTCTTTCTCAGACTATCTGCAGAAGAAGAGTTTATGGATAGAAAGTGTTAAGGCTGTGCCAAATGGGTGAAGAGCAGTAGTGGGTTTCAAATTCCTTCGCTACCGGTTCGCTATTGGGAGAGCACGTGCGCGGCGCTTTGCGCATGCACAGACGGGCAGGTAGGCGGAGCCTCCAGCTGCTACTGGTTCGCCTGATCCGGGGCGAACCAGTAGCAACCCACCACTGGTGAAGAGGCTTTTTTGGCCATACATACCTGAAGCTTTTCTCTGCATCCAGTTCATGGTCATGCAAGGCTTTTTCATTCAAAGATTGGTTTATTTTTCCCTTTTTGTGGTGTTGTGTGCTCTTTTTAAAAAAAAAAAAATCTGTGTGTGTATGTGTGTGTGTGATGTTCTGCTGTACTGAAGACTATGACTTTATTTAGTTCTCAGTTATTTTGATTTTATGTTTCCCAGCTTTGAAAAGAATGCTGTTATTTTCACTGCACCGTTGCTTCCCTTGCTGAGCATCTGTCTGACTTCCTAATTTGTTTTTCTCCAGATTAGGTTTGAAGTTTTATTAAGTGGGGAAAAAAAACGCCTTCATTGACAGTTTTGCCTAAATTTATTTAGGCTACAGACAAACATACATATATATATATATATATATATTTGTTTTTTGAGGTTTTTGCGGGTATTTGTATGTAGGTCTGTGGTTATTCGGGTTTTCTCCCGCGTGAAGTTGGAGATGTCATTGCAACGTTTCGACGAAGTCTCATTCGTCATCTTCAGGCTGATTATCAGGCTTGTGTCTTCAGCCTCGTGCTTCTAGGAGCAAATATCATCTGATGATAATCAGCCTGAAGATGACGAATGAGA
>QLTV01003669.1:2161612-2171929 GCA_003457575.1 Thermophis baileyi
TATTCAAAAGGCACCATTTAGACTACAACATCCTGAACCACATACATTTGGATCTTCTCGTGCAACAGTAATAATGTTTATAAAATAAAGCTGGTCTTTAAAAAAACAAAAAAACCTAGTGTCTGAAATGTAGTGCCAACTTCGTTCTCTCATCTTGGGGAGATTATAATTCTTGGCAACCGTGTCTATGCCCTTTTTTTTTTTTTTTTTTTTTTTTTTTTTTTTTTTTTTTTTTGGCCTACCAGAGATCATTGTAACATGGGCTACTGATTTAGGAAATGGTGAAAACATTTCAGTCCTAAATTCCTGTTCTTTTGAGTGGCTAAGTACTGCTCTACTTCTCCCCACCCACCCCCAAGTTTCCTTTCCCTCCTTGGTTTTATGAAGTTAAAGCTTGCCTGCGGTATTTTGCCCAATTGGTTTAAGGTGCTGCATCTACTGACCTCCCCTTTCCCCAATTCTGTTAAGAAAGAGAAGCCTTGGAGTCTAATAGGACGGCTGTTCAGGGAAGGGGTAGGTTTGAGGCAGGAGGGGCCTTAATCTCCACCAGCTAGAGCTCTAACTGTTCTCCTTTCACCTTCAAGATACTGGAGAAAGACTCCTTTAGACTCCTTGAATTTCGGCATAGTGTTTGGTGGTGACAGTGTGGCAAAATAGTGTGATTTGGGGCGAAAGGATTTGGTTTTCGGACTCTCTAGTTCAGAGGTGGGGAACCATGGCCCTTTATGACTTGTAGACGTCCACTGAGCATGGCTGGCTCAGGATTCCGGGAGTCATAAAATGGCCATCATTTCTCTCTCCCCCCCCCCACCCCCGCTCTAGTTAGACAACGTACGTGTGGTTGCATGCTGCCTGTTGGCTTTGTCTTTTTCCATTGACAGTGTTTTAAATTCCCAATACTGTGAGAACAAGGGCGCATGCGGCAAGGGACAGAGCTTGGGTGGAAAAGAGATAAGCCCTGGACAGTGGTAACCTCCCCTTTCTTTCTCCTGCTCCTCCCACCATTTTAGCAAGGGGTCAGAAAGGCAGTATTGAAACCTGTTTCCAGTGTTCAGTGCTCAGTTCTCAAGACTTCCCTTGCCCTGCTTTCCCTATCACCTGTGAAAGAGAGGGCCACCTGCAGCGGTCCTTTCCTGGCGTGGCATGTTGCTGGACCAACAGCTTCTTACGTTTTAGGGCAACTAGCTACTTACCTGATCTCTCGACCCAAATTTTGAAGCCGGCAAAAGTTAAAAGTAAAGCTCCTCTCAAACTCTGGAAGGGAGCATGTATTGCTGACATGTAGATTTGCTTCTGAGGGCAAAAAGGGGAGGGCCTGGTGGGTTTCTGTTTCTGGAGGAAGAGTGCAATGCCCTGGGAGAGATTTCTGGTCAAAAAGTGACAATCTGGGTGTTCCAAAAAAAAAAAAGAGCGGTCATTAGTTGCATCCGATTACATGCCAGCTTAGCACGTGGCTCTTCTCTACTTTAGCGATGAAATGTGGAACGTTTTATTTAAAGTATTGTCGGGTTGGGATCCTTTCCTATCACATAGTCTTATTTCCCAACACAGATGAATGATGGGGAATCGCACTTGGGCTGCCTGCCCAATCCCACTTTCTGGAAAACAAAAAACAAAAAAAACAAACAGTCATTTATTTATCTTGAATCTGTGAATACCTCTTTCTTTCTCCACCCGTTCTTCTCTAATCTCTGTCGCGCATGTGGGTGTGTGTATTTGTGTGTATTTCCACCCCACCCCACCCCTAATTCCAGGGACAATCTTGATCTACATCTTGAGCAAACAAAAGCAGCAAAATCAATTTTGAAATGGTGAGAAGCTAAGAAAAACAGCCTTCCAGCCCAGGGGATTCCGGAGACTCAGAGGCTGTGTGCACTGCCCCCCCCCCCTTTGCCCGTGAGGCTGCCTAGCACCAGCCCTGTTTTTTTTTTAAAAAAAATTAATTTTTATCTTGCATGATAAAAAGCAAGGTGCATGTACTAAGGAGGGGAGTCCACAATGGGTCTTCCAAACTTCAGGAACAAAGGTGCTTTCACCTCCTACAAGTGTCCGCTGTGGGGTGGCAGCCCACTCACCTCTCCCTGATTTAGCTAATCCGCTGCTTAACGGAAGCACCTTGCCGGATTTTCTCATCCCAAACAATCACAAACCCTGGGAATGTGTGGCAAGGACTGGGATTCCTGGTTCTGAAGTGATGTTTGCCCATTGCCTGGAGACTGCCTCCTTTCTTGCTCTCTTTTTAGCTATGTTTAAAGAAGAATGGTGACAAATGTTATTTATTGGCGGAAATTATTTAATATAATTTCTTTCTTTTTTTTTTTGTGAAAAAGGAATGACTTTGTTAGAACTGTCTTAATGTAAATTGGAAAGTCATCTTTAAGAAGAAGAAAAAAAAAACTTAAAAATTAAATGACAGTTGTTTGGCTCCGGTGTCATTTTTCAGAGTGCTTGAGCAATAGCTCAGAGTTAAGACCCTTGGTATTCCTGACTTTTCCAGGTCAACAGGAAAAAGCCTTAAATGTCTCACCTGTTTGTTTGGGAGTCAAGTGGTTTTTAAAAAAAGTGATGCAGCTCAAAAATAAGTGGTTCCTAAAATAGCCAAGTGCTACATTTAACGGGGGGTTTTTTTTTTTTTTTGGTTATTATTATTTCAATTGGGAAGACTTGCTGAATAAACACTCAGTATTGAAAGTGAGGTTAGGGTTGTTTTGCAGGCAGAATGCAAGAATTTGTGATAATACGAACCTTGGACTAAGAAAGTGGCTAGTCATGGCTGAGAACTCAGTAAAGAAAATGCAGCATGAATGCCGCCAAATCACGTTTTTTTCTACCTCACCCCACATAGCTTTTTCATCATTCTTTAGAAGAACTTCATCTAAATGTTCTTGAGGACTTCTGGACTCACTTCTCGGACATTACATTCATGCTGTGTAAATTGAGGCCAAATTCCATACAAACTCAGGAATGTGTCCCTGAACCCACAGAGTGGAATGGGACAACTCGCCGCGGCCATCTCTCTGCAGCCAATTCACCGCAGCCATCTTGCCTCGGCCAATCTGGCATGGGCGTCTTGCCGCAGCCAAGTCACCACGGGACAATTCCACGTGGGATAACTCAACGTGATAAATATTATCTACCACCGTTTCTTTGACATTATTTCCATTGGCAAAAAAAATGGAAATAATATAGAAGAAACAGTGGCGGATAACATCACGTTGAGTTATCCCACTTGGATTGTCCTTCAGCTAGTTGGCCACGGCAGACTCCCCCAACAGAAACGTCAGGTTCTTGGAGTGGACATAGCAGGGAAAGAATGGTAATAATGAAAGGATCATTTTGGGGTGGCCATTGGTCACTCTTAGCACTGGATTCATTTTTTAAAAAAATCTGATAAACTGAGCCACCTCAGGATCACTATATGGAAGCTGCTTGAGTAGGGTATATCAGAAAATTCTACATTATTAATAATTGGTCACAGTTAAGGCTTCGGAAGGTATCGATTTGAGGGCTGTCAAAGCTTGGGGAGTTCTCTTGGTAATAAATTCCGGAGGGATTTTCAGACAGTTTTATTGAAGGAGATTGTTTTGGAACTGGTTGTGATTCTCTGAAGAAGCCGTCCTGAATCCAGTGGCTGAAACTGAGGGTGGGCCCGGGAAAGAAGAAAAGCAGAAATTTGCTGATGGACAAAAGCAGAATTAAAATTTGGCTGTTTCTTTAATAAATCTAAAAACTGTAAGGTACAGTATGATCAGATTTGCACACCATTTAAAATTGAGAAAGTGCTGAATCATGTTGGGCTTATCTCTGCCCCTTCCTCAGCCAGCCTACTTCTCGGGATTGTTGTGAGGAGAAGCAGCACTGCAAACGCTCTTGTTGAGTTGCTAAACAAAAGGCTGGATATAAAACTTAACACACCCCACTGTGTTGCAGCCTAGAAATAAGGGCATTGTTGGCAGGTGGGTTTCCCCCCCCCCCCTCTTAAGCTGAGGAATGACATCTTCAAGGCTCACCTAGAATTGTCAAACCTCCACAAAGAAAAAACGGCAATCATTAGGCCTAAATACAGAGAGTTGAGTGTTGGTGCAAAAGGCCTGTGGCTGGACCCTTTGCTGGGAAGGTTGAAGATTCGGGCCAAAATTGTGACTGAGGTAAAAGATGGAAATTGACCAGGCAGACCTAAAGGTTCTTAAAAGGAAAGCAACCCAACATTTAGTGAGGTTTCCTTCTATACTTTAATTCTATAATTTATAGTTTCTATAATTGAGCTGAGAACCTTGCTTCCATATTTTAGATAGAAATCTCTTTTGCCGTGTGGTACATTGGTTTGCTGGAAGATTACAGGCCTGAAATTTTAAAGGCTGGTGCCTTCTTGAAGATGGGAAGGTCATGTTGCAAAGAACATTGCAATTGCTTTGGATGGTGAGATGAGCAGCCTATAAATTTGGTCTTTTTGAGGGGTGCAGACTTCCCACAGTACACCGCCAGCACCTTCACTAAAATAAGGCAGCCTTAAGAGTTTTTAATTTTCTCCTGTTTTCACTAATATTTGTGTAGTGGTTAATTGGTTTTGGCTTCGCTGTTGTGTGAAGCTAGCCATTATTTATCAACTGAGGTTTACAGCTTAGTTGGTTTACAAGCTAACAACAAAAGGTAGCTTGATGGGCCAAGATGTGAATTCAGTTCTTGCCATTTTTGGGGAATCCAGCAACCACGTGAGGTAAATTAGCCTTAGAAACCAAGGCTGCTTTGTGGCCTCTGAAGAAGAAGGAACAACCCAGCTGCCTTCAGCCCATGCCCAACCTTTAATGCCATTACCCTGGTTGGCTTTAGTATCTTTTGGTCATCAATAGCATATATGCAAGTTAGCCAAAAGATGCATAGGATAACCTTGGTAATTTTAGAGAGGACTTGGAAGATTTTAAATTGGGTTTGCTATATGCAGAAACACATCTGTCGTCTCATTCCAGATCTGGAAATGGGAAGTGGAGAGATGGGGCCTGTTAGTTTATTTCCAGCTCTGTCTTCTCTGCTGCTAACAAAACATACATTTTCATAAAGGCGCAGAAAATGCAACATCTGCGCTGCTTATTTCTCATCTCCAGGGCAGCGATAGGTATGTGACAGGTCAGCCACCCTATCAAGGGGCATGGATGAGGTTATCCATCTGAGGGCTTGCTTTCCTTAGCAGTGGAAATGGTTTCCTACCACCCTTTCCAAATACTTTCTTCCAATTGAGCATCCAGCCATGGCATATCATGGTGAATGATGGTCCATCATTTATATCCAAGCAAGCCTGACTTTGCAGAGTTTCTGAGCCCCATAGTTCATTGAGAAATTGCTCGTGATGAACGTCTGTGTGGCTTCTCTACAAACCCAGGACTGTTTTTCGTCCCCCTGCACAATACCAGGGGTCCAAGTGATTGATTGATTGATTGATTATGTACCAACAAGTTGTCGACTCCTAGCAACCACATACAGATTTCTCCATGACAATCTTAACGTGGTCTTTCGATGGTGTCCCCATCGCCACTGAAACCAAGTTCCTTTCACCTTGTTGCTGGTCATCCTTCCTTCCACCTTTCCCCATGTGGGGAAAGCTAGGGCTTTGCATAACAGATCGAAAGTAGGATAAATTGAGCCTGGGGCCTCCAGGTAAGTGAAATCAGTGAATAGATTACACCTGTCTAATTTATTGATTTACTATCTACATTGTAGTGCCGGGAAGGTGCAAGGATGGCTGATGAGAACTTTTTTCAGGAACAGGTTAGGAAGGTGACCTCCAGATGGTGCAGGGTTCTTTAGCCTCGAAAGAAGCTGTGCTGTGGAAGAAAGCAGGAAGGGGATCCCACAGAGATCATTTCCAGGCATCTGGTTGATTACCAGAATTATCACAATTGGTTCTTCTTTCTCAGCGCTTCTTTCTCAGGGCAGTTCACTATTAATTCATAGGGAGCTAAAGTTACGCAAGGGACGCGGTGGCTAAGATGCTGAGCTTGTCGATCAGAAAGGTCGGCAGTTCAGCGGTTCGAATCCCTAGCACCGCGTAACGGAGTGAGCTCCCGTTACTTGCCCCAGCTTCTGCCAACCTAGCAGTTCGAAAGCATGTAAATATGCAAGTAGAAAAATAGGGACCACCTTGGTGGGAAGGTAACAGCGTTCCGTGCGCCTTCGGCGTTTAGTCATGCCGGCCACATGACCACGGACATGTCTTCGGACAGCGCTGGCTCTTCGGCTTAGAAACGGAGATGAGCACCGCCCATTAGAGTCGGGAACGACTAGCACGCATGTGCGAGGGGAACTTTTACCTTTACCTTAAAGTTACGCAAAGTCTTTGGAGCTTACATATCTGTTCTTCTATTTTACCAGCAGGGGGTACTGTGGCTTTGTAGATGAAGTCTGATTATGGTTTTAACTTGATACTGTAAAGCAGCCGTCCCCAACCATTCTGGCACCACGGACCGGTTTCATGGGAGACAATATTTCCATAGATGGGGAGGGGGATGATTCTGCACCCAGCCTAGATCCCGGCGCATGTGCAGAGGAAAGCTTCATTTGCTCGCCCTCCACTTGCATGACCTGGTTCCTCTTAACAGGTCACGGGCCACGGCTGATCTGCAGCCTGGCGGTTGGGCACCCTTGCTGTAAAGCAACTAGGGTGGACTGAGGTTGTTTATTTGCACTGATTATACGTGTCACTGAAATTATTAGGTAGGGTAGGGTGAATTGTCCCTGGTATAAAGCAGCCTTTTCCAAACTTGGCACCCCCTTGTGAGTTGGTACTCCAACTTCCAGTATTCCCAGCCATTGTACCTGGGAGTCAAAGTCCCATCTCACCCACAGAGCTGAACCTTCAATATGGATAATTTTAAAAAAATGAGACAAACAGCCCTGGAGGGCTTTTGCACGAAAACGTGCATCTTTGTGATAAAATGGACAAACTCTGATCCATGCTAAAGGATGTGCTTTTGAAAGACAGGTGTATACAACCTGTGTACAATCAAAACTCTGTTTTCTTGTTTTCAATCCAACCAGCGGAAGAAAATGAGGGAAATTCTGCCATAGATAGTCAATAATGTAATCCTCCAGATGTTATCGAATGCTAGCTCCTGTGAGCACTAGTGAGCACGGCCAAAGTTAGGGGAAGTTGGAAATTACAGTCCACATCTTCCACAACTTCCTAGCTTGAAACTTTCCTCCTCCTTTTCAATTATTTTCATTGTTCTGGCCTCAAGTGAAGCTCTCTACTTCTTCCCTCATCTTGCTTTCCCACTCAGTGCAATCATGGTTTGTCATGCATTTTCTAAAACCATTGCAATCACATGTACCGAAGCTGGGTTCAATTACTGTATGTTATAACCACTAGGCTATAACTATGACATCACGAATATACACTAACTAGGTTCACAGCACACTAAACCCTACATGTGGTCAATCAAAACCAGTGGTTGTGTTCACAGAGCATGTCTTGCTCAGACAAATAAACCATATAATATGTGTCAGGTGCGAAAGGCAGGTTCACACCTGGAGGTTCAATTAAACTGATTTATTGCTATTTATTGCTAAGCGCCTGTGCACAGGAATCTTCTCAACTAAATGTCGGCACCTATTTAGATAAGGATCAACGGCACTCAGGAGGATTGAGCTTAGTCCTCTTGTGACTACGTAGGGATTCTAAGTTGATCCCCCTTTTCACTCCACCCCCAGGTTCTGCCATCCCTTCTCCTACAATATGATGGTTGAAATCTAGCAACGTATAATATCACAAATTAAACAATTCCATTTTAACCTAGGCTAGTCGTGCAAGCCTATATGTGAATTAAATGTAACACCTGTGACTTCCAAGTTAATGTATTGTAGTGTTTAAGGCAGAGGTCTTCAAACTTGGCAACTTTAAGACTTGTGGACTTCAGCTCCCAGAATTCTGGCATTCTGGGAGTTGAAGTCCACAAGTCTTAAAGTTGCCAAGTTTGGGGACCCCTGGTTTAAGGTGATGGATTATGAGCAGAGAGACCTGGGTTCTAGTCCAACCTCAGCAACAGACTTTTCCAGGAGACTTGGGGTCAATCCCCTTTTCTCAAGCCAATTATCTCAGAGTTTGTTGTAGGGAAAAATGGAATGCTCTATGTACACTGTCTTGAGTTTTCAAAGAAATGCAGATATACAGTAAATCCAAGTATGACCACAATATGTGAAGAATGGTGCAACGGTGGCAGAGCAATTGGGGAAGTTAGAAACAGCTACGTTTCAGATTTTTCTGTTCTTGCCAACTTTTCACTGGGCAACTTCTACTTCCTAAGGCCTCCAAAGAAACTTCCAAGTCAGAGAATAAATGTCTCATTCATTCTTCAGAGCCAGACATCTTCTGATGGCACAGATTCTCCTGTGTTCTTCATCTGTGGGAATCTTAACAACAGCCCTGTAAAACTTGACACTGGAGCCCTTTGCCAGCTAAGCCGCAAGCAGGTCTTGTTTTCTTGCCTGTTCAGCAGTTCTTGGCTCAGCCTCACTCAGCTGGTGCTGCTGGCTTTGCTTGCAGTTTGCACAAAGGCTAAAGTCCAAATGAGTCACATTACAAGTTCTGGGGAAGAAGCAGGAAACAAAAAGTCGTCATACCAGGGAAAAGCAGGGATCCGATTGAACACGACGGAGGCGTGTTTCAGATGCATCTTGGGATCGCTGCTCACCGAAGCAAATTTGAAAAGCAGTTGAAGTGGGTACTTTCACAGAAAGAGAATTAAGGAGTGGACTCCCTGATCACCATTGCAAAATGCTTCTATGTTCTGGGTTCTAATCCCCTTTAATTGAAGTTTTATTTTTATTCTGCGTTTATTTTTCCTAAAATCAAAACCGTGCAGCAAGAGTGGTGACATATTTATGTTCGTTTTACCTCTTGAGGGCTACATTTTCTCTTCAGCACACTTGCTGAGACAACAGATTGTATGTCAGGCTACACTAATTTATAATTAATTGGTTCAGCCTGTTGTTGTGAGATCCTGGCCATTGTCATAGCATAAAACAAACCCATCTCGGTTTTTAAATGTATTGCTGATAGATCAAGAAGGGAGTGACTGCTCAGATATAAACCATGCTTGGCCTGTGGAGATCCAGTTCCTGCATTTTGCATAGACGCAATATCCAGAAGTACATTGCTACCTTTTTTTCTCTTTTTCTAAAAGATTCTGGAAAAGCAGAGAAGGGAGAAGGAAAGGCATATCAAAACAAACGGGAAAGCTTTATGACCACAACTGAGCCCAATATTTCTGTTGATAAGTTGAGAAATTTATTAAGTGAGTTTTTCCCCATTTTACGACTTTTCTTGCCACGGTTGTTAAGTGAATCATTGCAGTTGTTATGTCAACAACATGGTGGTTAAGTGAATCTGGCTTCCCCATTGTCAGAAAAATCGCAACATATGATCAAATGACCACGGGACACTGCAACCATCATAAATATGAACCCGTTGCCAAGCATCTGTATGCAAGTCATGTGGCCATAGGGAATGCTGCAACGGTCATAAGTGTGAAAAATGGTCATAAGTCACTTTTTCCAGTGCCATTGTAACTTTGAATGGTCACTAAATGAACTGTTGTAAGTCGAGGACTACCTGTTCTGGCAAACTGAGACTTGGCAATTCTAGGTCAACTCACAAGCCAACTGAGAAGATGAACAGGAGAAGATTTCTCAACGTACTGAGATGCTTTCAAAATAGTTGAACAGCAGGGGGTTGGACTAGAAGACCTCCAAGGTCCCTTCCAACTCTGTTATTCTGTTTTCTGTTTCAGTTGGAAGAAGCTTTTGTCCCCATGAAACTTAAAACGCATTGCATATGTTCAAAAGGAAACAAAATGGCCAAAAGTGCTCAGCACATGCTTAAGGATACTTTGTTGTTAGTTGCGAAGTTGTGTCCGACCCATCGCGACCCTATGGACAACGTTCCTCCAGGCCTTCCTGTCCTCTACCATCCCCCGGAGACCATTTAAGCTCACGCCAACTGCTTCAGTGACACTATCCAGCCACCTCATTCTCTGTCGTCCCCTTCTTCTTTTGCCCTCAATCGTTCCCAGCATTAGGCTCTTCTCTAGTGAGTCCTTCCTTCTCATTAGGTGGCCAAAGTATTTGAGTTTCATCTTCAGGATCTGGCCTTCTAAAGAGCAGTCAGGGTTGATCTCCTCTAGGACTGACCGGTTTGATTGCCTTGCAGTCCAAGGGACTCGCAGGAGTCTTCTCCAGCACCATATTTCAAAGCAGGGGTGGGTTCTAACTTGCCTCGCTGCCGGTTCGCTTCCTCCCGCGCTGCGTGGGCACGCCTCGCAAGTG
>QLTV01003669.1:2172136-2182722 GCA_003457575.1 Thermophis baileyi
TTTCTTATGGTCCAACTTTCACAGCCATACATTGCAACTGGGAAAACCATAGCCTTGGCTATACGCACTTTTGTTGGCAGGGCGATGTATGCTGTCTAGATTTGTCATAGCTTTCCTCCCCAGGAGCAAGCGTCTTTTAATTTCTTGGCTGCAGTTGCCATCCGCGGTGATCTTGGAGCCCAGGAAAATAAAATCTGTCACTACCTCCATTTCTTCCTGATCTATTTGCCAGGAATTGAGAGGGCCGGATGCCATGATCTTAGTTTTCTTAATGTTGAGTTTCAAGCCAACGTTTGCACTCTCCTTCTTCACCCGCATCAAGAGGCTCTTTAGTTCCTCTTCACTTTCTGCCATTAGAGTGGTACTGTATCATCTGCATATCTGAGGTTGTTGATATTTCTCCCGGCAATCTTAATTCCAACTTGTGATTCATCTAGCCCCGCCTTTCTCATGATGTGCTCTGCATATAAGTTAAATAGGCAGGGCGACAGCTTCTATAGATAAAAATTGGCTGCAGCCCCATGACAGAAGGTCAATGAGGAAGGATTTGTGCTTAGACTTTATGCCTTCTGAACAAAACAAATACTACCTTGTACAGAGATTTCCTTTGTTCTTCAACCTGCTCTATCCCATTTCCCAACCTGCTGCAGGTCTTTTAGCATAAAGTTTAAGCAAACATCCCAGAAGTTTTGTTGATCTATTCTAGATCATGGCCAGGAGGCAGAAATCTGCCTTCTCATCTTACCCTCCAATGCGAACACCTTGTTAACTGAAGGAGGACACATCAGTCCTCATTTGCTCTTCTGAGTCCCTTTCAGTAGCTCGCACAAAGGAAACATAATCGTCCATCTGGCCTTAGCATACTGTGTTGTCACTTGGGTAACCTGTGTGTGTGTGTGTGTGTGTGTGTGTGTGTGTGTGTGTGTGTGTGTGTGTGTGTGTGTGTGTGTGTGTGTAGCTAGGATGACACAAGAGCAAAGGAACTGAGTTCTTAGAACACTTGGCAGCCATGAAAACCCTTTCTCCGACAGACTGGGGAATACCCAGTTTCCTTATTTATCAGTGGTGCATAACCTAACCTCTCTGAAAGCTGAAATTCCCAGGGAATAAAACTTGCTTTAAAAACAGGGAAACACCCACCCTTCTTCCAATTTCATTCTCATTGAGCCAGCAATGGTCTTGGAGAATATCCCTCTTTGATGGATATTCTTTTCCTTTTGTTACTCTTTGGTGAAAAATAATTTTATCTGTATTATTCTTCATATCATTGAAAAAAGGTAAACAATAATGTTTACCTCTTTTCCATTATTTTTCATTGCTTCCTAATTTCCATCTCTCTCTCTCTCTCTCTCTCTCTCTCTCTCTCTCTCTCTCACACACACACACACACACACACACACAAACACACACACACACAGAGGGGGGGAGGGGGGGCAGAGAGAGAGAGGGAGAAAGAGTGAGGGACTAATGTAGTAATACTATCAATGTATTTTAGGACATTAAAGAGTTGACTTATTGTCCAAAGCACCAGGGTGCAGGACAAGAAGTAATGGGTGGAAGCTTTTTAAAGAAAGATCCAACCTAGAAGTAAGGAGAAATTTTCTGACAGTGAGAACAATTAATCAATGGAATAGCTGGCCTCCTGGGATTGTGGATGCTCCATCAATGGAGGTTTTCTGGACAACTATTTGACAGGGGTGATATAAATAGCAATAGCAATAGCAATAGCACTTAGACTTATATACCGCTTTACAGTGCTTTACAGCCCTCTCTAAGCAGTTCACAGAGTCAGCCTATTGCCCCCAACAATCTGGGTCCTCATTTTACCCACCTCGGAAGGATGGAAGGCTGAGTCAACCTTGAGCCGGTGAGATTTGAACCGCCAAACTGCAGCTAGCAGTCAGCTGAAGTAGCCTGCAGTACTGCACTCTAACCACTGCGCCACCTCGGCTCTATAAAGTCTCCTGCCTTGAGTAGAGGGTTGGACTAGACGACCTCCAAGGTTCCTTCCAGTCCTAGAATTCTGTTCTGTCCCAAATACAGTTAGGGCACGCCTTTTTCATACCATTGCCAAAAAAAAAAAAAAAAACCAACCCCGCTGTTTTTCATCATCTCCTTTCCTATAGACTTTAGAAAGGCTGTGTTTATACGGTATGCTAAATCATGGTTTGCACATCGTAAAGCTAAGCCAAAACCAAAGAGATCTTGGGGTATTCTCTGAATCTGATCAATCCATTAAGACTTCAGGACTATTTTAAGCCCAGCATGTGAAACGTGTCTATTGCGGCTCACGCTTTATTTTTATAATACGTTGTGTGAATGTGTTAGGCCAGAGGTCCCCAAACTTGGCAACTTTAAGACTTGTGGACTGGAGACATAGCTGGCTGGAGAATTCTGGCAGCTGAAGTCCACAAGTCTTAAAGTTGCCAAGTTTGGGGACCCCTGCGTTAGGCACTTACAGGATTCATGATTTGGTTAAAGTTGCACAAGGCTCTGGGAATCTTTGTTTTTTTAAATGTGATCATTAAAAGCCCTTATTGTTAGCAGGCATTTTCTGGCAATATTCCCACCTAGGATTTCAAGGGAAAATCCAAAAGCACAATGTATGAGGAAAAAGAGGGAGTGTCACCTCCTGCATAATGTCAATAAGACATCACCAAAAAAAAAAAAAAAGAATGTTCTGAAGGATATTTACCTGGCAAGGTGAACTTGGGGCGGGGAAGTCAATACAGATGGTACCTTTGTGGCTAATGTAGAGTGTTTAAGTTACGGAAATGTTGACTCCCTTACAATAAGGAAGTATGAATGAATATTTTTATTATGGTCAGTGATAAGAACTGCAAACACATTACAAATAAAGTAAAAACAAAACAAGATGAAATACAATTAGTCCTCAATTTACGACCACAATTGAGCCCAGAATTTCTGTTGCTAAGCGAGACATTTGTTAAGTCAGTTTTGCCCCATTTTATGACTTTTCTTGCCACAGCTGTTAAGTGAAATCACTGCAGTTGTTAACTTAGTAACACAGTTGTTAAGTGAATCCGGCTTCCCCATTGACTTTGCTTGTCAGAAGGTCACAAAAGGGGATCATGTGACTCTGGGACATGGCAACCGTCATAAATATGAGCCAGTTGCCAAGCATCCAAATTTTGATCACGTGACCAAGGGGATGCTTCAAAGGTCGTAAGTGTGAAAAATGGTTATAAGACATTTTTAGTGATGTTGTAACTTTGAATGGTCACTAAATGAATTGTAGGTCAAGGACTATGTGTACTGGAATTGGTGATGGGTTCATCAATAGATAATAAAAGTCTACCTAATTTGATAGGCAGCATAACAAAATGTAGCTACATTCCAAAAGACTGATCTGATAAGGGAGAATTCATGTTTGCAATAAACTTACAGACTTTTTAAAAAATAGAGAAAAATAATGATAATAATATCTTTGGGACAGTCAAATAGTGCGACACATTTAGCATTGTTTAGCATTGGAGGAAATATTCAATAAATGTATTGAATACCTGCCGCATGTTGATTTATCCGTATATCAAAAAAATAAAATAAAAGAGGTAGACGTGTTTCTCCTACAGAAGAGGCCCATAAAACATTGATGTGTTTTGGGAAAGATGATATGGAGGTAATGGCTAATGTGCTGGATTTTGAGGAGGGAGGCTTGAGTTCAAATATATGTTTAGTCTAAATCGTATTGGGAATCCTTTAACACAGGGGTCCTCAAACTTTTTAAACAGGGGGCCAATTCACAGTCCCTCAGACTGTTGTGGGGCTGGACTTGCTGACTGGGCGTAGCTAGGTCATGTGACTAGGTAGGCGTGGCCAATTTAACAGTCCATTAAACAATGCACAAAAATTAAACTTTAATTTGTCTTGCTCCTGGGGGTGTTTTATTTGCTTTTGTTTGCATGTTGCTCTTTTGGTTGACTTTTCTTTTTACTAGATCATTTTTTCAGTTATTTAGGAGTCTAGTGATCCACTTCAGGAAACTCAGTTTTTTATTTATTTATTTATTTATTTATTTATTTATTTATTTATTTATTTATTTATTTATTATTTATTTATTTTATTATTTAAATTTCTATGCCGCCCAACTCCGGAGGGACTCTGGGCAGCTTACATAAAATATAAAAAAAACATTAAAAACATTAAAAAGCTTGAGAAATCTCTCTGTCTCCTCTCCTCTCCTCTCCTCTCCTCTCCTCTCCTCTTCTCTTCTTTCTCCTCTCCTCTCCTCTCCTCCCCTCCCCTTCTCTTCTCCTCCCTCCCTCCCTCCCTCTTTCTAGCTCTCTCTCTCTCTTTATCTATCTATCTTCTGGAGGCAGGGGAGGTAAAAAACAGGCCGTTTTTTGCCCATTTTGTGGCCTCCTGGAGCGTCTATGCGCCCCGTTTTTCACCTCCTCCGCCTCCAGAAAGTGTCTGCAGACCAAAATTGTTAGCCTTACCTTTCAGTTCCAGCCCGCAGGGCTCGCGAAGGTAAGTCCTGCGCTTGGCCGAAGGGTGGGCGGGGGGATGTGAGCGGGGCATTCTCGTGGTCCTGTGCGGGCCAGATTAATGGCTCCAGCAGGCCGCATGCGGCCCGCGGGTCGTAGTTTGAGGACCCATGCTTTAACCAGATGCACACTCTCAACCAAAGCTACCCAACGGGGGTGACTGTGTGGCTAAATTGCTGGGATAGAAACAAATAGAGAAAGGAAAAGGATGAGCGGGTGTGTGCATACACACACACACACACACACACACACACACACACACACACACACCATTCGTGAACTTCTTGGAGATGAATGGCTTTAAAAAAAAAACAGTTTCAAAAATTGGAGACAATGCAGAACGCGTACAGATTCCATGAATCACACAGAATTCCTTCAGAAAATCCTTCCAAATCTTATCAAGAAGTTTTTGGCAGACTACACACTATGCTGATTACTCAGAGTTTGGATTTTCATCTTGAGTCACTAAAATATCTTAAGAGTGATTGGTAAAGGAATCTTATCTACAAATCATCACAGGAGCCTGTGTGCATTTCATATGGAAATGTGGACTTAACCTGAGCAGTCATTGGCTGCAATAAAATTGTACTATTGCTGACTTAATGAAGAATGGAACTTGGTTTTTGTGGCTCATGTAAGTATCTTAGATGTGATACTGATACTAAAATGCTGCTTTCCAAAGTTATGTCATTCCCCAAATCTTGCTTCCAGAACCCTGATCAGAATCTGTTTAGTCTAACCGTAACTTGTGCCAGTATTAACACCCATTTTCCTAAGTCATCTGTATCATAAATCCTGTTAAATAAGCTCTAGTTTGAAGAGAAAAGAGCATGACTTAACTAGCCAAGTCCCTCAGAGAATGGTTCCCAAGTGCCTTGTTCAGGCATGCAGGGTGCCCAAAATCCTTGCCTTTCCCAGTAAAATAATGTTTTAAATTGTTACAGGTTGACTTGCAACTGAAATTTCTCTTGCTAAATGAGACATTTGTTAAGTTTGTTTGCCCCATTTTATAACCTTTCTTGCCACGGTTGTTAAGTGAATCACTGCAGTTGCTTGGTAACCTGGTTGTTAAGTGAATCTTAACATTGACTTTGCTTGTCAGAAGGTTGCAAAAGTGGATCACGTGACCACAAGACACTGCAACTGTCCATGCCAGTTGCCAAGTGTTCGTATTTTGATCACATGACCATGGGGATGCTGCAACGGTCGTTAAGTGTGAAGAACCATCATGTCACTTTTTTCAGAGCCATTGTAACTTCAAATGGTCACTAAACAAATGGTTGTAAGTCAAGGACTACCTGTACAATGAAAGTAGCGTGATAATGTCCACCTTTAAAGATAGCAGCATTGTTTTTTCATGCACTAGAATGTGTAGTATACTGTAGACACCACAAAAGTTTATAGTATAATCCTTAAAATGTGGTCAGTCACTTGTTTAGGTTTTCCCCTTGCATTTCTAGCTTTATTTATTTAAAAGCCGTGGTGGCACAGTGGCTAGAATGCAGCATTACAGGAAAACTCTGCCCACTGCCAGCAGTTCAATCCTGAGCAGCTCAAGGTTGACTCAGCCTTCCATCCTTCTGAGGTGGGTAAAAGGAGGACCCAGATTGTTGGGGGCAAGAGGCTGGCTCTGTAGACTGCTTAGAGAGGGCTGTAAAAGCACTGTGAAGCGGTATGTAAGTCTAAGGGCTATTGCTATTGTTCCTTCTTTCCTTCTTTCCTTCTTTCCTTCTTTCCTTCTTTCTTTCCTTCCTTCCTTCCTTCCTTCCTTCCTTCCTTCCTTCCTTCCCTCTGCCCACTGCCAGCAGTTCAATCCTGAGCAGCTCAAGGTTGAGTCAGACTTCCACCCTTCCGAGGTTGGTAAAAGGAGGACCCAGATTGTTGGGGGCAATATGCTGACTCTGTAGACTGCTTAGAGGAGGGCTGTAAAGCACTGTGAAGCAGTATGTAAGTCTACGGGCTAAGGGCTATTGCTATTATTTATTGTTGGCAAGCGACAAAACAAGAGATTGCCAAGTGAAAACTCGCTCATTTTTCTTATACTGTTTGTTTTCAATGAAAACCAGCCATAGGCAGTGTCACTGAGAATGAAAGAATATGCAGGTATGGAAACATACGGTAACACTAGATATTTTAGGTTCAAAATTGCCTCCCAAAATGGTTCCCTCCCCCCCTCCCAAACAATACACATACAGAAAGCAATAGAGAAGGAACTTGGGTAGAAAGAAAGGACTAAGAAGAACCCTTCCTTCCCCCCCCCTTTTTTTTTCTTTTAACGATCCTCTAATCCAGGGGTCCCCAAACTTGGCAACTTTAAGACTTGTGGACTTCAACTCCCAGAATTCTTCAGCCAGCTATGCTTAAAGTTGCCAAGGTTGAAGACCCCTATGCTAAACCATAGTATCCTAATACTGAATTCTACTACTAATTGTTCCTTTAGTTTACTTTCCTTCTCCACAAACCCCTTTTAACGATCCTCTAATCCAGGGGTCCCCAAACTTGGCAACTTTAAGACTTGTGGACTTCAACTCCCAGAATTCTCCAGCCAGCATAGCTGGCTGGAGAATTCTGGGAGTTGAAGTCCACAAGTCTTAAAGTTGCCAAGTTTGAAGACCTCTGCTGTAATCCCTTGATGGAGTCTGAATGGAGATGAGCATTTACTGGCTGGCTACCCTTCCTGATGTCTACACAGAGACCCTTCCTCCTGCTCTAAACATTCAAAACTGGTAAAATACACATATAGAAAATCTGGTAAAACACCTGGTTTTACTTTCAGGCTAGAGCAGTGAGCCAGTGTGTCTTTGCTCCAAAATCACTTCTCTGTCCCAAATCCACCGATGCATTCTGACAACTTAACATGCTCCCTTGCTTTTAAGCTGCACCTCCGTTCCGTCCCTTTCTGCTCTTTTTCTGGACCCTCGGCCAACCTCAGTAACGTCTCAGTTCACGTCTCTTTGCTTATGGAATTGTTGTTTGTTAATGCTCAAAGCACGTCCTATTATCTCGATAATCTCTGCCATAACTTGCAAAACCAGGCTGCTGAGCTGGAAGCTTCAGCTCTCCAAGAACTTGTGGCTGAAATTTATTGTTCAGGTCTCAATTCCCTGTTAGCTCTTTAATTGATGTTCTTGATGCAATGGAAAGCTGTCTTGGTAGTTTATATAACCTTTCCAAGACTTGTGGAGACGAGTCATGTTTAAAGACCATATGGAGGCATCTATGAAATTTTGCCAAGAGTAGACAATAATACATGGCAGACAGCAATACAGCCTGAAAATAAACTCAGCTCTTCATGGATATTTATTCACTTATTTGACTTCTATAGCCGTTCATCTTAGCAAATGACTCTGGACGGCTCGCAATTCGAAACTTACAATTAAAATTAAAAAATAAAAACATTTTAAGACAATAAAAACAGTAAGAAGTATTAAAACAGTTTGAAAAACATTAAAATGTCTAGTTTTAATTAATTTAGTTTAGTGGGCTAGTCTGCTGCCACCCCTTTCCTTTCCTCCTCCCTCTCCCCATTCAAAGGCCAGGGATCAGCTGGAGCGAGGAGAACCGAAGGGAGAAAGTACAAGCCTTGTATAATAGCCCTGGAAAATCATGCTGGGCCGTTCCCGTTCCATTGATTCATTTGTTCCATGCACACAATCTGGCAAACCTCTCAGCTGGGACAGCAAAGTGGGTGGGTAAAAACATAGGAGGAGGCCAGGAGGGTGGCGGTATGCTGGGAACAGATGCCTTGGAATCAGCCAGTGTGACCACCTGAGCCACTTGATTCCTGCCCCCTGCTTGACCGAAAGCCTGGATTACAATCCAGATGGGATGTATCCAGAAGTCAGGGCGAGACCTCCTGCCCACTATTAGCAGAAAGAAATGCTTTTTTTTTGTACAAAGAGGGATACGGGATCTTGCACTGAACCAGATGCCCGCCGAGGGTTGCATAATTAATGCTCAGGTCTTCAAGGTTGAACGAGTCTCACATATCAGGACAGGCAAACCAGGAGCTCCGTGTGGCTCTATCCCCAGCCCTTGTCATAGCCCTTCCCTGGAACCTATCAGCAGAACCGCTGAACATTAGCAACGCAGTTTCCAACATTTGGAGCTGGAGAAGACACGACGACAGGATGATGCCTCTCAAATGGATTATTTTTTTTTTTAAAAAAAGAGAAATCTCTGGGATGAAAAAAAAAAATTTCCTGTGATGCATGATGCAATGTACATGTATGTATGATGGTTGCAGTGTCCCAGGGTCATGTAATCGCCTTTTGCAATCTTCTGACAAGCAAAATCAATGGGGAAACCAGATTCACTTAATAATCGTGTTTCTCACTTAACATCTGCAGTGATTCACTTAACAACTGTGGCAAAAGAGGTCGTAATATGGGGCAAAATGAACTTAACAATGAACTGTCTCGCTTAGCAACATAAATTTGGGGATCAATTGTGGTCGTAATTCAAGGACTACCTGTACACACGCACCCTGTTTTTGCACACCCTTGAGTGTAGTTCTGAGTGTTTGCCAATAATGGTGATTCTCTCTGGAGATTCTCTCTCTTTGTGTGACTCAATTCTTGCCTTACCTTCCATATGCCATACACGTTTGCCTTCATCACTTTGTGCACGTGGCTGTAGCTGTTTCTTTGTCAGTGTCCAAATCCAGGACAACTTCTCCAAACTCCATTGCTCTAGATCTGCCTCCCAAACGACTGTTTTGCAATCTGGCAGAATGAACTATGTGAGAGTGTGAATTTGTGCAACTCCCCGGTTAATGATTTCAATGGTTTTGGCTCAGTGCCTCGGTTCCTGGAACTCGGCCTCGCTCCCCCACTCTGGCCGTGTCCCTGGAAAATGCAAGAGACTTTCTGCAGCCCGTGGGTTGGTTTTAACCTGTGCGTGAAGCTCTGCAAACATGGAACATGCTGGACCGTTGCAAAGCAAGCAGCTTCACAAGGGCCAAATGCTGCTAGAAACCCCAAGCAGATGCTGTCAAGCTGTTTTTGTAGCAGCCTCCTTTATCCCGACACACAGTTATGAGATCATACCTCTCAAAATAACCGGCCACCCTACATTGCTTGTAGATAGTATCCCTCACATCTGGAGGGCATTGGGGGCTGACAACATCTATGGGGGTGCTTCTACTGTAACAGCCGTTCTGGGCCTTTTTGGCGTTCTTCCAGAGTGCTCCACAAATGGTTTGCAAATCTTATGCTTGCAAGAGTCGGTTGGTGAGATTCCATACTGCAGGTTGGAGTATCCGTGTTTGAAGTTAGAGAACCTGCACGGGGGACGACCGCATCTTGACCTGAGCAGCTTTTGAAGTCGGGGCATCTTGACCTGAGCAGCTTTTGAAGTCGGGGCCTCTCTCTTAATCCCAAAAGTGAATGCCTGGAGGCAGGAAAGCCCATTTCCAACTTCTCGGATGTGTTCCTGTAGTTCAGTCAATCAGAATAGGGCTGGAAGGGACCTTGGAGGTGGTCTAGTCCAACCCCCTGCTCAAGCAGGAAACCCTATATACCCAAAGGTGCTTTTTCAAGAGGCAACTGAAGCAGCTTCTTGGATGAGAAGCGAAACGTCTTCAAAAGAAAAAACCAGTTGCTTCTTGAAAAAGCACCTTTGGGACAACCATGACCTGGATGACTGAGCATCTCCAGAGACATCCAGAGACCCTATCCCATTTCAGACAAGTGGCTGTCCAGTCTCTTCTTAAAAACCCCTAGTAATGGAGCACCCACAACTTCTGGTGGCAAGACGTTCCACTGGTTAATTGTTGTCACTGTTAATTACTCGAGGACGCAACCCAGCGCTCAGTCTTTGCCTTCAACTATCGGTAAAACGATCGAGAAGATACCCTCCCTTAAACCCTAGTTACTCTTGCCTCCAACTCTTCTTCCTCTTCCTCGGGTTACCCTGGGCTGATGCTCTTTGGGATGCGAGTTTCGGGGGGGCAGCGGACGCGACTTTCCTAGGGAACTGGCCGGGAGGAGACCCCGGAGCGAGAAGGGCTCCGTGACCCGGGTCCGAGCTGCCCCTTCCCTCTTGCGGGTCCTGCGGCCTCAACGTCCCTGGAGGTCG
>QLTV01003669.1:2237322-2255614 GCA_003457575.1 Thermophis baileyi
GCTTTTTTTCCACTTCACAGTGCTTTACCGCCCTTCTCTAAGCGGTTTACAGAGTCAGCATATTGCCCCCAACAATCTGGGTCCTCGTTTTACCGACCTCGGAAAGATGGAAGGCTGAGTCAACCTTGAGCTGGTCAGGATCGAACTGCTGGCAGTGGGCAAAGTTTGCCTGCAATGCTGCATTCTATTCACTGGGAAGGGAGGGCGGGCGGGCAATAACACTTAGCACTTAGACTTATATACCGCTTCACAGGGCGATTTACAGAATCAGCATTTGCCCCCAACAATCCAGGTCCTCGTTTTACTGACCTCGGAAGGACCGAAGGCTGAGTCAGCCTTGAGCCTGGTGAGATTCGAACTGCCAAACTGTTGCAAGTCGAGGACTACCTGTAATCATACTTTAAAAATCACACAATCTATTTTGTCGGCTGTACTTTCGTGCCTTTAACTGGAGTCTACCCAAAACGTCTCATTCTGGCATGCCCTGTTCCTGAAATGATTGGCTTAACTCTGCATGTAAAAGGCTAAAGGAAAACAAACCAAGTTTTTTTTAGGACACGCATAAACATAAATAGAGCTCTTAAGTAAAAGGTTGACAACAGGAGCTATTTATAGCCTTCTGTTGGTCTCCCCTTTGTGTCTCTCCACCTGTATTTGTATAATGCAGTCAGATATTGATGTTTATTCCATATTCCGCAGCTGTAGCAGGGAAGGCTCAGACACAATCAGTTCCATAGGGGTTGTAACATTCAAGGAGGGGGGGGGGGAGAACAGAAACCAGGTTATTGTGGTTTCTTGTATATTGTTTTTGTTAGTGGATTTTACACAGTGGCTTCTGTAGCAGCATTTTTCAAAAATGTCAATTTCCAGATGAGTGAACTTCAACTCCCAGAATTCCCCAGCCGGCCAGCCAGCCAGCATGCTGTATGTTGTATGTTTTATTGGCTATCCATTGTTATTCTCAGGACAAATACTCCTCGACGTACGACCACAATTGAGCCCAAAATTTCCATTGCTAAGTTAAACAGTTGTTAAGTGAGTTTAGCCTCATTTAAGACTTTTCTTGCCACAGTTGTTAAGTGAATCACTGCAGTTGTTAAATTAGTAGCAGGGTTGTTAAGTGAGTCTGGCTTCCCCACTGACTTGGCTTGTCAGAAGGTCGCAAAAGGGGATCACATGACCCCGGGATTCTCCAACCGTCATAAATATGAACCAGTTGCCATGCGTCTGAATTTTGATCACATGAACCACGGGGATGCTGCAACGGTCGTAAGTGTGAAAAACAACCTTAAGTCACTTTTTTTTGGTGCCGTTGTAACTTCAAACAGTCACTAAATGAATGGTTGTAAGTTGAGAACTATCTGTAGTCTTTTCTAGCACCATAATTGACATTGAACGAATAAATAAAATAAAATAAGATGCAATCGTGTTTGCGGGGAAGTAATTCTGAGTGATAGTGTTTGCACAGCCCAGTACAATAAAATGTGGTTGGCTGATTTGTGGATCATCTATTGTATTTTATAAGATCAGATCAACATCAATGAATCAAGATCTCAGCAGGTGGAACAACCCCCCCCCCACCTAAAATTTGTATGCTCCCCCACAACCCTTTTCAAACAAACCCTTACAACTGGCTGTTCTCCCAGCCTTAGGCCAGAGTGGTGTTAGACTCCTGATGGAATGTTTGCTCTGCAAATATATTTTTATATATTTTATTTATTTACATCCCGCCTTTATTACTTTTATCAATAACTCAAGGCAGCGAACACACACACAATTCTCCTTCCCCCTTCCTATTTTCCCTGTAGCAACAACCCTGTGAGGTGTTTGGGCTGAGAGAGAGAGGGACTGGACTAAAGTCACCCAGCTGTTTTTCATGGCTAAGATGGAACTTGAACTCAGGGTTTGAACTCTGGCTTTCTAGTCTGGTGCTTTAACCACTAGGCCAAACTGGCTCTCATTTTCCCAGATGTTTGTTTTAATATTGCTTTGCATTCTATTGTTTTCAATTGTTTCATGCTGTACTGTGTACCTCCCAGAGTTATAACAGAATTGGGCAGCCTGTACATTTAATAAGTGAGTAAATAATAAATAAAACCTCTCTATATTTATTATACGGGAAACCCAAGTAGTTGGGTTAGTATAGTAATGTAAGGTCAATTAACCAGAGGCTGACACACTGTGTGAATGTGCCTTCAATGGGTTCTTATCTTTGTTACCACACCTCTTGCAACTGCAACCCCATTATTCCGTAGAGTAATGTCTGAAATTAAAATATTTTTTATTTATTATTAAATTTTTATGCTGTCCTTCTCACCACCTCAGGCGGCTTTATAAATGATGTCAAATGAAGTAGAATTAAAAATCCCCCCAAATTAAAGCAGATGGGAAACAGGCTAGGCTGTTGTTATTTATGTATATTATTTTTTATTTATTAATTAAATTTATATGCCACCCATCTCACTATCAAGCATGTCCAGGCATCTTAAATTAATTATCATAAAAACAATAAATAAAAAAAATAAAAAACAAGTCCAGCCTTAGCCATGTGAGCCAACTAGGTGATTTCGAGCCAATCCCTCTCTCTCTCAGCTCAACCCACCTCACAGGGCTGTTGTTGTGGGGAAAAGAGGAGGAGGAAGGAGTATTGTGCGCGTTGGATACCTTTGCTGTCTTGAGCTATTTGTAAAAATAATAAAAAGGCAGGGTACAAATCAGTAGTGGGTTCTAAAACCCGTTGCTACCGGTTTGCGCGCGCGCAGAAGCATCCCGGGTGGGTGGGCGGAGCCTCCCGCCTCCCGCCTCCCGCTGCCGCCGCTACCAGTTCTAAGAACCGGGCCGAACCGGGAGCAACCCACCGCTGGTACAAATAAGTAAAATATAAGCAGTGAAAAGTTAGAAATATTAAAACATCAAGCATTAAAATTAGAAACCTGAACATTAACAATAGATGAAATAGAATTCAATAACAGTACCACACAGTTGGAAGGGACCTTGGAGGTCTTCTAGTCCAACCCCCTGCTCAAGCAGGAGACCCTATACCATTTCAGACAAGTGCTTGTCCGCTCTCTTCTTAAAAACCTCCATTGATGGAACATCACTCAACTTCTCTGGACTTACATCGTCCCGCTGATTAATTGTTCTCGCTGTCAGGAAATTTCTTCTTAGATTTTAGAAATTTCTCCAGTTAGATTCTTTTGAAATGGGGTGTTTGTCACTGGACATTTGATGGGATTAGTCAAAACCAGAATTGCCGGTGCCTCTTCCAAATGCCCGGTTTGGTATCCATCCTGCCTGTTCTCCTTTAGACCAGTTGGCCTTTAGGACCCTGCTGTGTCCTGCCCGCCCGCCTGCTTCCCCCCCCCCTCTGGTTTTCCCAGCACCCTGCCTGGGACTTGCTTCCCTCCTCCCTCCCTCCCTCCCTTCCTCCCTCTCTGCTGGCTAACTATTTTGTTGCTGGCTGGTTTCCGCCCCGCAACACAATTTCAGACTCTTCCCCACACCGCTCTCTGTGTCAGCTCTCTTTTTTTCCCTTTCTCTACGCAGAATCCCCCGGCTGGTTCCTCTGCCTGCTCCTCTTCCCTGGCCTTCCCTGCCCGCTGGTGAGTATGTGGAATTGGGTGGGGTGTTGGGGGGGGGGTGGGAGGCTGGCACAACTGTTAGCTGTTGGCATGCGGAGTGCCCAGCTTGCCACTTGCTGCTTCCTTCTATCTGCCAGCCGGCCACACCTTGGCTGGCAAGGGTAGCGTCATTCCGAAAACATCTCGGGTGGGTCTGCTGCCCGCCTGCCTTACTGGAGAAAAATTTGCAAGGGGGGGGGATGGAAAGCAAGGCAGGGCGGGCAAAGCAAGGCAAGGGAGTGCAGCATGCTGAAGGGAGGGGGAGGAGGGTAGCTTCCCATCACTAAACGGTCTCCAGATGCGTTTGACTGCATTTCCGATCTGCAGCGTGTTGGAGAAAGTTTGTTATAACTGGAGGGTTGAAAGAGGAAAAGTTTGAGAGTTAGAAAGTTTTTTTTCATTTAGGAGCGCTGCTCCCTTTCCCTTGCAGGGAGGGGGAGTTGTGTATATGTGTGCCTGTGTGTGTGTGTGTGTGTCTCCATGGGTGTACGTGTTAAGAGATGAGTTGAACCTTTTGCCTGCCGAACTGAAAAGCCAAGCCGCCGTGCCGCTTTTCAAACTCCTGCCAAAAAGAGCTTCCTTGTCTCGAAGCAATGTATCTGGGAAAGTTTGGGGTGGCAGAGGGAGGAAGCGAACCTTGGGGCATAGGACTAATTGCATTAGCTGAGTAGAGCAGTGGGGAATCTGGCCCTAAAAAACTATTCCAGTGTTTCTCAACTTTAGAGACTTTAAGAAGCGTGGACTTCACACACTTCTTAAGTTCACGCCCTTCTTAAAGCCGCTAAAGTTGAGAAACAGTGAAGTATTCGGTAGGACAGAGAACTCTGTGAACTTTTCAGTCTGAAGTAGCAAGGCCGTTCTTATCAGGACTCATCCTGTTTTGCACATCCTGTCTCACACACGCAAACAGAAAAAAGAAGCAAGCAAGATATGATTAGGGTCATCGAAAGAGAAAACAGTCTGGCTGTTGGGGACTATGGACAGAGTGGAAGAGAAAATGTGTTGGGGAATGTGAGTCAGATTCTAACTTTTGATGCCCATCTTGGAGAGCTGGCTGAATCTTGTCTTCTGGAACCGGTTCTGACGTGGAAAGAATTGGGAAGAATAGTGGGGAATGGTCCAGACAAGATCTCGCAGTTTCAAAATTAATTCAGGAATGGCCTAAACTATAATTATTATTTTTATTATTATTTATTAAAATTATACTGCCGCCTATTCGCCCATGGCGACTCAAGGCGGCTTACAGAATATAAAAACCACATTTAAAACTAAAAACTAACAAAAAGAATCAAATAAATTAATATAGTACAATATAACAAAATCACATCCCACCCCCCTGCCCCGGCGACAGCAGAACACAGGAGCCGTTGAATGGGTTCCAACCCGCTCTGGGTTCCCCAGGCCCGCTGGCAGAACCAGGTCTTCAGTGCCTTCCGGAAGAGTGTTAGAGTGGGAGCCATTCTAATCTCTGGGGGAATGATGTTCCAGAGAGAGGGAGCCACCACAGAGAAGGCTCTTCTTCTGGGTCCCACCAGGTGTATCTCCCTCGGGGATGGGACCCGCAGCATTCCCTGCCTCCCCGCTCTGATGGGTCGGGTAGATGTGACCGGCAAGAGACGGTCCCTCAGATAACAATAGCAATAACATGACAACCAGCACCTTGAATTGCACCCGGAAGCAAATCGGCAACCAATGCAGCTCCCGCAGGAGAGGTGATACATGTGCACACCGAGGTCTGCACAAAATCATGTGGGCCGCTGCATTTTGCACCAACTGGAGCTTCCGGATGCTCTTCAAGGGCAGCCCCATGTAGAGCACGTTGCAATAGTCAAGACAGGAAGTGACTTAAGGCATGAGTGACTGTGAGTAGGGATTGCCGGTCCAGGAAAGGGCGTAACTGGCGTACAACTCGCAGTACAATAATGCAGTTGGTTTGGTTTGGTTTGGTTTAGGTTCAGCATGGTGAATGGCCCCCATCATTATGGTTTGTAAACTAGGGTCTATGTCACTTAGCATGTTCTGTGAATTAGCTCACTCTGATTTCTTCAACCAACCAGGATTAAACAAAACATGGATAAGAACATTATGCAAACCCAGCAGTAAAGAACACTGGAATATCATTACAGAATACAGAATAACAAGGTTGGAAGGGACCTCGGAGGTCTTCTAATCCAACCTTGTGCAGGAAGACCCTATAGCATTCCAGAAAAATGACTTTTCCAATCTCTTCTTAAAATCCTCCAGTGATGGAGCGTCCACAACTTCTGGAGGCAAGCCATTGCACTAATTAACTTTTCTCACTGATAGTCCTTGACTTACGACCACAACTGAGCCCAAAATTTCTGTTGCTAAGCAAGACAGTTGTTAAGTGAATTTTGTCTCATTTTACGACCTTTCTTACCAGAATTGTTAAGTGAATCACTGCAGTTGTTAAGTTAGTAACATGGTTGTTAAGTGACTCCGACTTCTCCATTGATTTTGCTCATCAGGAAGTCACAAAAGGTGATCCCGGGATACTGCAACCGTCATAAATATGAGTCAGTTGTCAAGCGTCTGAATTTTGATCACATGGCCGTGGGGGTGCTGGAATGGTTGTAAGTGTGAAAAACGGTCATAAGTGACTTTTTTCAGTGCTGTTCAATGATTCACTTCAAATGGTCACTAAATGAATGGCTCTAACTCAAGGACTATCTGTATAAAGGTATCACTATATCAATTTGTACCATATCCCGAAATTAATATTTTGCCACTGCAACTCCTTCATCTCGAATATTTTCCAGATTCATTATAGAGTTATTAACTCTCATATGACGGCTTTAGGACGGAATACCTGGCTACTCCCCTTTTTGTCTGTCTGATAGTCCTGTAAAGTTGAGAGACAGTGGCTGTTCACAGAATACTCTAGGTCAGTGATGGCTAACCTTTTTGTGTGTGCACCCTCCCGCCCCCTCGCGCATGCACATGCAACCCCCTGCGTTCCCCCCACCACCGTGCATGCACGCGAGACCCCGCATGTGCCCCTGTCCCCGCGCGTGCGACCCCCGCATGCGCCCCACACATGCGTGCGTGGCCCCGCACATGTGCACCCGTATCCCGCGCATGCATGGCAGAGACCCAGAAACCAGCTGGCCTGCGGGAAGTGCGCGCATGCGCGGTGGAGCTGAACTGGAGCAACGGCTCGCGTGCCCACAGAGAGGGCTTTGTGTGCCACCTGTGGCACGCGTGCCATAGGTTCGCCATCACGGCTCTTGGTTAAAATGTGGTTTGGTAACTACAGGTAGTGCTCGACTTACAACAGTTCGTTTAGTGACCAAAGTCACGACGGCACTGAAAGAAATGACTTATGGTCATTTTCACACTTATGACCGTTGCAGCATCCCCATAGTCACACGATCAAAATTCAGATGCTTGGCAACTGGTTCATATTTATGACGGTTGCAGTTTGACAAGCAATGGGGAAGCCAGATTCACTGAACAACCATGTTACTAACTTAACAACTGCAGGGGTTCACTTCGATTGTGGTTGTAAGTCGAGGACTACCTCCATAGCATGGCCCAGTTGGGACAGTTAATTGGGGAACTTTTGTGTTTGCAAACCCAGGCAATTGACCTCCTTCACTAAGCCACTTGAACCCTACAAGATAACTTTAAGTGCTTCATAGTTGAGCAGGAATCTGGATTTTAGATTCCATGCCCTCCCACCCCTCCAGGATCCATTCCACGAAAACTCAATAACATCTTACAATTATGAAAGATGAAATGCTGATGATACATTCCTTGTCGAAATTGTATAGTCTCTGGGTGTGTGTACTGTGTGTGTGTGTGTGTGTGTGTGTGTGTGTGTGTGTGTGTGTGTGTGTAGGCTGGATTACACATTGTTTGTTTTAGTAATGGCTTGTTGACTAATTTAGTGGCCAGTTTTACATAGCAATGCTAAGATGTACACCATAACATACAACCCACAGTGTGGCATTCATACAACTTGCTGAGCCAAAACTTAACCATCAGATTGTGGTACTTTTTAGATGCACGAGGCGAGGGACTTTGTTTTATGATGGTTCAGAAATAAAATTACTGAGCACTGAAGCTCACCTGTTTGCCCTCCTGCCTGGTTGCATTCTTATTTGTCTTTGGCACAAAACAGGCAAGCCAGCTTCCAAAAATTGACAATTTTGGTGCATGCCTCATCACGGGATATAAAACTCAGTGAAAGTATCTTTCTCCTCAGGTATTCATTTCTAGGTATGATGCCTGCTTTGAAATGCATTCAAGGCTCAAACCTTTGAGACACTTACAAAGTGAGCAGTGAGCAGTAACAAGAGATACTATTGGTATACACAGAGCTGGTTCCATGACCTGTTTACCCATTATAAAGTCATCCATAACATTGCCATGAGCAGAGAAATGGCTGGGGAAATTTCTGATGCCTGAAACGGAAAAACAAGGATCTTTTTTAAAAAAATATATTTATCCTTCTATTGCTTTTAAGATAGTGACAAAAAAAGAAATGGAAAAAAAACCCCACAAAGTTAAAAATACGTTGTCAAAGGAAAAAAAAAAACCCACATAGAATGGGGTAGCTTGGAGGGAAGGTTATTTAAATATTGAGGGTTGGGTTAGTCTAATGCTAGCTAAAATACGGCTTAGTTTGCATGGAAAGGAGATGCTGTCCCTTTCAAAACATATTAAAACAGAGTTGTCCAACCTTGGCAACTTTAAAACTTGTGGACTTCAACTCCCAGAATTGCCCAGCCATCCATGCTGGCTGGAAAATTCTGGGAGTTGGTCCATGAGTCTTAAAGTTGCCAAAGTTGGACAATCCTGCATTAAAACATTTAAAAGGGCTGAAGTTGTACATCAGCAAAATAGTTGCTGTTTGCCAGGTTCTTCTTCTTGCCTCAACACTTCCTGTTCAGCTTAACCTTGGCTTGCTAAGATAACTCCAGGGAGCCCCTGGCTTGGATGAGGACTTCAGAGAGGCCTGCTAGTTATTTGTGGAAAGAAGGAGAGCTGGAGATACAACCTGCTCAACTTCTGAGCTCTCATTCCACAAGTATAAGGGAAGGAGGTTTGGAGGGATCAAAGCTAGTCTTAGAAATAGAGGAGATTGGAAGTTGAGGAAGGTAGAGTCTTTCATTATTGGAAAGGATCCCCGAGACGTGCTGCTTGTTCATGGATTATTGATTGGCTGTATTCCCATCTCCAAGATGCAAATGCCTCTTTTCTATGTGGCATGATTCTCCTTTTATTGAAGAAGGTATGATAAGATTAGCAATAGTAATTGCACTTTACAGCCCTTTCTAAGGAGTAGAATAGCAATATACCATTTAGACTTATATACCGCTTCACAGTGCTTTCCAGCCCTCTCTAAGCGGTTTACAGAGTCAGCCTATTGCCCCCAACAATCTGGGTCCTCATTTTACTGACCTCAGAAGGATGGAAGGCTGAGTCAACCTTGAGTCCCATCAGGATCGAACCTCTGGCTGTGGGCAGAGTTAGCCTGCAATACTGCATTCTAACCACTGCGCCACCATGGCTCCTTGTATGGAGTACAAGTGGGGTTGGTCTTAGTCAGATTGTAGATATGAAATGTGCAGAGATATGATGGAGTCCAAGATACCATATGTAAGTCAAGTGTCAGTGAGTTAGTCATTAAGCAGATCTGATTTTACTGCCTACATTGGCTGTATTGAGCTTGCTTTCACTGTGTCCCCAACTTCTCTTACTTGGCAGCCCATTGCCCACTTCTGGTGTCCATCCTTTAACCCCGGACCACATACCAGCCAGCCCAAGAATGGAGAAAGGAAGCCCAGGTGTCACCAGGAGTACCTGGAGCAACTCTCTACCCAGGAACGGTATGGCTCAGCGTTTATATGGAACAATGTGGGCATGTAATTCAATTCAACAATTCAAGGGGATGAATATACCCGTGTTTCCTTGAAAATAAGACCGGGTCTTATATTAATTTTTGCTCCAAAAGACACATTAGGGCTTATTTTTCCAGTTAGGTCTTATTTTCGGGGAAATACAGCACTAAATGCATCCATCTGGCTGACGATCTTAACTGGGGCTTATTTTGGGGTTGGGTCTTATTTTCGGAAAAAATGGTATATTCTCTGGAAAGTGAGCATGCTTTGCTGTCTTCTGTAATCGAATGCCAATTTGGAAGAAAAGAGGCCTTAGAAAATGCTGGAGGTAAAAAGGATCTTCTCAGATCTCATATAGGAAGTGTATTGTCCAGATTGGTGGAATGGTTCATGCTCAGTGGTAAAATCCAATTTTTTTACTAACGGTTCTGTGGGCGTGGCTTGGTGGGCGTGGCTTGGTGGGCGTGGCAGGGGAAGGATACTGCAAAATCCCCATTCCCTCCCCACTCTGGAGCCAGCCAGAGGTGCTATTTGCAGTTTCTCCGAACTACTCAAAATTTCTGCTACCGGTTCTCCAGAACCTGTCAGAACCTGCTGGATTTCACCCCTGTATCATGTTCCATGTCTTCTGGGCAGAAAAGAGACTCAGTGACAGTTAAATCCCATCTACGTAAGTAGACAACGAAACTACTTTAGAATCTTTCTTGCTAGGTTTCTTACTGTATGGTTTTTTTTTTTAAAAAAAACTTCTGAGAACATTTATTGTATATATTCTTTCTTCATCTCCCTTCTAAAATAATGCACTATATATATATTTTTTTTCTATGAGTTCCAATCTCCCTAGAGATACAGACATGGAACATTATTTCCTTAAGGATACGTCAAACTAAGAATAAGCCCCCTTTTTCCCTTTTGGGCTGAAGATTTTCCCTTCCTCCACCACCTCCTCATTACAGTTTGACTCACATATTAATGCTAATACGATGCAAATTGCAGCTAAGTCAGCAAATACATGGGCTGAAACATCCAACTCTGGAAATTTGCCATAATACAGTGGGTGGTCAGCTATTTTGTTGTGTTGTGGATAATTCTTGTTAAGAAAGATGAAAACACTGAAGCGTCTCCTAAAATGTTTTCCTTTGCTCCTTGATCAATGTAGATTGAGTGTAGTGACACAAAAGCATTTTCAGCAGATGGATAATTTTTTTGATGCTGGGGAACCAAGTGGGTTTTTGGAGAGCAATCATATGTACTCCCTTTCTGTTGCTGTTTGGGGAGCCGTAGCCCCAAGTCACTCATCTTTCAGAAGACAAATAGTGAAATTGCTCCCAATTAATCCTTTTAGGTCCCGCCAACATGCTCTGTTCCATTTCATTTTACTTCCAGGTTTGTTTTTTCCCCCTTTTCTGGGCCAATGAACGTACTTCCAAAGAAAGAACTGAGCCACCCACCAATCTTAATTTTGCTCACTCGGGTAGCTGTGTTGTGTGTGTATGCGTTCAAATTAAAGGAATGTGTAAAATAAGAGAAATGGGGTAAGGAATAGTTTGCTCCAAGGGAAGTATTGTAGATGGTTGGAGATGAATATCTCTACTCGGCATTATGTGGATTTGCTTCTTTCTTGCAAAGTGAATTATTGAAATTTGGTTTATATGATTGGTTGAAAGTTAGCTCTCCTTTTTCCTTTCATTTCAAAAGATTCACTCTTTCCCTTATTTTCTTCATCCAGATCCTCTGAGACTTCCTGGCCAAAGTCCCTTTCTTGATTCTTCAGAAATCCTTCTAGATAGTCCTCCCAAGAGAGATGAGAAGAAGGTGAGATGCCATTTCCACCAAAAGGTGGCAGATTGGATTGTTGTAGGCTGTCAGTCTTTCTCAACTTCTGGCTTCTTCTAGTTCAGGCATCTCCAACCTTGGCAACTTTAAGACTTGTGGACTTCAACTCCCAGAATTCCCCAGCCAGCATGAAGTCCATAAGTCTTAAAGTCGCCAAGTTTGGAGACCCCTTTTCTAGATAAATTGGGAACTTCTAGAACAGGGGTGTCAAACTCGATTTCATTGAGGGCCGCATGTCACACGCTGGCCACGCCCACCCCTGGTTTAGCAAAGGGGGGGAAGTTGTGATATGTCACATGACGACAACGTGACGCCGCATGTTTGACACCCCTGTTGTAGACCTAAGCTGGACAACTAGGGGACTTGAATTTCATTTCTGAGAGGAGAAATTTTATTTGTAGGTTCATTGGTAGCTTCTGTCCTAAGAGGGACAAATTCTACTTTCAACACATTTTGATGGATTATGTACCATCAAGTCAGTTTCAACTCTTATCAACCACAGAGATATGTTCTTCTTCACAAACACAATTAAGACATGGGAATACATGGAATGGGCTCCCCTATGGTTCTCTGTATTTTTCGGCACTGCACATGTGCGCGTGCAAACAAGGCACGGCTATGCGGCGCGGGAGGAAGCGAACCGGCAGCGAGGTAAGTTAGAACCCACCCCTGCACCGCGGGCCGATCCTTTACTGTTTCCAGGGCGGCTCTGCGAGCCAGATCTAAGTACCCCCCGGGCCAGATCCGGCCCCCGGGCCTTGAGTTTGACACCCGTTCTCGAATCTGAGGTGGACAACCTTTCCACATCTGAAAGGCCATGGCTTTTCCAACCTCTTTTAGAATGTTTTACTATCCTGAACCAAATAATAACTAAGCCATATTCATACCACCAATTAATCTGCTTTAATTTTTCTGCTCTCACTGAGAGAAAAAGTAAATTGATGAGAGACCTGCCGTCCAGGTATTTTTCTTTCTATAATTTGCCAGTTTACCAGAATACAAGTGTTCCTCTCCGTCCCTGATTGACAGGATAACTTTATGTCTTGGAGAGGAATTGTAAAACTTTCTGCAGGAATTTGGCAGACCCAAAACCTCTCTTGCCTCATTGAGTGTTTGTCAGCATATCAAGAATAGGTGAGGTTAGGGCATGAATTAAACATTAGAAAAGAGCTTAGATTGGATTTTCCATTGCTTAAGGTCCCTGTTCCAGTATTCTGTAGGCCATACCAGCATGCTTAATGCAGATAGTCCTCAACTTGCAACAGTTCATTTAGTGACCGTTCAAAGTTATAACAGCACTGAAAAAAGTAACATCACTGTTTTTCACTCTTACGACCGTTGTAGCATCCCCATGGTCACATGATCAAAATTTGGATGCTTGGCAACTGACTCGTATTGATGATGGTTGCAATATCCCGGGGTCACGTGATCACCTTTTGCGACCTTCTGACAAGCAAAGTCAATGGGAAGATTCACTTAACGATGGCTTATTACTAACTGCAGTGATTCACTTAACAACGGTGGCAAGGAAGGTCGTAAAATGGAGCAAACTCACTTCACAACTGTTTCACTTAGCGACAGAAATGTTGGGCCCAGTTGTGGTTATAAGTTGAGGACTACCTGTAGTTGTGTTCTTGGCTGTTTTCTTTTATGTTTTACTATCCTGGCAAAGTGCCCGGTTTCTCTCTATAATCGAATGCGTTTTAATTGGGCTTTGGTCGCTTTTAACTTATTTCTCTTTCCCTTGTCAGATGAAAGCTGCTCGCCTCAAATTTGATTTCCAGGCAGAATCGCCAAAGTAAGTAGCAATATCTGGCAGCCTTTAGCAGTCATATAATATTTTAGTGTCTTGGCACTGTTGCCACGCTAGTGAATTGTGATTGTTGTAGCGCAGAATTGAGGCCCAAGGTCGCACTGAGCTCTTGAAAGACTTTGGCCTGGCCACAAGATGTTTCTAAAGGTGGTTACTAAATTATAGCATTTGAGATAATTATATATAGGACCGAACACTATGAATTATACTGAAATTTAAAAACTTGTAAATGTAGTCAATTCCTTTTGTTCTGCTCCTGCTACCACTTCTTGGAGTGTGGCCCCTGGCAATGTCTATTATGGTCAATTGTGGCCCTTTGTCAGGATATGCATTGTGTTGTATCACAGTGAATGAACTACTTGGTGCATTGCAGATGCAATTTTTATTGTTGTAAGCTGCCCAGAGTCACCGAGAGTGAGTAGGGAGTCATATAAATGTTCTTAAATCATTAAATAAAGCAATAGCAATAGCAATAGCCCTTAGACTTATATACCGCTTCATAGTGCTTTACAGCCCTCTCTAAGCAGTTTACAGAGTTAGCATATTGCCCCCAACAATCTGGGTCCTCATTTTACCCACCTCGGAAGGATGGAAGGCTGAGACAACCTTGAGCCGGTGAGATGGGATCTAGCAAATTTGAGGAGAGAAAAAAGAAGAAAGAGAGAAGCAACGATCAATATGAACACAGATAGACATGTATAGAGATAGTCACTAAGGTTGGCCTAAGCAACTTGGTCTCCTCCAGATGTTACAACCCAAAGCATCTCCCACAAGTTTTTGCTGTTGCTGTTAAGAGACCTGAAGTCCAAAACATTCATACAGTGTGAGGTAGCTTATTCACCTCAATAAAGCTTCATTTATTGGTAAGGATTAAGGTAAGGAAAATATGACTTCTAAAAACTGATAAAACTGATGAAGAGATGACCTGCACTGAGAGAGTTTAAATTGAGAAGAGTTGAGAAGAGTTTAAGAAGAGCCTGGGAGCTACTTGTCCAGAATGATTTAGGGTCTCCTGCTTGAGCAGGCGGTTGGACTAGAAGACCTCCAAGGTCCCTTCCAACTTTGTTCTTCTGTTATTGTCAAGTGAGCTTGCTCCTCCTCCTCACCACATCTCCTGCAAAGCCTGACTACATTCTCTTCTTACAGTCAAGTAGTGGTACATCTGCTTTACTATATGGAATCTAGCAGAAATGGTAATTCCTTTTCACATGCACGTTAGACTTATCTTGTTTCAAATGTGACCATATTTGGATATGCCAGAATCAATATCAAAGAGATCAAAATCCCAGCAGGGCAGTCCATTGAGTGATGAAGGGAGTTGAGATACTCAGCGGCTTCTATACTTTTTTGTTTGTTTGTTACCATTCAACAACCACGTTCTTGGGAGTAAAACCTATTAAACCTCAGTGAGCGGAGGTACATGCAAATATATTGTTAACTGATACGTCTACCCTATCTTTTTTCCCCCCATGATGAAATTCAATCAAATTCCTGAGTAATTTCCCCAATAATTACTGACTACACCCAAAGATACTTTGCTTCAGCAAAGTGACTACATTAGACTATAATCTGGTATACACACAGGTATTATAGATAATGCGTGAAAGGAAATTCCAGTGCTGTCGATAATGTTCAGATAGAATAATATATTTAGACCCATATTCAGAGGTGGGTTCCTACCGGTTCTAACCGGTTCTTTAGAACCGTTAGTAGCTCGGCGATGACGTCACGGAACCGGTTCCGTTGGTGTCTCCGTGGGCGCCACCATCTTGGATTTTGCTAATTTTTGCTTCTGCACATGCGCAAAAGCTATTTTTTTATTGCTGCACGCACGCATGGCACAAACCTGAGCGAACCGGCAGCATTTTTTGATTGCTGCGTGCAAGGCGCGACCCTGAGCAAACAGGCAGCAAAAGGATCCAGAACCCACCCCTGCCCATATTATCTTTGCTAGCCTTTCCCAACCTGGTTCTTCCAGATTACAAGTGCCAGAATTTTGGGAGGACATCTCAATTTCATTAGAAATGCCATATGTGAAGTTAGCAACTTTAGAATGCAAAACATATGCTGTACTGTTGGAACATATGGCTCTAACCCACATATGGAATGTTTTGCCATGTTGAATGGTTAACTCTTGTTATGCCATGGATTGAAAACTTAGGTAGTGTCATAGTGACCTGCTCCAAAGCACCTCAACCCAGATACACTTGGTTCACCAGCTGCAACGTTCTTGATCCATTGGATTTGACAGAGATTAACCATGGCTTCATCCACTCACTGATCAGAACTCAGTCGGAACTGTCAGTCATAACATCAGTCAGAACTGATGAAGCTTCTTGGGTGAGAAGCAAAACTTCTTCTTCCGCAAGGGGGAAAAAAATACTTCAGTTGCCTTTTTAAAAAGCACCTTTGAGACAACCATGAGACCCGGATGACTGAGAATCTCCACAGACTTTCTGTCCTGTATTCTCAACATTTAGCAAAACCTGCCATCTCTTTTTACAGGCTCTTAATTGTGAAAAGAGTTTAGTGTGAACTGTCAGTGTGAATCCTGCCTTTCTACTCGAACAAGTACTGAAAGCAGATAACACAAGTTGAAAAACAAAAACAATATTGAAAAGTTTAGGTTTTTTTAAAAGAAAAAAATAGCGTTAGCTATTCAGAGGAGAAAGGCAGGATTGAAACCGAATAAACCAAACGGAAAAAATCCAGTGTGCTTTCCAAGTGCAACAAGATTCCTCACCCCATTCGAAGTCACGTGAGCTTCTTGTGTGAAGCTTTGCCCAAGTCCTTCAACTCTCACTGTTTTTCTGCTTGAGTGGAGAATGTATCCTAGAACACACCCTACTCTCCTCCGCAGAGTATTTCCTGGAGCAACATAGCTTGAAAAACCACAGCTACATTCTTTGGACCCAACGAAAGGATCAACGCAAAAGGCTCAATTTGTCTCGATCATGGCATTAAGCCATTAACCTGAACAGGAGGTGGCTTGTACAAACCCAGTGAGTGACTTGAAGAGACCCTTGAAGGAGGTTCGCTCTGAAAGAATTTTTAACAGTGGTCCTTATGTTACCTGTTTGTCTTTCAGAGAACTGACCTTACAGAAAGGTGACATTGTCTACATCCACAAAGAAGTAGACAAAAACTGGCTTGAAGGAGAACACCACGGCAGGGTGGGCATTTTTCCTGCTAATTACGTGGAGGTAAGCTTCTGGGGCCTTCACAATTTAGAATAGAATAGAATAACAGAGTTGGAAGGGACCTTGGAGGTCTTCTAGTCCAACCCCCCTGCTTAGGCAGGAAACCCTACACCACTTCAGACAAATGGTTATCCAACATCTTCTTAAAAACTTCCAGTGTTGGAGCATTCACAACTTCTGGAGGCAAGCTGTTCCACTGGTTAATTTTTTTCCCTGTCAGGAAATTTCTCCTTAGTTCTAAGTTGCTTCTCTCCTTGATTAGTTTCCATTCATTGCCTCTTGTCCTGCCCTCAGGTGCTTTGGAGAATAGTTTGACTCCCTCTTCTTTGTGGCAGCCCCTGAGATATTGGAACACTGCTATCATGTCTCCCCTAGTCCTTCTTTTCATTAAACTAGACATACCCAGTTCCTGCAACCGTTCTTCATATGTTTTAGCCTCCAGTCCCCTAATCCTCTTTGTTGCTCTTCTCTGCACTCTTTCTAGAGTCTCAACATCCTTTTTACATCGTGGCGACCAAAACTGAATGCAGTATTCCAAGTGTGGCCTTGAGACTTTTGGGACTTTTTGGCTGCCCAAGTAAAATTGAAATAGATTTTGTATACCTATACAGAAGAAAGAGGAGGTAGCAGAAATTGAGGGAAGGGGGTAACTTTTAAGAGTTCAGGATCCCCACTTGCTAAAGGGCAAAATTAGTAGTAAAAATCTTATTTCATTGTGCCATGCTGGATGTTGACAAAACATACTTTCTACTTTTATGTTTCCGTTCTATTATTCCTCTAGACCAGGGGTGTCAAACTCAAGGCCCGGGGGCCGGATCCGGCCTGCGCGGTGCTTAGATCTGGCCCGCGGGGCCGCCGTGGAAACAGCGAAGGACTGGCCTGTGATGCCTCTGCCAGCGAAAACAGAGCTCGGGAGGGCTGCACGCGGCCCTCCCGAGCTTCGTTTTCACTGGCAAAGGATTGCAGGAGGCCATCGCAGCTGAAAACGGAGCTCGGGAGCCCGTTTTCTCTGGCAGAGCGCTCCGGCCACCACAGGTGCCCCCGATACGAGTGATGTCAAGCTGGCCACGCCCACCATGGCCACGCCCACTCCGGCCCCCTGAGGTCAGACACAACCCTGATGCGGCCGTCAATGACATCGAGTTTGACACCCCTGCTCTAGACCTTTTAAGGCATTATGAATATTGCCATTATTTTGGAATAGAAGAGTTGTTGGCAACTTTGGAGCTGTTTATTTGCATTGTTGTGGTCTCTTAATGAGCAGCACTGTTGTGTCAAGGATTGTAGAGCCAAGGGCCACAGTTAGTCTCTGAATAAGCTGGGCCAGGACAAATGACAAGTGTGATTTAATTTACACGTGATAAAATTAGTCAATGACACGAAATAATTGTTTTGATTAGCCCGTGTTTTGAAAATCATTTTCTCCTTCTGAAATATAATTCGGTGAAAACTTTGGATGACCTCAAGTGGTACCCAAAAACTGTAGGGAGATTTCGTTCCTTTTACATCACTGGCATGTATATGCCTAGCAAATGAAAGATCCTTTCATTAAGGCTTACTATTTGAATGTGTAGGCCTTGACCCAATTGCATTTAACCATGGTTCAATTATTCCTCTGTCTACCATTAGGGTGGAGACAAAGTCAGAGCACCAGTAGTAGATGTGGGGAGTGTTGTAAGATACAGACGTTTCCCGCTTCTTTAGTTGCTCAGGTGTTTCTCAGCCTTGGTCCTCTCCCTTAGTATTTCATTGACTCTCTTGCTTCTTTCTGGATCTGTTTCAGGCCTGGCACCTTTGCCTATGTTGCTTTCTTGCACATTGTTTTGACTTGGGAGCTGCTCAAGTGGGTAAGGGAGGAGAGGCAGACAAACAAACCAGGCAACACAAATCCAGCCAAAGTCCCAAACTCAGTCTCTGCCTTCCTGCTTCAGTGACTTGATTGGTGACTGATTTTCC
>QLTV01003669.1:2264827-2277487 GCA_003457575.1 Thermophis baileyi
TAATCATCCTGGTTGCTCTCCTCTGCCCCTTCTCTAGAATCTCAACGCCTTTTTTGTAGTGTGGTGACCAAAACTGGATACAGTATTGTAGGTGTGGTCTAACTAAGGCTTTATAAAGTGGTATTAGTACCTCCCTAGTCCTAGATTGTATCCCTCTATTAATGCAGCTTAGAATTGTATTGGCTTTTTTGGCCGCCGCCGCACACTGCTGGCTCATGTTTAGCTGGTTGTCTACTAAGACTCCAAGATCCCTCTCAGGTAGTCCTCGACTTACAACGGTTTGTTTAGTGACCGTTCAATGGCACTGAAAAATGTGGCTTGTGACCATTTTTAGCACTTACAACCGCATGGTCACGTGATCAAAACGCGGACGATTGGCATCTGACTCTTATTTATGACGGTCGCAGTGTCCCAGGGTCAGGTGATCCCCTTTTGCGACCTCCTGACCAACCAAAGTCAGTGGGGAAGCCAGATTCACTTGACAATCGTGTTACTAACTTAATATTTGCAGTGATTCACTTAAGAAACGCGGCAAAAAAAGGTCGTACAATGAGGCAAAACTCACTTAACAACTGTCTTGCTTAGCAACAGACATTTTGGGTTTGATTGTGGTCGTAAGTCCAGGACTACCTGTATTCTGCGTTGAATTTCCCTGGGCACTTCTGCCAGGATTTAGGTAGTTTTTCCTTTCCTCCCACCTGTGTTTATTACTTTCTGGTGTGCCGGGTTCTCATCCCACTTCCTTTCTCTTGCTCTCGTGACTGCAGAATTCCGCCCTCGAGACAGTGTTTCCCCCAACTTCAAAGCCGCAGAGCCCCCCACACGCCGCCAGAGACCCCCCCTCCGGCATCCAGTGGACTCCGTAAGTCAGGCAGATTCTCAGGGGCGGGGAAGGGAGAGCTGGGCGCCTGCTGGCAGCTGGCCAGCCCCACCATCCCTGTGAAGTGACCCATAGGGAGGGGAGGAAGGAGGGGGGGCTGTAGACAACCCCCCCCAGAGTGCCAGGCTTGGACAGTGTCTGGATTGTTCAAAACAAGGGGCCTTTTTCAGAGGGGCCTGCTCAGTGCCTAGGGGAACAGAAGCCGCTGGCTGCTTCACCGGTGCCAAGCATTGCAAATGCCTGCTTGAAAGGCTGAGGACAGCTCAAGGTTTCCAAGCTGCAGGGTGTATGTCTCTCCACCTCTTTTCCCCCACCCTGAGTATTTGGGGAGTGGGGGGGCAGGCAGATTGCTCACCTCTGCACGTTTCTTTTCCACGCATGAAACACAGTGCGGGGTCTCTCATCCGTCCTGCCTGCAGAAGGGACTTAAAAGTTTATTTCCCTTAGGAAAAGTCTGTGGAGATCCAGGTCAGTCATCCAGGTCATGGTTGTCCCAAAGGTGCTTTTTTTCAGGAGGCAAGTGGACTTTCTGGTTTTTTCTTTTGAAGACGTTTCGCTTCTCATCCAAGAAGCTTCTTCAGCTCTGACAGGATAGTGGGGAATGGAAGGATTTAGATTCAGCTGTCTGCAAGGAGTATAAATCCTTCCATTCCCCACTATCCTCTCAGAGCTGAAGAAGCTTCTTGGATGAGAAGCGAAATGTCTTCAAAGAAAAACCAGAAAGTCCAGTTGCCTCCTGAAAAAAAGCACCTTTAGGATTCCCTTAGGAGAAAAAAAACTGTTTTAATTGGAGTATAGGGGAAAAGTGCACTGGTAGTCCTTGATTGACGATCATAATATCGTAAGTCGTGACGGTCGTAAAGCAAGTCATCACCTGACTGACCCCATTTTATGATCTTTTCTTTTTTCGTGGTGATCATTAAGGCGAACACTTCAGTTGTTAATCACCAAAATGCAGCCCCGTGACCGTTGGGATGGAGGCAGCGGTGGGTTGCTCCCAGTTCGGCAGGGTTCTTAGAACTGGTAGCGGTGGCGGCGGGAGGCTCCGCCCACCTGCCTGGGACGCTTCTGCACATGCGCAGAAGCGGCGTGCAGGCAAGCGCGCGCGAACCAGTAGCAATGAGTTTTAGAACCCACTACTGGATGGAGGGGTGGCTATCAGAACTTCAGAACTGGGTTGTAAGTACAGTGGTACCTTGGTACTCATCGTTAATTCGGAAGGCATGATGAGTACCAGAAATGAAGAGTACCAAACAAATATTTCCCATAAGGAATAATATATTGGGTCACAAGGCAGTCGACACTGACAAGTTCTAGCTTGTGTGTCAAGTACTAAACAAACGATGAGTACAGGGACAAACTTTTCACGCCAAATTGTGTTGAGTACCAAATGCGATGAGTTTCAAAGCAGTTGAGTACCGAGGTATCACTGTACTTTGGGGGAAGGGGGTTTCTGTTGTAGATTCGAATGGTCACTGAGCAACCTGTTGTAACTTAAGGACTGCTTGTATGCTCTTAAATAAATGAGGAGGAGACGTCCTCATCCATAGCTTGTGTGTTGCAGGTACCAGGCTCTCTACCAGTACCGACCTCAGAATGAAGATGAATTGGAACTTCAGGAAGGTGACCGGATAGATGTTATGCAGCAGTGTGATGATGGCTGGTTTGTGGGTAGGTCTAGATTTGTGGAGACGGGCACTTCAAAGCAGGGCGGTGGCAGGTTTTAGTAGCTTGCAATTTCTTCCACACCTTGAGTTGCCTTGGGAGTCAGAGGCTGCCCTCCCAAAAGAGTAGGCAGGACTGGCATAAAATCTACCTTTGCTTTACATTCCAGTTTGATTCAACTTGGACATAATGCATATGGTTATCCTCCAGTGATGTGTTTTCTTCATAGTAAGACTTTAGTAACATCTGAGGGCTTCTAGGGCTGTATCCAAGGCTTCTGAGGTCTACACGTATCCTGTAGCCTCAGGTGAGGCACCTCTGCCTTATTTAACAGAATAGCAAAGTTGGAAGGGACCTTGGAGGTCTTCTAGTCCAACCCCCTGCTCAAGGAGGAGACCCTATACCATTTCAGACAAACGGTTGACCAATCTCTTCTTTAAAACCTCCAGTGTTGGAGGTGGAGAAGACCTAGGGTAGACCTTTGAAGGTTTGCCACTGGCCAACTTTGCATTTAGTGTTAATTGAAGGCTTCTTAAGAATAGTATTAAAAGATGGGCGTGGCCAGTAGTATTAAGTGACAGTCTCCAAAAGAGATAGTTGTAAACAAATTGGTGCTCCTCATTATTAGGCTGACTATTCCTGATCCAGGATCTGAATGAATGGAGAAGATCTCCCGCCATCTGGATCCATGCCCTGAATAGCAATACTATCACACGGAAAGCCACTCAAACAGATTCTATTATTTATTGAGCATATGGCATCTACAGAGGTCATGCCATCATTGAGAGACAACCCTAATAAAACTCATTATACATACAAACCCAAATATAAATGCAAATAAAACATCAGCGAATCAATCAATCTTTATTATATAAAAGAGCCTTGGTGGCGCAGTGGTTAGAGTGCAGTACTGCAGGCTACTTCTGCTGCCTGCCTGCAGTTTGGCAGTTCGAATCTCACCAGGCTCAAGGTTGACTCAGCCTCCCATCCTTCGGAGGTGGGTAAAATGAGGACCCAGATTGTTGGGGGGCAATAGGCTGATTCTGTAAACCGCTTAGGGCTGTAAAGTACTGTGAAGTGGTGTATAAGTCTAAGTGCTAGTGCTGTTATAGTCACAGACCAGCAAAGCAATATAGATATAGATATATAAAGTACGTGTGTGTCAGTAGTGGGTTTCAATTACCGTCGCTACCGGTTCGCTATTGGGAGCGCGCGTGCGTGGCACTTCTGCGCAGAGACGTCTGGGCAGGTGGGCGGAGCCTCCTGCCGCCGCCACTACCAGTTCGCCCGATCCGGGGCGAACCGGTAGCAACCCACCACTGGTGTGTATGTGGGCAATATAGATGGAGAGAGGAATATTGTCAAAAACTTTGAAGCTGGGGCACAAGTGGTAGCATACTGTCGTCTTTAGAGATCAATTTTTTAAAAAAAATTTCAAGAGGCTGGTCCAGAATCTTCCAAGAAAAAAACCCCTCTGAACCTTGAATTTCTTTCTTCATGGGTCTCTTCTGCATTTTTTCCCTCTGCACTAGGGGTCTCTAGAAGGACGCAGAAATTTGGCACTTTCCCTGGGAATTACGTTGCTCCCGTGTGACCAGCAGCCTCCCCCATGCAACTGAATGAGAATCTTCTGCTCCCAGGATCTTGCCTTCTTGGAGAAGTGCCCTCAATCAATGGACACGAAAGAAAAGAGTAAAAGACATGGTCTGAAAACTAATATGGGCCCCCAAGATATGTCTTGTTTGCCAGCTGGAGTCTGTATTCCTTGACTTGTTCTCTTTCACTTCTGCACCTTGGCTTTTAAAAACCTATTTTCTTTTCCCAGTATTTATGAAGCATCACTAATTCCAGGATTCCCATGACAGATGTGGGTTGAGCAGAGTGTACTGTACTGGCCTCTTGTTCCTCTTAACCTGGGATTCCATATTTTTGCCAGTTCTTATAACAGCATTGAAAGCTGGAGATGAGCAGTCTCTGCTGTTGAGCCTACACTAATTCTTCCCTCCAGAAAAATCAATTTTTCTTGAAAGTACCATTGTTGGAAGACTTGGCCTATAACCAAAAATCCTACACAACAGATGAGCTGGCTGGGTTACCTGAGTACACAACCTCGTAGGAATCTCTGGGCCTTTCCACCAGGAGATTGTGCCCTTTACTTAATGTCTGTGATTGAGATTTTCAGTCATCCACGTCATGGTTGTCCCCAAGGTGCTTTTTTTTGAAAAGGCAACTGGCCTTTGGTTTTTTTCCCTTGAAGACGTTTTGCTTTTTCATCCATGAAGCTTCTTCGGTTCTGACTGAATTTACTTAATTACAGGCAGATAAGCTGGAGGGGTTACCCGCATTAACATTTTTGTATCTTGCCTAACCTCTCTCAAAGGCTTTGTTGCTGAACTTTGATCTAAATAACTCTTCCATACAAAGACTCGTGTAGAACTTTGATCTAAATAACTTAACAACCTGTCCTGTTTCATGCTCAGCCTTGCAAGCAGATGTTTTGGGTTGACAGAAGCTAAGAGCAATCGGCTGAAGAGAGAACAGAATACTTAGGGCTTTTTGCTGTCTGGGCCACAGAGTGAGCTATCCTTCCCTTCCTGCCTGAAAGGTTCAATCAAAATTTGAGTACCGGTACTCCTTGACTTACGACCACAAAATTACGAGCCCAAAATTTCTTGTTTCTAAGAGATATAGTTGTTAAGTGAGCTATGCCCCATTTTACGACCTTTCCTGCCACCGTTGTAAAGTTTGAATCACTGCAGTCAGTAACACGGTTATTCAGCGAATCTGGCTTCCCCGTTGACTTTGCTTGCCAGAAGGTTGCAAAAGGGGATCACGCGACCCCGGGACACCGCAAATCGTCATAAATGTGAGTCAGTTGCCAAGCGTCTAGATTTTGATCATGTCATCATGAGGATGTTGCAATGGTTGTAGGTGTGAAAAACAGTCATAAGTCACTTTTTTTCAGTGTCATTGTAACTTTGAAGGGTCATTAAACAAACTGTTGTAAGTCGAAGACTACCTGTATTCACGATAAGGAATTAAAATATTGTTCCCGATTATGCTCACCTCATATTAAAAAGAGCACCAGCAATTCCTTCTTCTCCTTTTGCATTAAGGTCCATGTTGTTCCCAAAATCATCTCCAAAATCTTGTTCCCAGCAGAAGTAAGGGACCAAAACCATTGTTGGTGGCATCTCCTGTCATAGATAATTGTGGTCTCCATACCAGATGTTTCTTATTTTCGGTCTTCGTCTCCCGACTCTTCCCAATCCAGCGATATCGTTCACCTCTTAGAGACAGCAACCAAGATCCAGGAAACATCTAGAGATGAATAGTTCTCCAAGCCCATTTGCTCAGATTACTGAGAAAACTTTATTACATCCTGATGGATGCAAATTTGTAGCAAAGAAGAAGGAGTGGAAATGGTTTGTGTGTCAACATATGGAGACATTTATGCCTCCTCCAGCCTCAGTGTCCTTTCGCAGTGCTGCTCCGTGGATAGACACAATCTCATGTCAAAACTTGCACATTGGAACCAGTCCAATATAAGCCAGTTTCTCTTCCTAGCGTCAACAATAGAAACTCTCCTTTGTTGGTAAGTAACAGCCTAGCAGCATCTGGCAGATTCGGGCCCAGCATCCTACCTCAGTAGACTCTCTTCCTTCGAGGATCTCTTGCTCTTCACCACATTTTTATGCTCAGCAATGCTCAGCTTACGCCAGAGCAATAAAAAGGTAAGGTAAGCTGGCTTTGGACTCTGTGTGAATGGTGCTATGCATGCCTTCTCAGCTGGTGCACCAATCACCCCGAATCCTGGCTAGCTTGCTCAGATGGAGTGGAGGAAAACCTGAGTGGGTCTGGGAGGGCTGCTCGTTTACGAGGGAGAGACTGCAAGCTTTCTTGGGAAGTTTTATCTTGCCCACAATCACAAATGTATTTGTAAGTAGCCGTTGGTTTTTCCTGGTTCGAAAGCTACCGATTAAGCTTCTGAAATACAAATTTGGGGGGTCCCTGGCCCGACCCATTTTGCAGGATGTGTTCTCCTGAAACTGCCTAGCTTCACTAGAGGTTGATCGAAAGGGCGTTTAGTTGTTAATTCTGGAAGAAGAGGTCCGTATCTACAATTGTCCGTATGGCTTGTCCTGCCAATAAAATCCTCACCGAGCTAAAGCTGCCGTCCAGTGTTTGCGTTTTCTTTTCTTGCCTTTGAATATGCAGAGTTCCACGAGCCCACAAAGACAGGAGGGATTGTGCCACAAATCCTGAAGAAACGGTTGTCTAATGTGGCTGTGCTGGGACGGAGGGAGGCAGATCTCTGTGTACAAAGCCACAGGGAATTCTCTTACACAACATTGCCGCTCCTGTTTATTGCAGTGGCACACTAGAAATCATCTGCGGAATTGGGGGTGCGCGTGTTAATTTTTGGAAGACAACACAGGTAGCGCTCGGCTTAGATCATAACTCGGTGTTCTGACCTAGGCTTCACCAAAATACGACACAGACTCCTTGTCCCGAAAAAAACCCTTTTTATTTGGCTAATGTGAATTCCTATTTATTTCCTATGGGAGGGGCCATTCAGTGTCCCCTTGTGCTTTTACTCCTGAGTCGACCTCTGTTCCTTAATTGTTCCCTTCTACTGATAGCTCTGCGCATGCGCACATCGGGAACAGGCTCCAGCTGTTCTTCAGCCCCACTTATCTCCAACTCCGAAGGTAGCTGATAACTGTCAGACGGCCCTGGCCCCATCTCTGCCTCCGACGTGGAGCACTCATGAGAGCCTTCCCCAGACTCCAGGACTGGCCCATGTTTCTCCCCAACCTCCTCACTGTCCGAGTCTGCCGCCAGCTCCACTGACCGCTGGCGGGCCACAACATTCGGATCAGAATTTCCACTGCTAAGCAAGGTCATTAAGTGAGTCACAGCAGATTGTACGACCTTTTTTGCTGCGTTGGTTAAGCCAGTCCCTGCAGTTGTTAAGTGAATCATGCAGTCGTTAAACAAATCCAGCTTCCCCCATTGACTTTGCTTGTTGGAAGCCATCTGAGGTGGTTGCAAATGACGATCGCAAGACCCCAGAACTTTGCAACCGTCGTAAATGTTTGCCAGTTGTCAAGAGCCCAAATTTTGATCATGTGACTCTGGGGATGCCATGATAGTCTTTAAATACAAGAACCGGTTATAAGTGACTTTTCCCCCCTGTGCTGTTGTAACTTCAACCGGTTGCTAAATGATTGGGTTGTAAGTTGAGGGCTACTTGTAAGCTGGATTCCCTATGTCAGGTGCCAGCATGAAATTTCTCTTCACCTCTCACTAGGGCAGGGGTGTCAAACTCGATTTCATTGAGGGCTACATCAGGGTTGTGTTTGACCTCGGGGGGGCAGGTGTGGCGTGGCCAGGGTAGGCATGGCCAGCTCGACGTCACTGTCAGGGCAAGGGTAGATTCTGGATCCTTTTTCTGCCGGTTCGCTCAGGGTTGCGCCGCGCGCGCAGCAATCAAAAAATAGCTTCTGCACATGCGCAGAAGAAAAAATTAGCTTCTGTGCATGCGCAGAAGCAAAATCAAAGATGGCGGCGCCCACGGAGACACCGACAGAACCGGCTCCGTGACATCATTGCGGAGTTACTAACAGTTCTAAAGAACCGGTTAGAACCCACCTCTGTGTCAGGGGCACCTGTTGTGGCCTGAGTCCTCTGCCAGTGAAAGTGGGCTCCCAATCTCCGTTTTCGCTGGCAGAGGGTTGCAGGAGGCCGTCCCAGCCGAAAACGGCGATTGGGAGCCTGCTTTCGCTGGCAGAGGCACCGTGGGCTGGTCCTTCGCTGTTTCCAAGGGCAGCTCCGCGGGCCAGATCTAAGTGCTCCGTGGGCCGGATTTGGCCCCCGGGCCTTGAGTTTGACACCCCTGGACTAGGGTTTGAGACAGGAGAGTTGAAATATCCTTATCAACAGGGGACAAGACCAAATCTCTGCCCTTGGATCTTTGAAAGCCATTCAAGGAAGGCTCTATCAAGTCTTGAACATTGTCTGCAAGTTTTAAGATCAAACTGCCACATTATCTCCCAAGGATGACCAAACACGTCTTTTGCACAATCTACAGGGCTGTTAGACCCAGGGAAGCAGAAATTCTGCCACAAGGTACATGAATATTGCAGTTAAAAACAAGAGCCTATGAAGATCACTGTAATTTATTTGGACTTTCCCCCCATTTGTCCTGTTTCAAGTGTACAGTACTGCAGAGAAACAAATTTTGAACAAACAAATTGTGCTGTGAAAGGAATTAAATAGGGAAAGGTAAACGTGAAAAGAGGAAAGAAAAAAAATCAGTATTTATATCTATGTTATAGTATGATCGGCAACTGATTCTTTTCCTGCCCCTTTAAAAACAGGCTGATGTATTCTTGGGAGGATACTGGAAAAAGCTCTCCTGTTCCTTATTAAATTGCAATTAGGACTGCAAGTGCCTTGCAAACTGAGCTGACCCTCTCAAATGCTCCTTCCTTTTTCAATTGTGTATTTTCTTTTTCCTCTGCAGTTTTCCAGAATCAAAGCAAAAGACTCCTCTTCAGGTTTCATCAATCTGATGTCCTCCCTGATCCCAAACAAAACCAAAGCCTTGTTGTTTTTTTCCAACAGTAGAATGTACACACAAGCTTAGCACACAAATAGCCAGAACAACACACCTGGGCTTGGCTGCTTTTCTTTGAGCTGATGGCTCTTGTCGCTGCAGAGTTTTCCAGATATTTATTGACCAACTCTAAGCCACAGATGGAGTTTGACTTTAGCCCCAAACAATTTGTCTTCAGCTGCATACCTGTCCTTCCCCTCCTTCACTCAAATCCCTATTCAGAGAGGTGGTCTGCTCTATTTCTGAGAGTACTAATTTAAGAACGGCAATTTGCCTGCCCCACATAAAGAAATATGTCCATTCCTTTATTTAGGAGCCGAAGTGGCACAGTGGTTAGAGTGCAGCACTGCAGGCTACTTCTGCTGCCTGCCTGCAATTTGGCAGTTCGAATCTCACCAGGCTCAAGGTTGACTCAGCCTTCCATCCTTCTGAGGTGGGTAAAATGAGGACCCAGATTGTTGGGGGCAAATGCTGACTCTGTAAACCGCTTAGAGAGGGCTATAAAAGCACTGTGAAGCAGTATGTAAGTCTAAGTGCTATTGCTATTTCTGAGAAATGTCCTTATGGTTGAGCCTGCATGCTAAACTATAAAGTTCAATTAACCAATACACCTTTCTCTCAGCTGAGTTTTGCCATGTATGTCCTTGCATGTTCATTTTGCAAAAAAAAAAAAAAAAAGGGAAGAGATTTTGTGTTTAACTGGAAAGCAGTTCCAGTTCTGACACAAAGAGACTGGCCCAAAGTCACCAGCTGGCTTTCACGGCTAAGGTAGAATTAGAACTCATAGCCTCCTAGTTACCAACCTAGAGCCTTCACCACTAAACCAAACTTGATTGTAGATTACTGTAAAAGTGAAAGCGGTTGAGTTCTCTTGCTATCTTTAAATGGAGACCTCTACGCTTTGATGTGTAGAAACCCCCATGTTTGTGCTGTGATTGTGTTAACATATACACAATGGATAAAGTTTTATCAGGGTTCAACCTTTTGAATCAGATCTTGTATCCTTGCTTCTTTTAAATGGAAAGCTGCAACTTTAAGCATTCTTCCTTGGGGAAAAAAATCTCATTAAAAACAGCAGATCTTTTAAAAGTGTTAATATGATCAGCATATACTTCGATTCATTTTCCATTTGAAAATTTCAAAACATTTTAATCCATTGAATTTTTAGCTTAGCTCTTTCACCGTCATCAGTTCTGACCCTTCCTGGTTGGAAGTTGGTTCCAGGTTAATTTCCAAACATATATAAACAAACTCTGCAAATGTTAAAGTCCATACACATTTGTTTGCCTACACTTACAATGCTGCAATGTGATTTATTTTCACCAGATAAATATCAGTTTTGCAAAGGACAAATGTCACTTAAAGCAATAGGAAAATATGAGACAACAGCTGGTGCTAAAAGAAATCTTATTCTTAATAGTGAACACCTACACTCTTTTAAAAGGATTTTTAAAACAAATCCTTTTACCCTCTGAAACTTGTTGACAATCCTTTGTTTTAGGCTTAATGGATTTCAGAGTGAGGGACTCAAACAGCTATAATGAGATTTACACCTTAATTTGTAACACGCAAGCATTTTAGCATTGCAGTAAGTGATTAAATTTAGTAGGAGACAAAATACACTCTCTGTCCTTTCTCTACTTCAATCTTTCAGGTAATTTCTAAAGCTGCGTTGCTGAAAACGTACAAGGAAGTAAGGTCCATTACTAACCTGCAACAATACGTTAGTCTTTAAGATGCCGCAAGATACTTTGAGGTTAGTGCTACCTACTGACTCACAAAAACACATCTTTTTGGAAGTCTATTGGGATTCTCAGTCATCCAGGTCATGGTTGTCCCAAAGGTGCTTTTTCGAGAAGCAACTAGACTTTCTTGTTTTTCTTTGAAGATGTTTCATTTCTCATCCAAGAAGCTTTCTTCAGCTCTGACTGGAAGATGCTCAAAATCAGGCAATCTAATTTCTCTTGGTTACTTTACACAGTGTTAGAAGTCTTGTAAGGCAAAATTAATGAAGTATAAAGTATCGATGAAGGATGAATTTGCAAGCCAAATGTTGTATGAGTTTATACATTTCTTTGGAAGCAAGTTCCACCAAGTCAATATACTCACAGATAATTACAGGTAGTCCTCGACTTAGAACAGTTCATTTAGTGACCATTCAGACTTATAACGGCACTGAAAAAAGTGACTTATGATCGTTTTTTCACACTTATAACTGCTGCAGCATCCCCATGGTCATGTGATCAAAATTCAGACACTTGGCAACTGTCTCATATGACAGTTGCAGGGTTTTGGGGTCATGTGATCCCCTTTTGCGACCTTCTGACAAGCAAAATCAATGGGGAAGCCAGACTCAGTTAACCATCGTGTTACTAATTTAACAACTGCAGTGATTCACTTAACAACTGTGGTAAGAGAGGTTGTAAAATGGGGCAAAACTCACTTAACAACTGTCTCGCTTAGCAACTTAGATTTTGGGCTGAATTGTGGTCATAGGTTGAGAACTACCTGTATATAATGGAAAAGAGCTTGTATCCAGAATTGGCACCTGTTGTACATGAGGGCCCTCTGCCAATTTTTGGGTTACCTTACCTTCATTGCCCCTTCTTAAGTTTGCTGATCATGTCCAACTTTCACAACAACCAGTCCTTCAGATGTGTTGGGTTCCAGTTCCTATTATTCTATGACCAATAAAAATAGTACAGGTAGTCCTTGACTTACTATCATTCATTTAGTGACCAAAGTTACAGCACTTATGGTCACTTGCACTTATGGCCTTCACAGCAACCCCACACGATCAAAATTCAGCTGCTTGACAATTGGCCTGTGTTTATGAGTGTTGCAATGTTCCAGAGCAGAACAAAGCTGGCTGAGGAATTCTGGGAGTTGAAGTCCACAAGTCTTAAAGTTGCCAAGGTTGGAGACCCCTGTTCCAGAGTCAATTTGCAACCTCCCCAGCCTTCCAACAAGCAAAACCAAAGGGGGAAGCCCGGTTTTGCTTAATGACCACATGATATATATTTCACTGCAGGGATCCACTTAACTGGCAAACAAAGTCCTAAATTTCGGCACGCCTCACTGAAGAACCATTTTGCTTTACAACAAAAATTTTGTTCTCAATTGCGGTTGTAATTTGAGGACTACCTGAAGTCTAATACATCTGGAAAGTGTGCAGGGTGTAGGTTCTGCTTGTCAAAAACGATAACATTTAGGGTAACAATTTAAGTGCAAGGCTCCATCAGACGAGCTCTCCCACTCTTAAAGCACCCTAATTCCAGAAAGGTTGCTTAAAAGTCTTCCCCAACTTCATTCATCACTGCTGGTTCTGCAGAAAAGAACACTGTGGTCACAGCCTAAAAAAGGTTGCCCTACTTTAAACAAAAATTAGTTGTATACAACATGCTAAAACTATGGTCAGCTACTTTGTGGCGCAGTATGGTTAGTTTATGCCGCCCAGAGTCCCTTGGGAGTTGGGCGGCATACAAATTTAATA
>QLTV01003669.1:2277889-2289985 GCA_003457575.1 Thermophis baileyi
ATATGGCCTGTTGTAAACTGTAAGTTCAATAAACCACAGAAGTCAGAAAATTCTGGTTTACTTAGAAATGGGTTAGTCATGATATGTCAACACAACTAAAGGCTTATTCAGTTACATGAAGACCGAGTGGGTATTATGTTGGATTTACAGAAACCTACCGGAAGTTATAAATAGTGCTTCATTTATACATTGTGGTTTGTGTAAACCTCAGGTGGTGATCACTTTGAGTTGAATGTCATGGCCATCCTAAGCCTTTGATAGAGATGTCCTACAAAAGGCAAGATGACAGTGTGCGCGTCTTCTCACTCTTGTGTAGTGCGAGTACAGTCACTGCATTGTCTGGGAATTGGAGAAGGTGTAACTTCAGCCGGTTGGTGAAAGTCTTGGTTAGTTGGAATGGGGTCAACTAATCCTGGGGCCAAATTGCCATTCCATCATAATCTCTAGGATCCATTCATCAGGTCTCTCCCTCTCTCTTTTCCTCGCCCCCCCATCCCCTTTTGCTGTTACAGGTAATCCTCGACTTACAACAGTTCATTTAGTGACCATTTGAAGTTACAACAGCACTGAAAAAAGTGACTTGTGACCATTTTTCACACTTACGACCACAGCAGCATCTCCCCTGGTCACGCAATCAAAATTCAGACGCTTGGCAACTGACTCATATTTATGACGGTTGCAGTGTCCCTGGGTCATGTCACACACACACACCCCTTTTGCGACCTTCGGATGAGCAAAGTCAGTAGGGAAGCCAAATTCACTTAACAACCGTGTGACTAAGTTAACAATTGATGGTTTACTTGAAGATGGGTTAGTCGTGATATGATTCACTGAACAACTGTGGCAAGAAAAGTCGTAAAATGGGGCCAAACTCACTCAACGAATGTCTCTCTTAAACAGAGGTCCCCAAACTTGGCAACGTTTAAGACTTGTGGACTTCAACTCCCAGAATTCTCCAGCCAGCATAGCTGGGAGTTGAAGTCCACAAGTCTTAAAAGTTGCCAAGTTTGGGGACCCCTGCTCTTAAACAACAGAAATTTTGGGCTCGATCCTTGATGTAACTGGAGGACTGCTTGTAAATAAGAAACCTGGTTAAACTCTTTTGAGGACTTACATTGCAATAAGCCTCCATCCTTCCAGCAGCGTCCTTGCAACTTTGGCAACTGTTAAGATGTGTTGAATTCAACTCCTAGCCAAAGCTGAAGTCCACACTGCGTAATGTTGCCCACAGGCTGAGAACCACTCGCTGCTTTGAAAGAGCTTCGCATTCCGAGCCGGTTAAGTCGACCAATTCTCCGGCCGCTCCTAACACCCCCGAAACCACCTCGAACCCTCCAGGCTCGCAGGGCGGAGCGAGGCGCGTGCTAGAGCTCCCGGCCCCCGCCCGGCCTGCGCCTGCCCTGCTTTGCCCAACCCAGCAGCAGCTGAAAGCCCCGCAGGTGCGGGAAAGGGGGAAAAAATTCCCCAGCGGAGCGGACCCTTCCCCTCCCTCGGCGGAGGTGAACCGCTGGAGCCTGTAGGGGCGCCGTTGAGCCTGAAGGGGGCGCTCGGGCGCAGCCTGCTTGTCCCAGGCTGATCCTATGAGAACCCTACGAGGGAACCGCCGGCCCCTTAGGAGGAGGAGAGGAGGAGGAGGAGGGTGGCTAAGACTATAGGTTTAGGACTAGCGCTGCGCTGGGCGAGAAGCAGCGGAGAAGCTCTGTCCTCCGCGTTGCCGGCGGCATCTCCGCGAGCCCCCCCTCCTCCTCCCGCGAGTAACTTCGGAGTAACCCAGAGGCAGCCTCGGGAACTCGGCGGAGTAAGTGCCTCTCTCGCTGTCTTTGCCGGGAGGGTTGGAAGGAACCTACGGGGAGGGCTAGGGCTCCGTCTGGGTCCGGGCTCGGCGTCCAGGGCGGCTTTTACTCCTTCGGGAGTAGCCGAGTAAGGTGCGGACCACTTTAGGATTGGATTTAACAACTTTTAGAAAGAAGGGGGAAACTTTCTCCTTTCTTCTCCCGACCGCGCTTGGGTCTGCTGCTGCTGCTGCTCCGCGTTTTTGTTTTTTTTTAGCCCGCTTGTGGCTTTCGCTAGGAAAGAGTAACGGCAATGTAAAAGGGTCGGTTGGTTCCTCTCTTCTGTCTTTCCAGAGTGACGAAATTCAGGCGCTCTCGCCCGATAAGTAACGCTTGGTCGTCGGAACACACAGCCCCTTCTCGGGGATGGGAACAAACTTTTGAACTTGGAGGGAAACTTCGCTTGTCCGCCTTGCTTTCAGGAGCACCTGGCTGAAGCTAGCGGTGTTTTTGCACCTGGTTTCTGATGCTCTGGTTTTAATTGCCAGGAGTTTTTTTTGGGGGGGGGGAAAGAGGGGGGGGTTGCCCGTCAATCTTGTCTTGTTTCTTGACCGCTTCTAGGCTTATATTTAGACTCGCGTTTTACTAGGGAGTTTTTTTTTTCTTTTTCTTTTAAAAGAGCACGTTGGCTATCAATTGTTTAGGGAACTGCTTGCAAATCTGTTTGTAAATGACTAGACAAACCATGATATTCTTGAAATTGAAAACAAATGCCAATTGATACTGATTTAAGGGGGGGGGGAAGATGGGGAAGTTCGTCTAGGTTCGTGTTGTTCTCCCCCCCCCCCATCATTTTGTGCACCTTTCTGGTTTACTTTCTGGTTTCTGTTTGGGTAAGGAACATCCCTTGTGATTTTTGTAGGTCCTTTAAGGCAGAGGTCTCCAACCTTGGCCACTTTAAGCCTGGAGGACTTCAACTCCCAGAATTCCCCAGCCAGCTGGGAGTTGAAGTCCTCCAAGCTTAAAGTGGCCAAGGTTGGAGACCTCTGCTTTAAGGTGATAGAACCGATCACTTAATTATTTATCCCACCTTTGTTACTTTATAAGAGCCGAGGTGGCGCAGTGGTTAGAGTGCAGTACTGCAGGCTACTTCAGCTGACTGCTAGCTGCAGTTCGGCGGTTCAAATCTCACCGGCTCAAGGTTGACTCAGCCTTCCATCCTTCCGAGGTGGGTAAAATGAGGACCCAGATTGTTGGGGGCAATATATGCTGACTCTGTAAACCGCTTAGAGAGTGCTGTAAAGCACTATAAAGCAGTATATAAGTCTAAGTGCTATTGCTATTGCTATAAGTAAGGCAGTGAACATCCCTAATACTCCTTCCTCTTCCAATTCACCCCCACCCCAACAACAACCCTGTGAGGTCATGCCATGTGTATTGTCTTGCAAGACTCCCTTGGGTTTCTGCAGCAAGAGGGTAGACCATAAGAAGTGGCCATTTTAGGCTAAAGAAATCTAGGGAAGATAGGTTTCCTCTCGCTTTGGAGTTTTCGTTGTGCCTAGGTCTACTTTGGAGTATATGCAGAGTGCACCCACTCTCCCGCACCCCCTGGGCCTAATGATAATGTAACGAGCCTGCTTCACCAAACAAAAACCTACTTTGGAAATAAGTACAGGTTCTTGTGGAAGACAACAGGCTATTAAGGAAGGTTCCCAAGTCCAGTTACCTTTAATTTCCAGACTGGCCCCCACGTTTGACCAGCATAGGCTGATCTTTATGCTGCGGGGTAATGACAGGAGTCTGGAGTTTGCCAGGATGGGCATCGCGGCAAGGGGGCTACAGCCGGGATGCGGTTGGGAGGGATGGCGTTTGGGGTGCTGCCAGTTCCCTTGGAGGGTGGGGAGGTTGGTGATTCTGCTGCACGTGCCTTGGTTCACACACACCCAGGGAGTGTTTCTGGCAGCCCTCGGAGCTTGCCAGCTTTTTCCAGTCAGAAAAGTATGAGGCAGCTTTGCTTGTGCGCTTCAGAGTTCAGGGCTGGTGAAAGATAAGGGTGTAAACTTTCCTTGCCAATTGGGTAAAAAACAAACTCGGCCCCGCTGATGCCTCCAGGAAGCTCCCATTTGTGGACACACAAGTTCTCATTTTTTTCTTGTTGCTTTTCTGTTTAGGTCCTTGGTATGTGCTCTAAGGTTCCACTTAGCAAGAATGGAACTCTGCTTTGAAAAATGTTGATCCCCCCCCCCTTGCAAAGACACGGTTGTGTAGTGCCTTCATGTCATGTTCAGGAGAAGCCCCCTTCTTCAGCCCCAAAGTTGACCTTTGTGAGCCCTGGTGTCTCCTCCAGGCAGGGTAGATTTGATTTAAATCAACTCGATTTAAATCATAATTTTTAAAGAGCAACTGTCATCTCTGTCCCGCAGCGGCTCTTCCTCTGACCCGCTGTTGATTCACCGACCGTCCCAATATTGCAGAATATACAGCCTCATGCTACGTAACTAAGCTCCATTTCATGCTGAATAAACTGAATTATTAATGTATCTTAAATAGAAAACACTCTTTAGATAGATTTTTTACTCCAAAAGTATTTTATTAAAATAAATTTGATAAAAATAAAAAAAATCCGATTTAAATAAAAAAAAATCTATTTTTATCCACCCTACTGAAGGTCAGTTGTCAAAGTGGGATTGTGTAGCTGTTGGGAGCAATTGAGGCCTTATTTAGTAATCATTTGCAGTTACGATGGTGTTGAAAAATATGACTTTACAACCAGTCCTCTCCACCTTTATGGCTTTTGCAAGTCTGCAAAGCAGAAGGAAGTACAGGTAGCCCTCTCAACTTACGACGACAATTGAGCCCAGAATTTACGTTGCTAAGTGAGATGTTTGTTAAGTGAGTTTTGTCGCATTTTACGACTTTTCTTGCCGTATTTGTTAAATGAATCCCTGCAGTTGTTAAATTAGTAAGGCGGTTGTTAAGTGAATCTGGCTTCCCCATGGACTTTGCTTGTCAGAAGGTCGCAAAGGGGGATCACATGACCCCGGGACACTGCAACCGTCATAAATATGAGTCAGTTATCAAGCATCCGAATGTAAATCATGTGACCATGGGGATGCTGCAATGGTCATAAGTGTGAAAAATGGTCATAAGTCACTATTTTCAGTGACGTAACTTTGAATGGTCACTAATCAAACTGTTGTAAGTCGAGGACTACCTGTAGAAATAAACTTATGAACACAGCTGGGGTTTACGTAGCACCTGCCTTGCTTAAAAACTCAGTTGCCTCTCCCAATTGCATTGCTAAATGAGAACTGAGTAAAAGGAATAAAGCAAAAGTAATGGAATGTACCAACGCAAAAGCAACTTTTGATTCGACTTCATTTACATTTCATTAAAGTTAAATAGCAACATGATTATTCTCTAAATAGAATATTTAATTCCAGCCCTCTAAGGGATCATATATTTTCACAGTTCTACTCTTGTATCAGTTGCATGTGGCACTTGAGCTGAAAGTTTTGTGCTTCTAACAAAAAGTATCCATACGGTATGGTTTTAACAGATTAACAGAGTTGGAAGGGACCTTGTAGGTCATCTAGTCCAACCCCCTGCCCAAGCAGGAGACCATACACCATTTTTGACAGATGGCAGCCCAGCCTCTTCTTGAAAGCTTCCAGTGATGACGCTCCCACAACCTCCGTAGGCAACTTCTGTTCCATTGGTTGATTGTTCTCACTGTCAGAAAATTCCTCCTTATTTCCAGGTTGAATCTCTCCTTGATCAGTTTCCATCCATTATTCCTTGTCTGGCCTTCGGGTGCCTTGGAAAATAGCTTGACCCCTTCCTCTCTGTGGCAGCCCCTCAAGTATTGGAAGACCGCTATCATGTCTCCCCTGGTCCTTCTCTTCACTAGACCAGCCAGGCCCAGTTCCTGCAACCGTTCATCGTATGTTTTAGCCTCTAGTCCCCTAATCATCTTGGTTGGTCTTCTCTGCACTCTTTCTAGAGAACATCTTTTTTAGAGTTGAAAAGATGATTTTTTTTTATGGTTGAAAAGATCAAGATAGTGGTAGAGTGCCAAACACCTTGCAGCTGCCATTTTGACTTTTTTGACCATACCTTCCAGGCACTGCATGCCTCCTGCAGTCTAAACCTAACTTCGTAGGCTTAACTTTTGAGCAAAGCCAAGGGGGTACAAAGAACTAGCTAAAATCATTAAGGCTGTCTTTAACCACCAAAATGTTGCCGACCTTGCTTCAATCAAACGTTGAGTACAAGATCCTTTGTCTCGCCTTGCTGTTAAAGCAGTCTGAATTATGCAGAATAAGCAGTTGAGTGAAAAAGGTCCTAAATTTTCATGACATTAAACAAGTTTCAGAATCCCACCCCCCTCTCTCTCAATTATCCAAATCCTCTCCATGCACCATCCTCCTTTGTCTCTTCAGTCTGCCCTTATCTATGCTTTGGGGGGAAAACCTGCACTCCCCAAAATAGGGAGAAATTTAACTCTGGACTGACCTCCACAAGCAGTGCGGAGACAGGCATGTTTGACCCAAAGTAACGGGAAGCGCAAAGTCTAAATTTTGCTTCTGTTAGCATAAAACTAAGACTTGTGGCTAAGCTGCTGTAAATCCAGTCCTCCTCCCACCTTACCAGACAAGGAGTAAATTTCTTGCAGCATCCATTGCAAGTTAGTTTTCCATTGGCGAGATGATAATTGACCAAAGTAACTGCTTCCTTCCAGACAAGGTTAATTAGACAACCCTGAGAATGTTCCAAAAATGGGAAACGTCTTACTTGAGACGTGGTTGGGACTAGCTCCAGGTGTTGATAGCATCTAGATTATTGTACGCACAAAAATGGAAGGACACTTCGATTCCCACCAGGGACAAATGGTTGCAGAAGCTGATGGGAGTTGGCAGAAATGGCTAAATTGACTATTTTGACTAAAGAAAAAAAAATACAAATACTTTCATTTCTACTTGGAAACCGCTTCTGAACTTTGTGCTTGAGGTGGAAAAAAAAAATGAAACGTTGACCTTGGTTTTACCGATTAAATAGATTTGTTGTTACAGAAACAGCTAGTTTCTATTATTATGAAAAAGTAAAGAAGTTGAGGGCAGATGTTAATGCCTTATATAACTGCACCAAAGGAGTCAGAAGTCAATGCCTTTTTGTTTCTTTTCTCTTGCTTTCCCCCACTATCCACTCCCCTTTTTCCTTCCCTAATTTCCCTAATCTTTACTTTTGTATTGTCTTTGTATGTCATATTATAAATTAATAAAAACTATTTAAAGAGAACATTTGGGTGGTTGGCAACTGGAATGTATTTATGTCAGTTGCGGTGTCATCCCCGTTTGTGACCTTCTGAACAACAAAGTCAATGGGGGAAGTTTGATTTGATTAATGACTGCATGATTCACTTAACAACGGCAGTGAAACAACTGTAGCACAAAATGTCACCCATGTGCTCTTTTTTTTTTTATTATTCAAAAAACCCATGTGGTCCTGTCCAGAGGTGGGTTGCTCCCGGTTCGGACCAGTTCTTTAGAACCGGTAGCGGGAATTTCCCACAGTTCACCGAACCGGGAGCGATTGCCAGTTGGCCACGCCCACAAACCGGGTCTCGGCAGCACCATAGGTGCCACCATTTTGTTTTTGGTTTCTGCGCACACGCAGCAGCTGTTTTTTGCTTCTGCGCATGCTCAGAAGCTGGGTTTTTGGCACTGTGCATGTGCGCGTGCTCGCGCGCCCACGCGGCGTGGGAGCAAGCGAACCGGTGGCGAGGTAAGTTAGAACCCACCCCTGGTCCTGTCCACCATTAATCCATCTTTCCAAGCAGTCTCCATGTTTCCAGTGTCTTTCTCCCCACTTGGAACTGAACCGAGATGGACATTTCTTCTGACAGATTGATAGATGCTTATAGAAATGGCTAGTTTACATTATAATGGAAAAGCACAAAGTTGTGGTTTGATGTTAATGCTTTATTTTACTGCAACAGAGGGAGTTGGAAGTCAACACTTTTTTTTTCTTTTTCCCAGCCCTTCCTCGCTTCTCTTTCCCCTCTTTCCCCTCTTCTGTTTTCCTATTTACTTTTGTATTTTGTATCTTATCTTATAACCTAATAAAATGTTTAAAACTGGGACTAGCTCCAGGTAACCCTATCAGGGAGGTGGGAGTCGATTCTACCAAAAAATAATTTTATGAAGCAAAGAGGAGCCGGGACTCCAGGACTCTATTCAACTGGAAGGTACAGAAAAGAGAGGAGGGGAGAGGGGAGGGAGGAGGAGAGAGGAGGAGGAGAGGAGGAGGAGAGAATAGAATTAGAGTAGAGTAGAGTAGAGTAGAGTAGAGTAGAGTAGAGTAGAGTAGAGTAAGAGAAGAGAATAATAGAATAGAATTCTTTATTGTCCAAGTGTGATTGGACACACAAGGAATTTGTCTTTGGTGCATATGCTCTCAGTGTACATAAAAAGACGAGAATGGATAAAGCCTAAAATATCTAACATTATATTTAGTTTTGCAGAGAGGAAATAGAGTGGAACAAAACCAACTCTGCCACCAGTTTATTCAACAGTACTTAACTTTCATCTCACCTCTGCTTAATCCCCATGGTTCAGGTCGCTACGTTGGTTTGACTTGGTGGTGCATTGTGTGAATTTAACTTATGGTGGCTTATTCAATAACCCATAGTTAAGCAAACCATAGTTCCTGTGTGGTGGGTGTCGAAGTACATCTTTTAGCTATGGTATAATTCAGTTCACCTGCCAATTTGGTGTAGTGGTTAAAGCACCAGGCCAGAGACTAGAGGCTGAGTTCTAGTCATCTGGGTGTCTTCGAGCCAGCCACATGCTCTCAACCCCAGGAAACAGGCAATGGCAAATCACTTCTGAAATCTTGCCAAGAAAACCGCAGGGGCCTTGTTCATGTAGCCTCCAAAAGTCAAGTCAAAGGCACCCTTTTCCCTACAAAAAAAAAAAGTTAAGCCTTGATTATTCTAGTGAGTAAAAAAGGCCAAGAAAATTTAAATAGAACATACACCTCTAGTTAGAAGCTTGTAAAAACCATTCTTAGCCTTCATGGTTAGGGTAATGAGAGGGCAGCACATAATTGGGAAGTAACTTGTAGAGCTGCCATTTTTCTGTGTTAATTCGAATCAAATCAGATGATTTTCCTTTCAGACTTTAGCTGCACTCACACATGCTACAGTACGCCATTTTTTTTTCTTGACCATAATTTGTCGTCTTAATTACTATTGTCGATCCTACAAAACATTAAGTCATCTTAAATGCTGCAAACCAACATAAATACACACCCAAATTTGATCATGTAAGTAGTCCTCGACATGACCACAATGGAGCCCAAAATTCTGTTGCTAAGCAAGACAGTTGTTAAAGGAGAGTTTTGCCCCATTTTATGACCTTTCTTGCCAGAATTGTTAAGTGAACCACTGCAGTCGTTAAGTTAATCACACGGTTGTTAAGCGAATCTGGCTTTCCCCCTTGACTTCGCTTGTCAGGAGGACGCAAAAGGGGATCCCATGACTCCCGGGACATGGGGACCGTCATAAACAGAGGTGGGGTTCAGCAGGTTCTGACCAGTTCTGGAGAACCGGTAGCGGAAATTTTGAGTAGTTCAGAGAACCGGTAAATACCACCTCTGACTGGCCCCACCCCCATCTATTCTCTGCCTCCCCAGTCCCAGCTGATCGGGAGGGAATGGGGATTTTGCAGTAACCTTCCCCTGCCATACCCACCAAGCCACGCCACGCCCACCAAGCCACGCCCACAGAACCGGTAGTAAAAAATTTTGAATCCCACCACTGGTCATAAATACATGCCAGTTGCCAAGAATTTTGATCATGTGACCATGGGGATGCTGCAATGATCTTAAGTGTGAAAAATGGTCATAAGTCACTTTTTTTTTTAGTGCCGTTGTAACTTCAAACGGTCCCTAAAGGAACTGTTGTAAGTCAAGGACTACCTCTATTTTCTTTCTTGGTATATCTCCCTGCTCCCCAGATGACCATACAAACGCTACTCACTCGGAGATCCTGAATGGCCAAATGGAAGCCACCAGTTCTCCCTGTCCTTGCCAGGGTTTTTCTGAGGGATCTACTTGACTTCAGTGCTACTCATAAACCTTGCTTATGAGAACACTGGGCACTTCTAAAGGAATAAGCTGTTGTCGATGTGTGTGTACCATTTCAATCAAGTACATCTCTTGAGTTTGAGGTCTTTAACTCTGTGCTTGGTCTTCTCCTGGGGGAAGGGCTTAGGACCACAGAGACTTAGAACACTGGTGTACTTTGTGTTACCACTAACATATCCATCATTTGCCCTCCTATTTTTGTTTCCCTCAGGTTTGGGGGGGGGGAGATATTCCTCTCTCTGCTCCCTCCCCCCCCCCATTAGAGACAGAGGTTATTTGTATTCTTGGCTGGGTTGGGGGGATAGTTTCCTGCTGACAGAAAACACGTAACTTCAGGAAATTCTCTCTTGAAGGCTGTCTTTGTGTCAAGCTCATTTCTGGTTGGCCGATACGGGAGAGATCCTGCAGCTGGAAACAGTTTTGGGGAAGTTGCTCTGTTGCTCTTTTCTCAAAAAAAAAAAAAAAAAAAAAAAACACACCAACCCACAACTAAGCAACTTGCAGCATTTTGTAGACCAACCCTTTCTTAGAAGCCTTGTCGTCCACTTCATTACATGAAGGAACTCCCACATATCTGAAGGACGCTGGACATTTTCTTATCTGGTTTTTTCCATTTAAAGCCACCAAGGTTCTTGACCGCCCTGCCTGTGGGTGTCCTTAATTTCCATCTAATCAATTCACCTGTGAGTAAGAGAAGGGCGTTCCGGCAGGTGGTTTCTAGTTGTCAAAACATTACAACTCACTGGTGAATTCATCCAGAAATAAAAGTGAAAATGCCAATCTCCACTTTGCTTTCGTGACGCGAAGGTTCAACTCTAGGGTGTAGAGCAGGGGTGTCTAACCTTGGCCACCGTAAGGCCTGTGGACGTCAACTCCTAGAATTCTGGGGAATTCTGGGAATTGAAGTGCACAAGTCTTAACAATTGCCATGGTTGGACACCCCTTGGTGTAGAGGCTCTATTGATGGTTGACTTGAAAGGTCTGGCTTTTGCTAGTCAGATTTTCCCCTTGTTTCCATGAAATGGATTAGGTGGTATTTCACGAGAAGAATACTCCACTCCTCTGCTCACAATAGAATACTTCATGCCACCAGACTTGAAATTTTGGGCTTGGAAAACCTAGAACTATGCCGCTTTCGGTCTGACCTAAGCGTAGTACATAAAATTGTCTGCTACAGCGTCCTACCTGTCAATGACTACTTCAGCTTCAACCGCAATAATAAACGGGCAAACAATAAATACAAACTTAAAGTGAACTGCTCCAAACTCGATTGCAGGAAATACAACTTCAGCAATGGAGTGGTCAATGCCTGGAATGCACTACCTGACTCTGTGGTTTCTTCCCCAAACCCCCAAAATTTTAACCTTAGACTGTCTACTGTTGACCTCACCCCATTCCTAAGAGGTCTGTAAGGGGGGGGTGCATAAGCGCACGAGCGTGCCTACCGTCCCTGTCCTACTGTCCCCATTTATTCGTACTCATTTCCTATGTTCATGTCCCTGTTTATACTTATACCTGTTATCTCGTATATGTTTGACAAAATAAAATAAAATAAAATAAAATAAAATAAAATAAAATTCCATTTTGTGCAGAATAGATTGATGTAGAACTGTATCTATATCTGGTCAAATATTTTTGCATGCTTCAGTCCCTGGTGTTGTGAATTAATGTGTTCTGTACAAGTTCTGTACAATTAGTCCTCGACTTACAACAGTTTAATGACTATTCGAAGTTACAATGGTACTGGAAAAAGTGACTTATGATCATTTTTCACATAAATAAAAATAAAAATAAAAATAAAAATAAAATAAATTAAGGTCAGCGCAGACTATTCTCCTGGGAGAATGGGGCAGCTCAGTGAATCACACTGAGGTGCGAAACAAATGTAGAAACCAAGTGTGTAGCTGTGGAGACCCTGTGCTAGTCTTAAACCTTTGTCTTCCTTTTCTATCCCTGCTCCCCACCCCCCACCCCCCAAATATCTTCCTGATGAGCGAGAAGTCATAGGAGATGGCCTAGGGCACCAACTGTCTGGTGCCCACATGCCCCTAGAGACTTCGCTTCCCCTCCCTGAATCAGTAACTACTGTGCCTTTCAATGAGTCCCTTCTTCGCTCTTCTAATTAGAATAGAATAGAATAGAATAGAATAGAATAGAATAGAATAGAATAGAATAG
>QLTV01003669.1:2295005-2310004 GCA_003457575.1 Thermophis baileyi
AAGGCCAGACAAGGAATAATGGATGGAAACTGATCAAGGAGAGATTCAACCTGGAAATAAGGAGAAATTTTCTGTGAGAACAGTGAGAACAATCAACCAATGGAACAGAAGTTGCCTTCAGAAGTTGTGGGAGCTTCACCACTGGAGGCTTTCAAGAAGAGATTGGACTGCCATTTGTCAGAATTGGTGTGAAGTCTCCTGCTTGGGTGGGGGGTTGGACTGGATGACCTACAAGGTCCCTTCCAACTCTGTTAATCAGTTATCTGTTATATTTAATGACACTGCTCTACAAAGCTTTTTAGGCTGAAATATTGACAGCGCTCACATATCACACTAAGCTACAAAAGTATTTTTCTTTTTCTTTTTAGCTTCAGTATGTACCATGTGGCATGAACCCAATCACTGTGGCTTTGTAAATCAGGATAATAGTCAAACATTATGTATGGACTAGAGTCTAGACCTCTGTGGTTTGTTGAGATCATGGTCAAAACAAAGTGGCTTAGCACAATGGGTGAATTCAATGGTTGTGTTGACCTATGTTATCTCTGATTAACTCAATCATGGTTTACGTCAATCCAGTTTTCTGTATTTGCATGACATATTGAACTATAAGCAACCTCATGGGCTGAGTGAAACCAAAATGTGGTTGGCTACGATGATTCAGTATGTCATGTTAAGGTAGCTAGCCAGTGGCTTATTTAGTAAACCTAATTAAAATGAACCATGGCTTCACAATCTGTAAAATTAGGACTGCTTTCTCTAAAGACGTTATATACATCAGCCTTCCCCAACTTTGGGAAGAAAAGTTTCCAGAACACTCAAAAGTTTTGCTTTCCAGAATTCTAGGAGCACAATATATCCATGTTAGGAAATCTGAGGTTGGTCCATGGCTGGATAAGGCTTCAGCGTTCCCAGATGAGATATTCTGGACCAGCAAGTTCTCCAAATCAAAGATGGGTCTTGACTTACCTTTCCAAAATAGCTTCTGACCTTGCTTTCATGCCCCTATATGTCAGGAACCAGTGAGATACGGTGCAAACTGGACAGGCCACATCACAAAGGTGTGATTCTCCTGAGGGTGTTTTTTTATCTGATATGGGTTGCAGGGAGCTTTTTGCACTGAGCTTGTTTCCTGGTTCGGTGATTGTGGCTAGCAAAAAGGAACTTGCAGCCCTCATTGATTGGCAGATGTGAATTTGTGACAGGAAGGCAAATGTTTGACACACCATGTGTCTCAATAGGATACAACTCATTTCCTAGTTCCATTTTAGGGGCACCCTAAAGAGGCTACGCAAGACGGTAGCTAGGCTTCACAACGTACTCAAGAGGTACTTGAAATACCTGTGGTTCTTGGTATTGGGGGGGGGGGAATTGTAAAGGTAAGACTGGGATTTGGGGTGTCTCAGACCGTCTGCAGAATGTGACGGAATGAGATTTAGGAGTTCGGTCCTTGTGAGGAAATGCAGGATTTCATGATGGCGAAGCGGGTAAAGATTGGACTTGTTTTATTGTGTAAAGGGCTAGAGAATGTTTTCAAAAAAGCTATCTCAACATTTTTTGGAGGAAAAAACAGCTGAAGGATTTCTTTTTTCGTTTTCTTTCTTTTTGTGGGGGAGTGGGGGGGAATTCTTCTTGTATTGTTAGAACACTTTATCCCCACTAGAAAATATGCTGTATCCCACAATTTTAATACTTCCAGAGTACGGAGAATTTGTGGCGCATTTTTAAAAACATTAAAAAGTAATTTTCTGATAATTAAAGGAAGGAAAGAGCTTTGCCTGTAACTCTTCCAATTCTCTTGGCCCGTTGCTTCCTTCTTTTTACCAGAACTGGTATTTTGTTCATTGAGTTAATGTATTGCGGAAGACAAAATGTGGTTTTAAAAAAATGAAGAATTTATAAGTGGAATGGAGGTTTTGCAAGGCATTTTTCCAATATTTGATACAACGAACTGGCAGGGACAATTGATCTGATTTGAACTTCTTTCTTGTTCTGGTTAGCTTGTTCATCCTACTTGCAAACTAGATACTCTTGGCTCAATTGGTTCACTCTGTGGGGGCTTTAATCTCGTGAGAAGTATAACTGAATTAGAAGCTAGCTGTATTAATCTGTAACGTCTGTCAATAAAACCATTTTCTGCTCCTGGCTTCTGCTGTCTTGATTTTGGAGAAAATGTATTGTGGAGGGCCGATGGTTTCCCAACTCCAATAGATGGTACTATATTGTACATATGGGGGAGGGGGGACCCTGTGGCATAAATACGCCTGAGTCTTCCCCAGGCAACTCTCATGATTGACCGGTTCTTTTATTGCAGGGGTGTCAAACTCGAGGCCCGCGGGCCGGATCTGGCCCACGATGTGGTCGGATCCGGCACGCAGGGCCGTCCTGGAAAATGTAAGGGGCCAGCCCGCTACCTAGTACGAAGAGGAAACATCGGGCCAGCAGTTTGGGGAGTAGCATCAAGATGGCCGCGCCCATCCAGTCACCCCCCCCCAGGTCAACCGCAGCCCTGATGTCGCCCTCAAAGAAATTGAGTTGGACACCCCTGTTTTATTGCATGCATTTCATAGAAATATTTTCCTGCCTTCAGTTCTTATGTCTTCGTTTCTTCCTTCAGGCCTGCAGGGGTGCTGTGGCCACCTTGCCTCTAGTGGAGCTGCCATGTCGGTGAGCGTGAATCTGACTGGCCCAGCTCCCTGGGGGTTCCGGATTACCGGAGGAAGAGATTTCAGAAAACCCATCATCGTATCCAAGGTAAGCAGACCAACCCTACGGTCAACGTCCTAAGGGTCTGAGTATGTAACTTTGGGACAGAAATGGAATTCTAATGTTCATTAGGAATCTGATATGATACAGATACAGATACAGATTAATAGAGTTGGAAGGGACCTTGTAGGTCACCTAGTCCAACCCCCCACTCAAGCAGGAGTCCCTACACCATTTCAGACAAATGGCAGTCCAATCTCCTCTTGAAAGTCTCAAGTGTTGGAGCTCTCACAACCTCCGTAGGCAAGTTGTTCTACTGGTTGATCTCTCTCACTGTCAGAAAGTTTCTCCTTATCTCCAGGTTGAATCTCTCCTTGGTCTGTTTCCATCCATTATTCCTTGTCTGGCCTTCTGGTGCCTTGGAAAACAGCCTGACCCCCTCCTCTCTGTTTTGTAGTGTGGTGACCAAAACTGGATGCAGTACTCTAGGTGTGGTCTAACTAAGGCTTTATAGAGTCGTATTAGTACCTCCCTAGTCCTAGATTGTATCCCTCTATTAATGCAGCTTAGGATTGTATTGGCTTTTGTGGCTGCCGCTGCACACTGCTGGCTCATGTTTAGCTGGTTGTCTACTAAGACTCCAAGATCCCTCTCGCAGTCACTGCTATTGAGTGTGGTTTCACCCAGTTTATATGTATATTTTTGGTTTTCCTTACCTAAGTGTAGGTAAGTATGGGTCCTAAGTATGGGTCCATACTGTTCTCCTGCTGGCCATCCATATTATGTAGACAATTCTAGCTTTTGAACTCTGAGAAATATCCTTTATGGGGAAATTCTAGCCGCGTAACTTAATTAACCCATTTTCTGGGTTCACATCAGGCATTGAGTCATTCTTAAACTTGATGCACTTTTGTCTGAAAATTCATATCTTCCATATCCATTGTCTCTGTCTCCCCCCCCTCCCCCCATTTGTATGACTTGCCCCAGATTGAAAGGAAGTAAAAAGCTTTCTACCCAGCCGTAGCACGCTAACTCCCTTTGTTTCCTGAATAATTCTTATCTCTAGCCCAGTGCTTCTCAACCTTGGCAACTTTAAGAAGTGTGGACTTCAACTTCCAGGATTCCCCAGCCAGCCGTACAATTGTGGTGGCTGGGAAATTATAGGAGTTGAAGTCCACGTATCTTAAATTTGTCAAGGTTGAGAAAGAAACATGGTGGCGCAGTGGTTAGAATGCTGTACTACAGGCTAATTCTGCTGACTGCCAGTAGTTTGGCAGTTCGATTCTGACTGGCTCAAGGTTGACTCAGCCTTCCATCCTTCCGAGGTTGGTAAAATGAGAACCCAGATTGTTGGGGGGCAATAGGCTGACTCTGTGAACCGCTTAGAGAGGGCTGTAAAGCACTGTGAAGCGGTATATAAGTCTAAGTGCTGTTGCTATTGCTACTGCAGTGTAGTCCTTGTTTCTCACAAGGTTTGGGGCAACCTTCTTCAACCCAGGGCCTCCCAGGTGTTGACTGAAGATCCATGAATTTCCTGCTGGAAAATTCTGAACATTGCAATTCTGGCACATTTAGGGGGTGCTCAGATTGATAAGTTACAGCTGTTCCATCTTTTTTTTATAATATCTCAACAAAGGTTGGGAGTTGATCTTCCCCACCATTACTCATGGCCCTGCTGGTTTGCACCTTGTGCTATTAATGATAGAATGTTAGCTAGGATAGATGACCTAATCTGGCGCAGAAATCAAATGGAACAGGCATGGCATATTTGTTTTGTCATTGGCATAGCACTCTCAGCTAAGATTTCTTCAAACCAGATTTGCCAAGTAAGCCACAGTTGGCTGGGTTCCCATATCAGCCAAGCCATGGAATCATAGTTTACAAACTCTGCCAACTATGCTATTTCTGACCCCTATGCCCGGGGTCAAAAATCACAATAAGCTAGAAGCCATGATTTCCAACTATTAATGGCTGGACCTACACAACGTATTAAGCCCAAACTAAATATGTTGCATTATGGATGATCATGATATGTAAACCAAACACATGTATGATGTTAAAGCAACCCCCCCCCCAAAAAAAGACAGAACTGGTGAGTGCAAATGTTGTGGCGTCTCTACCCACAGACCTAGATTTTGGTTGAAATCGCAGTTGGAAGCTGTAGCGAGACTTCATCCAAGACAAGGCTGTCATATTCTCTCCAACCAACAACATTCTTTTGCTAGGAGCTCCGAATGGAATTTCCTACCGAGAGGTGAACGAGAAGAGCTTGACTAGCTTGGCAGTTCCTGCACTGAATGTTTGTGGGATTTGGGCAGGACATCCTGGAATGCTGTACATTTCTTGTGTCTCCAGGGATTCCAAATTTGGTTGGGCCAAAGACTTGTCAGAGAGGTCTATTCAGCTGGGCGTTGAGCCAAGTGTGACCTTTCAGTCTAATGGAGAGAACAGATCCTGTTCATCATCCTTCAAACCAGAAGTCCTCTTCTGGAATGGTCTCAAAGTGAGGGTATGCTGCACGCAAGAGGAGTTTCAGAGATTCCTTTCTCAGTCTTGCTTGAAGCTCCCTTGATCAACCCCAAAGCAAAGACTGAGAAAGGACCATCGAGTAGATGTGCTGCCTAGCTGGTCTGCTAATACTAATACTGAAGAACTGGGTGCATACCTGAAGGTACCCTCAAATTTAACATCTTGTACCTTTTTATTGTTTGCAAAACTCTTCCCCTCATTGATTGGCTGGCTCTTCCTTCCTTCCTTTCTGCTCCTGTGCTTTCCCAGGAAAGAAGAAAGACACATAGTAAGTAATACTGTACTCTCAAATATCTTTCTTGGAGTTCTAAACCCTCTTATCTATGGCAATACTACTCATTCTACTCATGTATCGTGAACTTGCTGGGTAGAGCATAGGGGAAATAGGTAAAGGTAAAGGTTCCCCCACACATGCGTGCTAGTCGTTCCCGACTCTAGGGGGCGGTGCTCATTTCCGTTTCTAAGCCGAAGAGCCAGCGCTGTCCGAAGACGTCTCCGTAGTCAAATGTGGCCGGCATGACTAAACGCCCAAGGCGCACAGAACGCTGTTACCTTCCCACCAAAGGTGGTCCCTATTTTTCTACTTGCATTTTTTACGTGCTTTCGAACTGCTAGGTTGGCAGAAGCTGGGACAAGTAACGGGAGCTCACCCCGTTACGTGGCGCTAGGGATTCGAACTGCCGACCTTCTGATCGACAAGCTCAGCGTCTTAACCACTGAGCCACCGCGTCCCTTATAGGGGAAATAGAGACTCATTTATAGCATTCCTGTTTAAATATAAATATATAGGGAGTTCAGAAAACAATAATGCCAGAAACTAATGGCAGAAGATGTTGAAGTAAAGTTAAGGTCCAAGTCAACGTCTGTCTGGGGTACCCTCTCACTGCTGCTTTGGTTTGTCAGCTGTTCAAAGAAGTCCAGACCCTGCCTGCTAGTACTACTTTTATTATAAGGAAAAGTAATGGAATCTTGTAAGTCTGAATGTGCCTTCCCCCCCCCCCCAATCTTTGTGAGAACTAGGGAGGGTTTTATCTGAGATGCTTTCTTGGGTTGCAGTTTTGGCCCAAACTCAGGTTTCCTTTATCTGACAATTTTCTTGGACGTGATTCTCTCTCATTCCTCAAGCTAATTCTTTCTGCCCCTTCCTTGAGTTTGTAAATTAAACAAAGGCAGTATAAAAAGCTTTCTAAATTGGTTGGTTGCAGTCTCTTCGTTTTTCTGTTAGGGATGGTAAGGGCTTCTTTACATGCCTGGGGTGGTTTGAGAGATTGTGCTTTTCCTGCCACCTCCCTTCCCTTGTGGTGCCTTAGATTGCAGTTGTTTAGAGCAACTGGTTTAGAGGATGAAACTCTGCATTTTAACCAACAGTTTTGCATAAAAGTTTCAGTCTGCTTCTGCTTACACAATTATTTGTCTAGAAAACCAGCAAAGAGAGAGGAGACCACACTTTTTTAAAAAAACAAACCCTTTTGTATTTCCTGCTCACTGTTGTCTCCGAAATGCTCTTTGTGCGTGGAGATCAGTCAGAGGTTCAAGTGAGTTAGGTCTGACTCACCCCAGGCTACTTGACCTGGCGATTAAATTTTTCCCTTTCTGGCTTGAAGGCTGATCTCGGACTCCGTATTAAGGAACACAGCAGCTTTGTGTGAAGCCCAATCTAGTCTCCTCTTGATGTGCTACAGCTCACAGAATTTCAAGCCAGAGGCCATGCACATATGGGCACCACATTCTCGGTTCCAGATATGAATGCATGGCCTGCTAGTTTCTCCTGACGTTGCTGGGGAATGTAGAGAAGAAAAACTTACATGGGGGGGGGGAATGCATGTTGCCAGGAGGAATAAGTAGTCCTTCAAAAGGATCTCTTGTTTTATGCTTTGCAAATTTAGTTCTAGACATCTTTGGAGGGAGTCAATCAGAAATAATTAGCATTTATAATTAAACATAGTGTTGCAAAGCCACTAATACGTCCAAATGGACTCTTGAAGGAGTCTAAAGCAGAGGTGGGTTGCTGCCGGTTCGGACCGGTTCTTTAGAACCGGTAGCGGAAATTTACCGCCGCTCGCCGAACTGGCAGCAAAGACTGGTGGTCCACGCCCCTGAACCGGTCCTCCGGTCACCACGGCTTGAAAAATAACCCTCTGCACATGCACAAAGGCTTCTGCACATGCGCAGAGGGTCATTTCCGGGTGTTTTGTGCGATGCGAGGGGGCGCGCACGCGATCAGAACCGGTAGGGAAGGTAAGTAGAACCCACCCCTGGTCTAAAGGTGTTGATTTATGGCAACTGGACCAATCTTTGTTAACAAGATTGGATGATTGAGTCTTGGATGATTGAGCTTGGATGATTGAGTCCTCATTGACAGACTCTTGAAGGAGTTAATTTATCCCATACTACTAATTAATCCTGAGAAATACTTAGTCCAGATCCTTGTCTGGATACTGGAGGAGAGATATCCTTGTTTTGGATGCCGGAGAGGGACATGTTGTTTTTTTTTAAAGTGAATTTTCTGTTTCCCTTGGTTATAATAATTGTCAACTTTGATGACTTTAAGATGTGTGGATTTCGATTTCGATTCCCAGAATTCCTCAGCCAGCAAGCAAGAGTTGAAGTCCACATGTCGTAAAGTCGCTAAGATTGAGAAACACTGGGCTATTGGAAAATACGATATCGTCCTTACATTCTGCCTTTGATATGGTTAAGAAAATAGGAATGTATTTTCCAACGAACACATTTCAATTGTAGATTTCTTTGCTTTGTGCTACACACAGGTGATAGAGCATGGCAAAGCAGCCCTAGGCGACCTTCGACCTGGAGATGTCATAATTTCCATCAATGGGGAGAATACTTCTGAGATGCTGAACGTGGAGGCACAGAACAAGATAAAGCAGAGCCCTGGGCAGCTGCAATTGCAAGTGGACAGGTGAGTTTATCAGAAGTGAAAGACTAAATCACCTAGCTAGCTACGTGCTCAGGTTCTCTTTCCCACAGGTGACTTTAGGAGCAACTCAACCTTAGAGGTATCATTTGTGCAACATGACGTTATAGTGTGATGGATTAGCCATTTCCAATGGAAAAGAAACTTGGCTCGTGATCCCCTTGGCGTTCCCATTGCTGGGGTTGAAATCCAGTGCATGGAAGGCAGGCCTCAGCAGGCTTCAGAACCTCATTGAAGTTTTCTGGGCTTGGAAAGTGAGCTATCAGGCTTGATTAGTTCTTGGATGAGAGACACCAAGGAATCTCAAAGGTGGAGGCTAGATTGGGAAATTAAGTGAGAGAACATTCTGGAGGAAAGCCAGTCCCAATCATTTTGGTACTGGTTGCTGAGAAACCTCGATGAACTTGTCCATATCGTCACCAGGAGCAACTCAAGGGTGTCTCTGCCATTATTTTTACTTGGGACATGGTGGAGAGTCATCTCCCCGATGGCTGAACCATGGTCCGGAGGCCTGCATGTCCCTTTTGATGCAGGTAGACACAAGAGAAAAGAATTTTGTTTTGGACAATGGCAGTAGTGTAAAGCTGAAGATTTTGGTTGCTTGAGGCAAACTCTCTTGTATTTCAACTAGAGCTGTGTAAGTGCCAGAAGTACCTCCTAAAGCCAATACAATTTTTTCCTATGCTTGGAAGGACTCTCAGTGATTAAAGTGTTGGACAGAGGCTGGAGAAACTCTTTTTAGGTCTTCACCTGATCCTAGAATTGAGGGGATGGTGGAAGCAGTTCTTATCCCTCAGTCTAACGCAGGGGTCCCCAAACTTGGCAACTTTAAGACTTGTGGACTTCAACTCCCAGAATTCTCCAGCCAGCTATCCACAAGTCTTAAAGTTGCCAAGTTTGAAGACCTCTGGTCTAGTGTATTAAATAATCATTGTGAGAATAAAATGAGGGGAAATCGCTCCATGTCCTGTCCTGAGCTCATAAGGAAAATGTGAGATGTATAAGTGTAGTATTAAATAACACATATCCCTTGGAAGTAAAAATAATAGCTAGAGTCAGAAGTTCTGGAGATGAATCAACCAAGAGCATGATGCATCCTGAGTTGACTTCTATAAGGTTTTTCAATGTATGTTCTTAGCAGGGTTTAATCCTGGTTCTCTAGGAAGATGTATTATTTATTCTCTCTTAATTTTGTGGAGGAATAAATGTGTATATGCTTTCATCGTTAGCTTTGCTGCTTAATGTTGTCACTATATTTTCCTTATCTGTAGGCAGATGGCTCTGAAGGGCATTTTTTATCTACCCTAGTATCTTTTAATCCCATCAAAAGGATCTTCTCAAAGTCTCATCAATGTTGTTGACCCAGATTGTTGGGGGCAATATGCTAACTCTGTAAACCGCTTAGAGAGGGCTGTAAAGCACTATGAAACGGTATATAAGTCTAAGTGCTATTGCTATTGTCTTGTAAAGTGCATGTGTTTTGACATCAAAAATGGTGGACTTTATTCACAGGGCATGAGGAGGAATCCATTTTGATGAATTTAGTGGTTTAATTGAGGGGTCATCATTAGGGTTGATGAGGTTACCTAGTTTGGATAATGAAATGTCAAATATTCTCCTTTATTTAGCGGTCTAGCTTCTGTTTACAGTAAGCCTGCTCAAGGTATGAAAGCTTAGCAGAAGTATCAACGAAGTACAAACCTAGATAATATGGGACAAGATGTAGATCTCTAAGTAATTTGTGGACTGGTTATGAATAATCATAAGCCTTCTAATTGCTGAAATGATCAAAGTTTAGACGGAAATCAGGAAATTATATTAATTGCAAAGATGAATTCCATTACGGTCCTAAGGATAGATTCCTGGATGGACTATCCACTAATCCTGACTGAATTCTTCTCCCAAAAAATCCTCATCACCGTTTTCCACACTGGGACCTTGAAAGTTTTTTATCAAAGACAAAATCAGTCACTCAGATCAGAGGTTGGCTTGCTTTGGGGATAAAGAATGATAGGCGGACTATGCCAGGCTTATGGAAAGATGGCAATAAACCGAAGCAGAACTTGTGATTATTTAACAGCATGTATGTGAGTACACAGTTTACTTAACAGGAAGTGTCCGCAGCCTTAGGAATTTTTTCCCTAAATTTTCTTTTCTAATTGAGTAAGAGCCATTGGCAGTCCCGTTGCTGGTTCTGAGATCCCCTAAGATGACAGCCAGGCACATAATCTTTGCATAATTCTTTTAGCACCTTAAAATGCATCAATGTTTTTAACATTGCCTAATATTGATATTAAAGCTTAATGCTCTTTGTTTTGCTATTTGGCATTTAGTCAGGAGATACTTCCATACTTATAAGCAATGGGCACTTAAAAAAACCCCTTCTCTGTGAGCTTACTGGTTATTGACTGCTGTCTGTGTGCTAGGACTGAAAGAATCAAAAGTTTCAGAACAACAAATTCAGTCCATGCTAAGAGAAAAAGCTCACGGTTTTAATAGGCAGCATAGCATGGTGATTTGCACATTTAAATCAGGAGAGAGACAGAGAAGATCCTTGGGCTTGTAGACCCTCAGGGTGGTGGAAGTTAGAACATAGAATAACAGGTTGAGGGAGACCCTGGAGGTCTTCTAGTCCAACCCCCTGCCCAAGCAAAAGACCTTACACTATTCTGGACTAATGGCTATCCAATCTCTTCTTAAAAACCTCCAGTGATGGAGCACCCACAATTTCTTAAGGACAAACGTTCCACTGATTAATTGTTCTCACTGTCAGGAAATTCCTTCTAGGTTCTAGGTTGGATCTCTCCATGATTAGGTTCCATCCATTGCTTCTTGTTCTGTCCTCTGGTTGATCCCCTCTTCTCTGTGATAGACCCTCAAGTACCAAAAGATTGCCATCATGTCCCTCGTCTTTCTATTTATTTTATTTTATTTTATTTTATTTTATTTTATTTTATTTTATTTTATTTTATTTATTTTATTTTATTTATATGCCGCCCAACTCCCGAAGGACTCTGGGCGGTTTACATCATAAAAAAATAAAACATATAAAAACAATTAAAAACAATGGTGTAGTTTGTTTGTTTGTTTGTTTGTTTGTTTATTATTAGTTTGTCAAATATGTACAAGATAGCAGGTATGAATATGAACATGGACATGAACGAAGGAAATGAGTACAAATAAATGGGGACAGTAGGACGGACGGTAGGCACGCAGGTGCGCTTATGCACGCCCCCTTTACGGACCTCTTAGGAATGGGGTGAGGTCCACGGTAGACAGTTTAAAGTTGAAGCTATAGGGGTTTGAGGATGTAACAACGGAATCGGGTAGAGCATTCCAGGCATTGACCACTCTGTTGCTGAAGTCGTATTTTCTACAATGGAGTTTCCCTCAACCATTCATCATACAATTTTGCCTCCTGACCCTTTATCATCTTTGTTGCTCTTCTCTGCACTCTTTCTTGGGTCTCAGCAACTTTTTTTGTATTGTTGCTTGTCTGACACTTGGGTTGTTTTTTTCTTCCACGGTGTTTGTAAGCTGCTTTTTGGGCATGAGAGCCTGTTGGTGGTTTGGAAAGCAGCAAGCAGCTGAACTCGGGTGGGTTAACTGGGAAGAGAAGCAGTTTTGGCACTTTTTCCACCCAGCTGGTTCCAATGCTTGTGCTCTTGTTTATTCTTGTTGTTGTTGGGGGTTGAGGACTTGGGAACTGTTGGTTGGATGGGAAAGGTCCTTACAAGTTCGATGAAACAACTTCATTTCCTTGTTTAGGGTCTTTACGTGCAAACACTTGTTCACACATGATGTGTGCCCAAGAAAGCCAAATCCGATCACTGAAATGTATTACACACATTTATTTCAGTATGGGTAGATTTTATCCAGAATAATGCTGAGCTCTGCTGTTCATATTGGATGGTTTTTATTAAGAGAAAAGCAAAGAGAGAGAGAGAGAGAGAGAAAAGTCTTCGTCAAAACATGATTTGCTTTTGAGTCTCCTTTCTAATTTCAGTTGTCCTTTGTCCATTGTGAGAATATTTGTGCACTTTCCATATGTGTTTGAAGAGCTGCCTTTTTCCACAAAAAGATGGGGTGGCATTCCTAAAGCTTAACTTGTTTCCATGTATGCACACTTGAAATAGTGTTTAGGGTGAGCTCCAAGTTATAAAAAGCAAGGAACCCATTTTTCCCCCTTCCTTAACCTCCCTTCTCCCCCAGTTTAACCAGGAATAGCTAATTGTTGGCTTATGCAACTTATTTCTCTTCTATTAAGGATGTGTGAGAACCTCTTTCGCCAGGACAGGGTGTATTCTTCTGGGAAGCTGTTGGGCAAGGTCTTCTCTGTTATGGAGCCACGGGCCAAATCAACACCCAAATCTCAGCTTGCCAACACTCTGGTTGCTGACACCGAATGTTGTCCTTCTTCAAAGTCTCAATGGCAGCAATTGATATTTGTTTTGGAGCAAGGACTGAAAGCCCAGATTTCGTCTTTTTCTAATAGGGCCTTTTTAGGAGAGGTAGGGCAGGAGAACTTCTGATTAACAAAGCACGAGATGTCTCATCGGCTGAGACTGCTGTCGGAATTTTCCTGGGCCTCTTGAATAAGCTGCAGTAGTTTAGTGATCCCATATGAGTCTAAACAACCATTTGTCTGAAATGGTATAGGGCAGGGGTGTCAAACTCTATTTCATTGAGGGCCACATCAGGGTTGTGTTTGACCTTGGGGGGGCGTGGCCAGCTCAACGTCACTCGTGTCGGCACCTGTGGTGGCCGAGCGCTCTGCCAGCGAAAACGGGCTCCTGCAACCCTCTGTCAGCAAAAACGGAACTCAGGAGGGCCCTCCCGAGCTCCATTTTCGCTGGCAGAGGCACGGCGGGCCGGTCCTGCACTATTTCCAGGGCGGCCCTGCAGGCCAGATCTAAGCACCCCGCGGGCTGGATTTGGCCCGTGAGCCTTGAGTTTGAAACCCCTGGTATAGGGTCTCCTGCTTGAGCTAGAAGACCTCCAAGGTCCAGGGGTGGGTTCTAACTTACCTCGCTGCTGGTTCGCTTCCTCTCGCGTGCGCATGCACAGTGCCAAAAAATCCAACCCCCCCCCCAAAAAAAAGCCAAAAACAAGATGGCGACGCATGCGCAGTGCCGGAAACTCGGCTTCTGCACATGTGCAGAAGGAAAAAAAAACCAGGAAAAAAAATATCCCCCCAAAAAAATATCCAAAAAAAAGATGGCGGTGCCCACGGACCAGCACTGACAGAACCGGTTCCGTGACGTCACCGTGACATCACCAGCGGGTCGCTACCAGTTCGGCTGAACCGGTGCGAACCGGGAGGAACCCACCTCTGCTGAGGTCCCTCCCAACTCTATTCTATGTTGTATGTTCTGAATGTAATTGGAAGGCTACCCTTTGGTGAAGTAGCACATCGGGCATTGGATAGGCGAAAAGACTGGCAGAACCATGTAAGGTGGAGAAGAAAGCAAGGCTGTTGTCTTGGATGAAAGGGAAGGCCTGGACTTTTCTGGTTTGAGCAAAACGGACTATGCCCTTACGAGCAGGTCACAATCCAGGGTGTGGCATTTACTGGGATGATTCAGAAATTCTCTTTCCACACACCCTCACCCGGATGATGGTAGAGCTTGGTCAGATGCCTCAGATGATCTAGGTAACACCAGTGAAGGGAAGCCTAGTGAATTCCCTAACTCAACTTTCTCTTCTGCTGGAATTTTTAGAGCTGAGATGTACTTACTTTGCACCTGCTGTGTGAGCCTTGGCAAGGTCTTGTTGTGCTCTTTCCTTGCGTGCTCTGGCTTGCATGTTTGGTATGCAGCAGTATCTGTGTGTGCACCGGAGTGTTGTGTGTGTGTGTGTCTGTCTGTGTGTGTCTGTATGTGTCTGTGTGTGTGAGAGAATCTAGGTGTGTTATCTGTCCACAGCTGCCTCGCCAACCAAGGTCCTGCCATCTTTGTTCACTGCTGTGCCTTCTCTCCGTGCCATGTTCTGTTGTGTGGTAGATGCAAGATGACCTTGGGAAGCCGTAATGGCATCTTGGCACCATCCCAAAACTGACAAACTGAACTTGAGCAGTTCAGCAAGCAACATTCCTCTCATTCCAGGGCTTTCTGCTCATCCTCTTCTCCCCACCTTCGAACATGCTGATTGTCTCCTGCTCCCGACCCACACTTGTCCTGGGGCACCCTGAAGCTTCGTGAGTTGGCTCAATGTCTTCAGTTGGTTTGACTTCTTCAGCTGTTGTGAGGCTGATTTTTCTGGTTCAGAATTCTCCATACCAGAAATCCCGGTTGGAGCTTATTGTGCACATTTTTAGTGCTTTATTCTAAGTTAGCGAGCATACTTCCTTCCTCCTATTAATCCCTGAGGATTTTTCCTACTTAATTGTTAGACAATTTTAGCAAAAATGCCTTTGGTTCCCATCAGGATAGCCTTCCTGAACCTGAGAGATTTCAAGCAGTGGCCCTTCATACATCTGGAGGACACCCAGGTGAAAAAGCTGTATTAACACATTTCTTGTGTGTCACTCTTGAACTAGCTAGTATATGCCATGTCTTAGTTTGATATAAGATGAGAGTATCATCACGTTCTTATATCTATCTATCTATCTATCTATCTATCTATCTATCTATCTATCTATCTATCTATCTATCTATCTATCTATCTATCATCTATCTATCTATCTATCTATCTATCTATCTATCTATCTATCTATCTATCTATCTATCTATCTATCATCTATCTATCTATCTATCTATCTATCTATCTATCTATCTATCTATCTATCTATCTATCTATCTATCTATCTATCATCTATCTATCTATCTAT